>JACAXG010000025.1:850902-1204434 GCA_018881555.1 Amblyornis subalaris
TTCCTTTCCTTTCCTTTCCTTTCCTTTCCTTTCCTTTCCTTTCCTTTCCTTTCCTTTCCTTTCCTTTCCTTTCCTTTCCTTTCCTTTCCCTCTTCTCTTTAATGTGGGCTAAATTATTTTCATTATTTAGATATCTAATAGTTGAGCCTGGTAGAAAAATATTTACATTAAAAAAGCTATCACTTAGTTTTAATCACAGACGATAGAATCCACCTGCCTTCTAGGCTAGAAGGAAGAAAAAACCTCACTGTAGTCAAGGAAATGTCTAGCTAAAAAGACTAGCATTGTCCCATGCTGCAAATGTTCTCTGCTGGTATTAGATCATTCAGTGGAAAATTAGGTGCAAACCTAGGTTGTTTATTGAACTAAAGGCATACATGTGCTAAAGACAGCTCTCTGTTCTTACAAAGGTATCAACTGCTTCTATCATCATAGGATTTCCCACTATGCTTTGCCACTGGGGAAGGACGAGATCCAAAGCGGAGAAAGAAAAGCTGTCTGAGCACATGCAGAACTTCCCTGAACAGCGGTGGCTTTTTGTGCTTCTACCATGTATTAGAAAAACCATTATGACTAAAAAAACCATCTAAAGGCAGAGCTGATATAAGCAAAATGAGTCTTACCTGTGACCTCTGAGGACCCAGTTCTCCACTAAGCAGCATCATTCCCTGGAACCCTATGTCTGCAAAGCCCTGCCTATATCAGGGCGTCTAAACAGGTTGACCTTCATGGAGCACACAATAGATTCATGGATTAAAATGGCCATAAGGAAATTTCACTACACCGTGGAATTTGGTGGACTTGAAAATAAATTAGAGAGTGTAGCATGTTAGCAAAAGTTCTAATTGTACATACTTCCCAGAGAAGTAGTTAGGCCTTACATTAACTCTGTTCCTGTCAGCAATTGAGATTCTTCTCCATGTTAAATATTTCTTTTTTACTATTCCTCTGTCCTCTTCATCTAAACCTGTCTGCCCTCTCTTTCCCCAGAAATTGCAAGAATTGGAAGGCGCAGCGGTCCAGCTTCAGTATCCATTGAGATCAAACCTAAAGAAATGGACCCATCTCTATTCAAAATGAATTTCCTTTATACAAAAACCACAAAGGAAACTGAAGCTACATTTCTAAATACTGAAAAGCAAAGAATAAAAGGTGACTTTTCCCTTAAAGTGTTCTATGTCAACGTCATTTAGTGCTTTGGCAAATCCCAGGATATTCTAGGAGGACTAGTTTAGGGTAGCAAGCCATGCACGTACCTTTTCATTAGCCTCTTATTTTCAAACAGAGGCCTGCAGAAATTCCAGTGCTCTGAACCCTCACAGGGGGATGGAGCAAACAGAAAAGATCTTGTTAAAACTGTCCTTCTCCAAAGACTACCTTTTTTTTTTTTACTTCTTTTTTAAGTACTCTTCTGTGGGAAAAGAGAAATCAGGTTTAGCTGAATATGTCCTCACCATGGCAGCTTCCAGTATTTTTCTGTGTTTGGCAATGGCACCAGTCAGTTGTGACATTGCTTCCTATTTGTCTCTGGTAAGGTGCATGAAAGGCTGCTGAAATGCCAGATGAAATCACTTATGTACATGGATAGATTTTGTGAGATCAGACTCTGTGTGTGCTAAGGCTTCTTCTCTTCCTGTGTAAACCCATGATTAACTATCATTACTATATAGTTACACAGAGACTGTGCTTACACAAGGCCAGTGCTTTGCTCTCGTGTGCTGCTTTCTGTCAGTCATCCCTCAATGTGGAATCTTTTATTTAGCTTTAGGAGTACCTCGAATTTAATTCTGTCATCCCTAGCAACTCCTCTCTGCTTTGTACTATAGGCTTTCTTTTCAAGCATCTCTGATAACTGACTTTTTCCTCTTTTCTCACCCTTTCATTCTTCATTAAAACAGTCTTTTTAATCCTTTATTTTCTGCCTTACAAACAGCTTTGTCCTTTTTTTTTTTTTTTTACCTTCTGGATTTTTTCCTTTTAAATTTTTGCATACCTCTGGCTAAGCAAATAGATGGGCCCATGGGCTTTCTCTTCACAACTTTGGATCCCCTTCTTTGCTCTCAAAATTTCTACCAAAAACTCTTTAAATAACAGTATTAGCTTAAAAAAATATTTTGTTGTATTTTGGAACTCCATGTGGATGATTTCATGCAGAAGTTATAAGCAAATATTAGTGATATTGAGATTGCAACATTATGCAGAGAGAGTGACATAATTTAAGCCAATCAATAAGGGTTAATGAAACCTAGATCTCATCAGAATAACTTGATATCTTTTGATGAAAACCTTAGGATGTTATACATATATAGGAAGAAATTATATTTTTTATGTGCAGTGCTCTGATTTGATTTCAACCAACATTTTATTACAAAATGTGAATATTGCAAAATCAATATACAGTACTTATTAAATTGGTTAAACACAAGGCTGGTCTCAAAATGTAGTTGGAAATGCTGGATCATCCACTGACTATGAACACTTCTAGTGTGTTGTTAATCTTACTGTATTTGATATCTTAATTCATGACATGGAAGAAAAGAGTCACAATAAGTTGTGGAAAACACTGAGGTTGTGATTAGAGCATATAAATAAGAGATGAAGGAATAATGAAAATTGTTATGGGGTACTTTGGTCACAATTAAATTGGGCACAATCAAACTATGCATTTCAATGAAGGTAAGATCATATACTGAGGAAAAACGAAGAGTGGGGGGGGCACTTAAAGGAGATTGCACTTATCATAGAAAACAATTACACTGAAAGAACTGGCAGGTAAATAATGGTTCTGTGTAAAATTTCAGAATTTTCTATCTTAACCCTGGTGAGGAAAAAAAAAAAGACTATAAGTAGGAATCTCTTTTGCTTCTATGTTGAGAAATTATCTCTCCTGAAATACTGTGTCTTATTCCAGAAACCATACTTGTAGAGATGTAGAACAATAAAAGAGGAGTCTGAGAAGAGACAGGAGTCTTATTAAAGGCCAAATAATCTGTCTGTTGAGAAACCTGGAGAGCACTGCCTATCAATTTGTCAAGCTAAAAATTAAGGGCCGATTTAATTGCAGTCTATAAGCATGTATACAAAAAGAGAAATGTGATAATACATACCTCTTCATTCCAATTAATTAAAACCAACAATATTTAGTGAATCCAAAGGACCTCATAAAGTCTTGATTGAAAAAATATATAAATTTGTCCTGGTGAAGATAGTTAATCATTGGAACAATTTATGCAGAACAGTGGTAGTTTCTCCATCACTGAAAATTTAGACATTGGAACTGGATGTTTTCTTCTGAGAGAAAAGAAAGACTGAGCAAGACTGAATTCGAAGAAGTCCTGTGGTATGCAGGAGATCAGACAAGATGTTTAGATGTTCCCTTCTGTTTTCACAGTCTATGAATCTAAGCAGGTACTAGCTCAAAGAATTTATCATCTTGTCTTCTCTGGGATTACTCATATGCTTTGAGTTGAACAGGTGTTTAAGTGCTTTGCTGGATCAGGGCCAAACAGAGCTGGTACTGTGCCACTTCAGTGCCCCTTTTGCAGCTGTGGCTGCAACAGAACTTGAGGCTGGAGTGGCACCAGTGGTCACACTGCTCCAAGTCATTGGCTTAGAAAATCGTACAGATTAAATGGTACAACCAGGACTAATTTTGAAAAGAAGGGAACACTGGACTGAATGTGGAATACATGGAATACATACTAATACATGAATATTACAGCTGTGTGCCTCAAGTGATGCACGGAAGAGGTCTTTGGAGTCTATCGCAATATTAGTCTGGGGTGTACTGCTATAAATGCATCTGTTTTGCAGGAACAAGCTACTCTAAGGTAGGAATCATCTTCAAACAAACTGTATACACAGTAGAAGACTATTCTAACCGCTTTCTTAACTGGTGCAGCTGCTCTAATATTACATGGTTGTGTAGAAAAGCTCTTAGTAATATACATTAGTGATGTGGCTTTCTTTTGTTTGTTAGCTTTTTCAATCCCTACCCTATGTAATAACTAATTTGAGGATCTGATTTATGTCCAGAGATGTAGGATTATGTCTGAGTGAAGAATGCCTGAGCATTTTTTAGAATTGATCTGGCTTTGATGTATAGCAGATCAAAAGGATGTTATAAAAGGAAGAGCTGTATGGAATGGATCTACTAAAAGACTTATAATCTTACTGCTCCAAGTTATTGGTTTTTTACCTGAATCAACTTTTTTGCTGCTTGTCTCTTTATGGTCACAATTTCTACTGCCCAAAAAATGCTTTCTTTTTCTTGTATCTCCCCAGATTTCTCCATCTATCTATTACTGTTTGGCCAATATGCTAATGGAGAATATCTGATCCCCATGTCCTGCAAATTTTGTATTACAGCTTACTTTTCACCATGTGTTTTATTTGGTTAGACTTTCCCAAACCAGAGTATACATGTATTTGTACACAAGATACATCAGTGGTATGTTAATACTGTGTGAGGAGCTAAATGTCTTCTCCTCCTGTCATCACTGCTTCTATTGACAGTAGTAGCAAATTTAAGTATGTTTGGAAATTACATCTGGAACTGTTGCAGTTCCAACTTTTCCCAGCTTTCTCAGAAGACATTTGGAAAGTGCTGGTTCTATTAAAAATGCGGGTAAAAATTGTTGTGAGGTATGGCTTGGCCAAAATGCTGATATGAAATGCTTGTATGAAATTATGCCAGACCACACAAACACCATGGTACTTTCAGTACCTCAGAAAACCCCCAGCCAACAGGATTGGGTCATATTCTCTGTGTGCTGTTGCTCCAAGTGAAGTAGAGGAGCCAGAAATGTGCAGTCCAGAAAGTCTTTTAAGTGAGTGAGTATTTGGTGAACATTTAGGCTATGTTCTTCAAATCGTGCCTCATGTGCAGCTAGTCTCAGCACACGCAGGGTGGTGTTCTAGGGGAGAAGAAGGTTGTCTAACACACACCGTGCTCTAACAATGCTGCCTTTCTACAAATGCTTGGAGGAGCACAGCAAGCCAGCCTGTCACAGGCAGTCCTGTCCAGCATCACTTAGGGCACGAGGCTCTGAGCTGAAGGACCAGCAACAGTTCTGCCTCTTTAAAGTGCCCATCTCTTTCAAAGGCTATTTCAAGCAGAGCTTTACAGGCCACAGTGATCTGTGATTTTAAAACAGGTGCACGTTCTTATGCATATCCCACTCCAAAGAAGAGAACTATAAAATCTTTGGATTTTGTTGTTTGTACTCAAAAGCCCTCAAGCATCTTCCTTGATAGGTCTATATGTACACTGCAATTATGCATGCATGCATTAAGCACTAAATGAAAACAAAAGGCATTTAACGTTAATTACTCTAGAAAGACACCATATTGTGATCATACACAGCACCACTGTTGCTGCCCAGCTAGATATCCCACTTTGATGCAAACAAGAGAACCAAATTGAATTACATAAAAAGAAGCTACATACTGACTCCCAGCAGTATGTTTTGACAAAACACTTTGTCTACTTAAATGATTTCAGAAGCTGTAGTCAAAAGCCTTGACTGCAAATAATGGGTTCATAAAACCTATCTTTAAAATTTTACCTGACAGTAATGCTGTGCAAATATCTGCACTTCTAGTTCACCTTCTCCACTTGTTTACATCAGGATTTTAATAGAGTGGCTGTCACAGAACAACAGCTAAAGGCCACTGTTTGATAAGTTACTGTAAAAATAGACTGCTTAAAATGAGAATTTCCTCCTAAATTCAGTCATCAGAGAAAGGTGGTGGGTAGGAAAACATTGAAGAGAGACAGTTTCTAGGAGGACTGCAATAAAGTCTTTTCAAGTTCAGTGACATTCTAACCTGCAATGACTTTGTGAGAAACTACATTTCCCATCTGTCTTCAGTTTTACTGAGGAATGACAAAAATAAAAGGAAAACAGGAAAAGTCAGGAGAGATAGGGAGAGAGAAAGAGTGAGAGAGACAGAGAGAGAGGGACCATGTTTTGGATTTGCTTACTTAGCATCTGTACACAGTATTTGAAGAATGAATTGACTAGATCTCCTTTACCACCTGAAGAAAGAAATTAAACACTCAGGGAAGCCTCAAGGTTTACCTGTAGAGCAAACTGACCAAAGACCTTCTGTCAGTCAGTGTCCTACCATTCAGCTGCTGGCTTGCCCCATGCAGAAGGTGACTGGATGCTGATGGCTCTACTTGGCCTCCAGGCATGAACATCCAAGGCCTCACTAAGAAGGATCCACCCTCCAAAGCAGCACATCTGTGCTGAATTGCTCTCAGTACACAAGGTGTGAGGTATGGGCAGGCAGCATATTTTAGCCACTCACTTCTCTTCTGAGGAGAAGACATGATTTGGAGGGAGGTTTACTTTACTCTGGCAAGAGGAGTCTGTAATCATGGCTGTGCTTTTGCGTCATGTGGCAGAATCGTACATTTCTCAGTTTTCCCGAAAAGGGAGTGACTCCTTATAATCTCTAAGAGCTGGTTAAGTGCACAGCTGAATTCTTTCTGAATTCAGTATCATTAAATAAAATTTCCATGGATCTACTTGTGAAGGAGAGTTTCAGAGCCAGAAAGCAGGGGAGAGAGATGCAGAATAGCTTAATTTATATGGTTTGGTTTAATCTAATCTTACTATGTGCCATCTCAGTTGGAGATCTTCAGTCTGAGTAGATTTTGCCATAGTCCAAAGCCTTGGAAACACATTAAATAATACTGGTGTGTTACATATTCCGTGCTTCCTTGCCTTATACAAAAGCTAGAGRTATTTATGACCACTTGGTAGCTATGAAATATAGTTATATATTGCGACAGCTTGCCTTTTTTGAATTTGGTTTGGGTTTGTGGGTTTCTTATTTGYGGGGGTTTTTTTAGTATGCCCTGATTTCCTGCTGCATAACTTCGGAAACAAAACTTTCRGTTTGGATGAGCTTGTGCCTGGTATATCTCAAGGAAGAAAGACAAGACAAGAGCTGTGGGCTGTGAGAGCAGCCATGAGACTTCTAAAGCCCATTCTGCTAACCTCTGCTTGTGTTCACCCATATTTCTCCAACTCCTAGGCCAGTATTATGTAAGAATTCCTTTTACACTCATTCAGGGCTCATTTTCTGAATCATTTGTATTCACCCATTCATCAAAATACCTCTTCCAGATGAGAGAGCTGGGCTTACCCTCAGGTCTAATACAGCAAATGTCCTGTATGGCTCTCCAGAGCTACAACATTAATAGCAGTAACATCAGGACTTCACTGCAAGTCTCTCGAGCTCCACTGAATCAGAGCCTTAATGAGCACATACAATTCTAAAACAGAGCATAGCACCCCCTCAACAGAAAAAAATGTTGACCTAGAGCCTGCGAAGGTGGGACTACAGAGGAAGAGAACTGAATACTTTAAATTCTGCTAAATTGTTTGGAAAAACAATTATTATTATTTAATGAAGAGTGAATTTTATTACAATAGGGGACTTTGTCATGCAGAGGGGCTTATGATGCAGGTTTAGTGGGAGTGAGGTCACTAAGATTAGGCAAATATGCATTGTTAGCTTGAACAAGTCAGTGTATGACACTGCAAAGGCTTTAAATATTTATTTACACCAAAACCAATAATAATAGCTTCATATCTCAGTGTTTTTTCCTTCCCTGCTTACGTTTTCTGTGAACCCATGCAGTAGTTGCAGGGAATTGGACTCACACCCAAGATTTTGGGCAGTACTTGCCTTGCAATGCAAAAAGCACAGCAGTGGTGTGAGCATCTGTGAAACCCCACTGTGCACTCGGCTCCGTAAAGCTATGAGCCCCTTCCCCTCTCCTCTTGCCTCTGCAGGCTGCAGAATGGTCCTGTCAAGGAGGCAGACACCTATGTTCACCTTTCCCTCTTTACCTTATCAGTGCATGATATTAACAACACAAAATAACTCCTTTCATTCTAAGAACTGCTGAAGCTATGCATTAGATGCTGTGCTTAGACCATGCCCTCAGAATCCTTTCTGGACAATACTAGAATGCCTATAAATTGTGAGTACAGTTATTATTAAATAATTTGTACCTGTGCAATGACTTTCAGCAAAGACAGTAAAATGCTTTGGTGTTAAGAGAAGACTCTCAATGTTTTCTGAGAAAAGAACTATTTCTGGTCAGGACCCTACGGGGAGATATTGCTGCCATTTGGTCTTGTCTTGCCTTGTTCAATTCCTAGACCCCCTTTTTTGTCTTTTATTATTATGATTATTACTTTTATTACAGTAAAAACACAAAAGTCTGGATTATTTTTGAGAAACTCTCTCTTTTACCCACTACTTTTAATGTTCCAGAATATAAGAGTGTAACTTTTGCTCATTTGCTGAATGCAAGCCATCTTCATGGGAAAGGGGATCTTAGGTATAGATCTGAAATATAGATCTGATTTTTCTTTTTTCTTTTCCTTTATTTTCTCCTAAAAGTGCTTTTTCAAAAAGAAAGATTACAAAGTATGTTCATACTCAAAGATTCTGAAAAATCGACTTGTCTTATATGCTATGGGAAGGGATTTAAGGGTATCATCCCAAAATCTGTGCTCTGGCCATCAGTCAAAAGCTCTGCTTCTTATGGTAAGTTGTTTTCAATCCAACAGTACCTGAGAGATGTGTAAGGAAAATTAAGATTGCATATTGATGGAAAAAATGTAAAATACTCTGAAATATAGGAGATAGGGTGATGGAAACTGACCCTAGTCACCTATTATTTGTGTAATTTTAATTACTCTCCCTTTAATTTAAGCAGCTGACACACACTTTCAGTGGTGTTCAGAAAGTTAATAGGGCAGCTGAGTAAGGATTTTAAGGTCATATTCTTGTCCTTTGGTGCTTATTTTATTTATTAGCTGCTGCATTTATATTCTTATGATTACAGAAATGATCTTTTGTGTATATAATGCATCTTACAATAGTAAAGAATGACAAATATTGTAATATCTATCTCTTAATATGTCTTCTCATCCTTGATTCTTTAGCACTAAACTCACAAAAATACAACAGCATTTAGATCAAGCAGCTTCTTTCCTTATATTATTTCTTAATTATGGTATGTAGTCATCAGTTTGCTGACAACAATTTTCCTGGATGTCACTCTTTCTTTGATTCCACCCCTCCTGACTGAAATTAAAATATTGACATAAATAATTTTGCATGAGCAGTGGAAAATTCAAAGAGGCATTTAAAGTAGAGGAGCTTCTACATTTACCACTTCTATACACATGCATTTGGCTGTGGTTTCCAGGTACATAAACAGTAATTTAAGCAAAACTAGTGTGCTGTCTCATCCATGCCTTGCAGGTGTATAAATGATGACACTTACCTGCAGTTAATTTTTTTAACTCAAACAAACCATTATTGAATTATAAAAATAGCAGGAAATCTGATGGTTCTGGACCATTTTATCTTTAGGGGTGAGGGGAATGGGGATTATTAGACTACCAATGTACATACAGTGGTCTGCTCATTTCTATAAATTCTTCACCCATTTATCTGCTCCCTTCTTTATGCAGCTCTGTCCCTTTTGATCAGCAAGAAAGGAGAGACAAACATGGATCATGGAATTGACTGGGGACCTAGCTGCAAGTCACAGCAATGGCTTTCAAAAATAAAGGCAGGCAAGGAAAGCATCCTCCAAGCACTTGGATGTCAAGCTGGAGATGGTGAGGTTCTCCACTCAGGAAGAGATGATGGTGGTGTGGAGACAGTGCAGTTCTGGCGCAGCCCTGCTGAGCCCATTGCAGCAGGGACAGAGGGAGCTGCCAAGCAGCTTCCTAAGTAATTTTTCTTATGGAGACATCTCTGCACATATCTGCCCCTCCAGAGAAGTCCTGCTCACCCACTGCTTGGCCAGGCATGAAACATGCAAAGGGGAACTCCCTGCTCCCGGCCCTCAGCAGGAATGTGCCTCCAGACAATGCCAGGCTGCTCACACCTGAAGTACGTGACCACAGCATAAGCAATGGGCACACTAATGAAATGAGTCCCAAAAATTTAAGCTGGACTGAAGACTGTTAAAGCATTTCTTGTAATTCCTTGTGTATTTTCATGAATACTGGGGTTTTTTTCTGAATAGGCACAAATCATTGCTTTTCTGTTCAAGAGGTTATCTTATGATGGACCTTGCAAAACCCTGTAGATTTTATAAACAACAGTGTGTATGTGATGTAGTGACACACGTCAGTAAGTATTCTCTGTTTTAAATTCATTGCTGTGAATCGATCTCATAATGTTAACAAATCTTTTTACATATCATCCTGAAATGTCTATTCAACTTAAACAGCGAGGTTTGGACATTGAGCAATGGCTAATGAGATCATGGTCACCATTAGGATCTGAAGAGTTATTGAGATATGAGGGGGAGTATGTTTTCCCTTTGTCAATAAATGTAGTAAATCCTAAATCAGACAACACTGCAGTAATATCAAGACCCAGAAATCTAAAGGTGGCATAAAAAATTCAAGAGCAGGAAGAGGACAAGCTACAAAGAGTCAGAACTGTTTCATACCTCACAGGATGTGCATGTGTGGTCAAGGCAAATTTCAAATATGATGTATTGTCATCCTTCTGTATTTACTTGCACAACTGAGAGAAAATTCAATCTTCAGTCCATAATACAGGTAGGTCTGTGGAAACACTCATCATTTTAATCCCAGCATGGTAATGCCCCGTGTGAATATGGATTTCTCAATTAAACTGACGTAATTTGATCAAAGAACAAGTCTCACAGGTGCAAGTAAAGGTTTCAGTAACAACAACCTAACAACCTCAGCTATTCATTGCTGGAGAAGTGTTTTCCACTGAATGGTGCTTGGCTGAGGCTTAGAGCTGTACAGAACTTCTTGGCTCGGAAGCACCACAAAATGTATGTGTTTGAGTGGGAAAGCCATGAAGCAGTCCACAACTTGGCTATGCTATTGAGAGTGCATCTCTATATCCCATAGAGTTACATTTCCAAGGCCCCCTTGGAGCTAGCACAGTGATACGAAGCTCTAATGCTTTTTCCAGGATCTCTTTTGATGTAGGTCTGTGCCAATTTCTTTCTAAGAAATCTCCAGACCCACAGGCTATTTTAAGGGATAGGACAAAATGTGAGTCTACAGCCAAAGAATAGGAATCATAAATGGGTGAAATGACCGCACGTTAATGCAACCCATGTAGCCTTATCTACTTACAGTGTTTTATATTTTTAACTACTGGATATTTGTAAAAAGTCACCATCTCTATTGGCATTTGACAAAGGACACAGTTAAATGGACCTGGCATTTTCTTATTCATGTTGTTGAGCTACCTGAATTAAGGTTCAGTCACCATATGATACTGTGCATTTTATGGATTAAAAAAAGACCTAATTCCTGTGTAGACAACAAGATCTAACATTTTTTCCTGAGAAGTTTGACTCCATTCTTTTTTATAATTAGAAAAGTATTTTTGCCAACTCCTCACTGATGACCCTAATTTTAGTGCTTTGTCTCACACAGGTGTATTCCTTGCTTGCACATGTCTTTACAGATGCACTTTCTGGAATACATGAGAATTTTATTTTAATTACATTTTTCTCTGAATTGTACCTCATAATTTACTCTCTTTCTTTAGTTTGTTCATTTTTAGGCCATAAATATTATTAACCCACAGAGATTTGTTTCTGCTTTCTTTAGTTAATTAAACACACCGTTGGATTTATCTCGTGCTACCACCAGGAGGGCACAACAAGTGAAATACTCTATCACTAGATGGTTCATTCATTAGCATAAAATAATCGGTGCTTTTGAATACCTGCACTTCAATGTCTCAGGTTTGGGTTTTTGTGATTGCATCTAGAAAGCAATAACATCAGTAAAGGGATAAAGAAGAGAGAGACAGAGAAAGAAAGGGAAGAAAGGGAAGAAAGGGAAGGGAGGGAGGGAGAGAGCGAGGGAGAGAGGGTGGGAGGGAGAGAGGGAGGGAGGGAGGAAGGAAGGAAGGAAGGAAGGAAGGAAGGAAGGAAGGAAGGAAGGAAGGAAGGAAGGAAGGAAGGAAGGAAGGAAACAGGGAGAGCAGCACAGCTCTTAAAATTAGCGGGTTTCCTCATGGAAAAAAAAAAGGGAATTTGACAAAAAGGACAGTCCACAAGCTTGCTTGGAGGCAGATCTAACTGGCATCTAGAACATAACATGAGAGTAATCTAAAGTAATTCCCTAGCAGCAGAGGCTGCTAACAGAGATTGAATAATTACAAACCCATCCTTTCTACCAAATGACTTCTTCCTTTGGGGGAAAAAAAATCCGAAATTACCATATGGTCCTGACAAATATTTCTACTGATTCTACCTAATGTTTATCAATGCAAAGTAATGTTATTTTTCTAAAAAGAACAATGCTCCAGGATAACATGCATAATACATAATGACACATGCAGATATTTAATGCATCTTGCACATACTTGGAGAGAGCTTATCACAGAATGTCAGAGAATACCGATTTCTTCAGAGGCTGCTCACTGTCCCTCTTACTCCCTTGGGGTCACAGTCTGATTTGCCTTCATCCTGGGACACCAGTGTGCTCTTTGCCCATACTTGGTGGAAGACTTTGGATCACCTGTAGAGAGAGCACATGCCAAGGCATTATCTTGGGCCTCCTTCAAAACCTTTCTCTCTACATATTTCTCCACGCTTTCTCTCAGTTTTTCATGATTGTATGAAAAATTAATAGGACTCTGATCCATATTGCCTTTTCTCCCTAATTGCCTCAGAATGTAGGAAGGTGAAGCAATGACACAAGAGTGGATGCTGAGATTCTCTGCCCCAACTAGGGAAACCCACTTACAGAGAGGCCCATTCTGTGTACAGATGTAGATGCTGTCACCTATTTCTGGGACCTTTTTTTCCATTTTTGGGAGAGACACTATTAATTCATTCTTTCTTTCTGAGGAATAAAATAAGAACCCAGACACATTGATTATTAATCATTCATTTGGGGACTCTCCTCCCTCTTGACCAATGACATAATCTTCCGTGAACAATATGTATACTGCAATTGACATTTGCACAAAAAAAATCGGGTTATATTGTATGCATCTGCACTAATAAAAATAGTCATCTTTCAAATCCTCCTTTTCAAAGTCTCACTGAACAGACTTCGATATCTATATAGTATTTATTCTGACCTTCGCCTCTCTGATCTTCCTGCACTGGGGAACTGTACAACAATACAATAAAATAGAAGCATGCTTTATTAAAATACACATTTAGACTGCAATCTTCAGAAGCTCCAGAGTTAGGTGTACAGGAACCATTGCATCCATTTGGAGGTTCAGCCTCTTTAAGCCTCACTTAAATGCCAAGTATACATGTCACTCTGACAGTCTGTTGCAGAATTATCTTCCAAACAGTACCACTGATGTGTTGTGTGATTGCGGCAACTCAACAATTCATCCCAAACTGAGTCTACACTTCTGCTTGTTTAAGATCCCTATTTTTGATATCATAGGTGATTTAATGCTATCTGTTGTGGTAACGAAGAGTCATAGACAAAGATCACTCACTCCTACTTGCAGATGAGTCACTCTTTCAGCATGTCCTACTTGCAGTATTTATTTTTTTTGCTTTGAGGGAGAATGAGGATGTATAACAGTTTCTACTTCAATTGCATAAGCTCTTGTTTTCAATTATAAAAGACATCCAGATGCATATGAACATTTGAGTAATTAGGAGAACAGATATTTTCACTATTGTTGGATTAGTTTATGTAGAGATTCTGCTTTGCTTTTAGCAATTGTAATGAAAAACATCCAGGCTTAGAGCAAGCAATTAGCTCATGAAAATTCAGGCTTTTTTAAAAATATTAGCCACTAGATGTAAATCTCAGTATTCATGTTAAAAGGATAACATTTTATTTGTATTCAAGTGTGCTAAATAAAGCAACTATCTTTGAGGCTGATGAAGTAATTGTGGAGAAAGCAGCATGGGCCAGTGAAAGATGAAGGGCGGTAGGAAATAGAACACCTTTGATAATAGGAAGGGCTCTGTGCCATTAGTATGCATTTTCACAAGTGTGGTAACTGCAAGAATCACAATAGAAAATGACACATTTTGTTTTTAAAATAGCGTCTTTTAAAAAATGCTGTTACAGAAATTAACTGTATTTTAGAGATATTCTCTTGGATGATGAAACATCTGGTGCTGTTACTTTAACCAGTGATTCCCTGCAGAAACAAATGTTGAAATGTATGAGAAGATATTAGTCCTAATGATTTTTCTTTGGAAAATATTGCTAGTATAGTAATTTTAATTAAGGAATAATTTAGAACTTTTATATTTGTATTCCCAATGTCAAACTCTTTTGTTCTCACACTTACACCTCTGTTATTAATGTTAGCCATGGTTTGCAAAAGAGGAAAAGCTAGTCATCAATGAATAATTCAGGCTCCATAACTGTCAGACCTCATTATTTTAAATAAGGCCTGGTAGTTTCGGTTGTAACTGGCTAATTGCATCATTTAAACTTAAACTGTTAGAATATTTCATATAATTAACAATTTTTAAAACTTTTAATACATTCAAAACTACTGTAGTACATAGGGCAATTTCCTTTAAATCAGGCTGAGAGAACAAAGAGACATTCAAGTTGTGATATGAGTCCTCAAGTTGTTAAAAGAAAAAGAAAAACTGTGGTGAAATTGATGTACCGGTAGTTAAAGCAAAACCCTATCAGTAGAGTGAAATGATGTAAAATACTTAAAAAAGGGGAAGTTGAAAAAATTAACACATGTGAAACTGATTAAAAATTTTAAAATTTAAACACCTGAAACTAATGAACTAAATTGTAACCTGACACCTAGTGGAGCTCTTGGTGGCAAGATTGTTCAAGTGCTGTCAATGAAAATGTTTCCTTTTGTGTGGCCATATTCTCTACTGTGGTTTGTTTTCTGACAGTAAACATGTAATTCCCAAAGCAGCTACAAATAGATGCCATGATGATCTTCTAAAAAACTGAACCAATGTTTTTCCAAAAGGATCTAGGGAGTTGTTTTTATTTGTTAATATTATAATTTGTTATTAGAAAAATGTAACAATATTTTAATTTTTAAATAATATTTACCCTTAACAATACAGATTTGAAAAAGTGAGAAAGAAATAAATTTACATACAATTTCTTCAGAGTGTATGCCAAGCAAGAAGAGTCAAGGATCATTTATAAACTAAACTAATCTCGAACTATTGTTTTAGTCTTTTCCTGTGGCCTCATTCTCAGATTACATCCAGCAGGTTTTTATATGTATCCAGCAACTGTAAAGTGAGAGAGGTTAATATATACTTTTAAATGGACCTATTAAAAAAAAGACAATACAACTCAGGTTTTTCCTTAGAGGTACTTGTATGTAGCACATTAAGACTTGTCCAGTAAAGGAAGATTATCCTCGTTTTTCAGATGGGACGCTCAAGTTCGAGGTAAGCTACATATGATTTCTGTAGTCTCTATCTTCCCCATAGTTCTGGAACAAAGCAAGTTTATCTGGGATTCAGAGTCTGGCTTACAGCTTTAATGGGAGGCTATAAGAGAAAGCATGGTAGACTACCTGAGTGCTGTAAAAAAGAAAAAAGCTATATCTGCTGTCTCTGGAATCACTACAACATATTGTTTCTTTCTTTATCTAATGAAAAAAAAATTAAAAAACACCACAGCTTTCAGCTCTCATGTTGAAACTATAAATTTCAGCCCACATAGCCATTAAGAACATCATTAAGGCTGTGGAAGTCACACAGCAAGGGCTTGGATCTTATCCGATATGTAGCAGCCTTGCATTGCTGGATATCTTGTAAAAGCCACCCCTACATTTCTGCATCATACTGGAGGTCATTACAGAATACATACAGAAGCTGTGTGTGTTCTTGTGTCTGAGAGCAGAATCGGTGCACCACACAGATTAGTTTCCTGGGTTTTCCACATGCTGAAACTGAGCCATTTCTACTTGTGCAAAAACCACATCTAGCAATAATTGGTCCCCACAGAGATACAGACTATCATATTTTCACATTCTTCTGAGATCTTAAACTCAAAGTTGAAATTTCTTGGGAGATGTATTTCTGAAGAAGACAGGCAGCATCAGGTTGAGTTTTGCAAATCTTTGCTTAAGGCAGATTTAAGGACTAAAAACATTGTCTTGCTACCCCTCAATTCCAACTCCCTCTTCATGGGAGATTTGCACCCCTCAGGCAGGAGTCAGCATGAGGTTTCTGAAGGCAAGTCAATTAGGTCTGAAATTCTCCATGTTACCTGTATTTGGATTGGAAACATTATAAGCAAGCTACCAAAATTATAATCTTGGACTGTCTTATTTTGCCAGTTGCTATATATTTTGGGGGTAATCACAAAGACAATGGTTGTCCCTTCTCAGAATGTAACAAAGTGATATGACATAAAATGCTAAATAACTCCTGCAGTTAATACTTTGAGTACCAAAAAGAAGTTATGCAATATCTGATATGGTTAGGTAATTTATAAGTAAAAGAAGAAGTAGGAGAGACCAAAGATGATGCATGACACAAGATCTAGGTGTATACAGTTGGCTGTAAACCTTTATTCTATCCTTATGGATACTTCAGCACCATCAACTCCAAAGTCCTAAGTTGTCCATGGCTAGAGAGCACTTTCTGCTGCTGGTGGTTAAGACTAGTGCTGTAGCTGTCAGATCTGAGGTTGGCATTCTGAGGTGAACGTGCCCCAGTGGGGTCACAGCTCTGGCACTCAGTACCTGCAAACCCCTTTCCTTTCTGGGCTTTTTATCACCTTAGCTCTGGTTTGGATCACTGAAAAATTTTTATTAAGTAAGTGCCTCACATTTAACTGCTTGGGAAGCCACATAGTCAACACTTGGACATGACAGAGTTGTACAAGAGCTGAACTGGTAAACAACGGAGCCGAGCTGAGGTATATTTTGAATGATATATATTTTGTATCATGGTATGTCCATTACATAGAATAATATTCACGACTCTGTACAGGCAAGACAAAATAATATAACAATACTCAAACAAACTAAATTTGTAAGGTTCAATGAGAAGACCATTAAAATCATAATAATCTTGAAAGTCATGATGTTACAATGATATTACAATTTTAAATCCATACTGATACCCCTCCATAGTCTTACAGTATTTTTTCCCTGTATAATTTTATATCATTGAGATACAGTCAAATGAAAATCCGTAAAACAAGTTGCATTCAGAGGAAGAAAATATTTGCTCATCTTGTCTTGCAGTGTCTGGAGACTTCTGCAATTGTTTACTGTATTCGCTTTCTGTAAGCTGTTGTCAGCTCAGCTGTCTGAACTATAGCTTCATTTTTAAATATTTTCCACTGAAAAAATACCAACTAAGTCTCTGAATGTTCTATGTCTGCAGCCACATCAGATATACAACAAGAAGGAGGCTTATGTCTTGAAATTACCCAGTGTTGGCTTCACCCTTATCAAGGGCTGGCTCCCCATACGGAAGCTGACAGTCAGATTTAGGGTAAGCTAGATGTGTTTCATCAGTGAAAGGAATCAAGTTCTGTTTGTGTACAGAGCATGGTCTTAAAGTCACTGATTTCACTGACAAAAAACAAAAGACATCTTTTTTCTTCAGAGCTGTAGACACCTGACTGAAAACACAGGGTAACCGGAGACACACTGTAAGCGGGAGGCGCAAAGGCAGCGGGTAGAGTGTTCCTACTGAGCATATTCATTCTGAAGGGTCATTCAAATCCCTCTCTACAAAAAAGCCTGAATGTAAATAATGTCAACTGTCTATGAAAGCAGGTGATTTAGGTCACTGAGCAGTGTACCTTGGTTAAATTATATTATTCTTTCAAATACTTAATGTACATCTGAGCTATTCACTTTGCTTGTCTATAAAATCTTCACTAGGGAGAACCATCCACTGCTTTAGAAAGGAAAGCAAACAAATGGAGGCCTGCAGTGCCATTGAATATTAGAAAAAATGCCAGGTAAGGAAGACTGCACATGATCTATCCAGAGGACATCTGAAACTAACTGCAAGTGATGAGAAGATACTGAAATGCATGTGAGCATCCCTGAGAACTCTGAGAGAGTGGGACAAGTTTTCATTATTGGGATAAAAATATCACCAAATATCTCATCATTCTTAGATCCATTCTTATTGTAAGGAAAAGAAAGACTGGGAGAGGCAGTGGAGGAAGAAGCAAAACCTAATTCTTTAAAGAGTGTATAAAAGCTGGAAATTGAGTTAAATTTCAAGGTTTAAAAGTTCGTATTTCACTCTCTGGATTGAAATCAGGCAAAAGCTTTGCTCAAGGATCTTGAAAATCCCTTGTGTCTTTTCTCCACAGTGACCAGCAGTTACATCTTCACAACTGAGCCAAGGAAGCTTCTGAAATTTTGACTATTGCCAGCTTTTGAAGGAGAGAGGAATGTGGAACAAACAACCTCCTCTTCCTGTGTTTTGCATTTGACAATCAGATCCTGTTGCAGACTGTCCCCAGGGGCCCAGGGACCATGGTCTTAGCTCTTTTAGGGGGTCTGCATCGGAAACAGGTCCCCAGAGCCACACTGACCCACAAGCTGACAGAACCTTGCAGACCAGTCCAGGCTTGCTGTGGAGGAAGGCTTCCCTCCTTACAGACAGCTACTTGGGACGTCAAGGTAGGGCAGCAGCTACCAGTCAGTGTGGCATCTGTTGTGCAATGTGGCTGCTTATGAGCTTAGAAATCCTGTAATCAAATGTATTTCAGCATGGCAAGATGCTGTTACTTTTCTCTGTTTTAGTGCAAATTAGAGAGAACTCAGCTGTGGCTAAATACTTACTGCATTTTACTGTGTTTTCAACACAATTCTTTTATGTGTATGTACATCTCGCCTGCAAACATTCCTACACTCTCAACAACAGATGTATTGAGGATAATTCTGCCAATTACAAAGCTACTAGGAGTGCTGTAGTTGAACTCTGAGTATAGAGCAGCCAGCTGAAGTAGACAACAACAATTTTTGACACAGCCGGTCACCGCTGACATTTCTGTTCTTGATCCACTGAGTCATCTGAATCCTGTAAGAATATTCATCATGGAAATAGTCTGAAGCAGGGAAATAGTCGGAGCTCTCCTACAGAATCTATTCTTGACCCAATCTGCAATGTTAAGAAAGGGCTCTGATAACTGCATATATTCTCTTCACTCACAAGATATAGGGGTGCACTGCTTACCGGTCCTAGTCCGTGTGGTCACAGTGGGATTGTCACTGTTTTATTAGTTACTTTTGCACTTTCTGATATTCCTGTAAAACAGCATTCTGTTTCAGGAGATGTGCCTGTCAAGGAAGTGGGGAGAAGGTGGATGACATGATGAGTGGCTTCCAACACTTTGTTTATGTCTCCATGGGATGGAAGCATTTTGTTAACTCTGCACTCTCAATGTGGATCAGTCACTGCTGCCAACATAAATAATTTCAAATATTTCACTGAGAATTGCTGCAAAGCTACAGGAGGTTTTCTGCCTATATGACTGCGATTGTGTCTCCTTTGATTTCAACTTGATTTAATTTTGTAGAAGGAGAGGCAAATACAGGATGAGTGATAGTGCAGCCCTCCAACTTGCATTATTGATACTTCCAAAGTGTCCAGTTCAAATGGGGGCAGAATGTTAACAGAACTGAGAGTATCAGTCTAGCAGCTGAAGGACAAAAATAAGCTGCCTTTTTGATCTTTGCTGGTCAACAAAAGCGTGCTTTGCTTGCTCCAGAAGTCTTTCATGTGAGAGAAAATGGACAGAGATGAAAACCCATGTCTGATCTAACGCTTTCGCAAGCTTTATTTTCTTACACCCACAGGAGAAGATTTCTGGCCTTTCAGAAAAATGGACAGAAGTAAATCAGAAGTCCCTTTCTGCAATGTAGAAAGTCACTGTTCAAGTTTGTTCTGTGTATAAAACATGCCCTGTATGCAGAATGCTCATCCTTAAAAACCTGCCCTCTGTTCAAATTAGATTGGTCAGAAAATTGGAGCCTCTGGGCATAAACCAAACCCTCGGTTCTCTAAATGGATCACAGTGTGAGTTTTTGAAAAAATATTTACTACACTTGTCATCACTTTTCTGGCAGATTTTGTTTGGAGAAGCTGGATCAGGCAGAGCTAGAAGCCTGATAGATTGCTCTAACCACTGACTGGGAGTACATATACCTGAAACTGAGCAAGTAATTCAAAATAATTTTTCAGATAAATTAATTTTCTTATTTATTTTCTGCATGTAAAAAACCTGTGAGCAAGAAATGACTTCCATTAATTCACTAATTGTTTGAAGCTACTCCACATATTCTAAGTGATGTTTTTATTACCTTAGAATGGAGTGATCAGAAATAATTTTTGAGTTATTTGCATTAAATGTCTGTCCCTGCTTCAATGAGCATTGCTGTCATGGTTAAGATAAGAAGATGGAAAATCTCTGAGGCTTTTGTATTTTCAGACAATGGGAACAGATTAGGGACAAGGAAGAGAAAATGAAGATTAGGGGATTTTAGAAAAATAAACCTGTGTACTGCTGTTGGTTTTCATGTCAGAAAAAGATGGAGATTTTTTGATTGTGGTAAATTTATTTTTCTCATATTTAGAACCCATGTAATGATCTATTATTCTCTGTGGGTCACTCAGGTAAGGCAAAGACAAACCCTGCTGCCCTGGACTGCAGCACAGCGGAAAGCAAAGAGCAGGTGAGAGAGAGTTTCATGGGAGAGGAGATGTCCAACTCAAGCTTCTCCTCTGTGAGGTTTACCATTTTCATCCTGCTTGACATTTCTCAGAGTAAGCTGTATTACAGATTAGTAGCCCTTGGCAGTAGGCTGGAGAGATGAGATTTTAGTGTGATATGCTACACAGGCATGGGGGGGAAGCTAAGAATATGTGCGAAAAATTGAAATGACAAGGTCGTGTTGATAGCTTGGTGGTGGGAGCTGCCACGGTACTTTGTTGCATTATAATTAGAGATGGGCCAACTAACATGAATGAGATGAGAGCTGGTTTGAACCTTCATCCGATCGTCTAACCAGATTGAAGAAGAGCCTGTGGTAAGGCTAAAACACATCTTCAAAACTTCAAAGATTTGGTTTCTCTACTTTAACGTAATGAGCGTCCCCTTCAGATAATTTAGCTCAGAACAGAAAGCAGGATTCTAGAATACTATTCAGGACATTCATCCAGTCTAAAATCATTCAGTCTGGAAAACTTGATTATGTAAAACCATATAAAGACATTTTCATACCATTTCCAGCCTTCCATCTGTAACAAAGAGCTCCATCTCCTTGTTAACAACCAGCCGGTTAACAAAATCAAACAAAGTCTGCAAAGCTTTCAAATTTCAACGCAGGGTCTTTTTAATTATGAAGCCCTCAGTTGAGATGCCCAGCTTCTGTCAAAGGGTGAGTGTGAGAGAGTAGTCTGTGTACGAGGACTTGCAGTGGGAACTGCACTGAAGTGAGCGTACGATCCCTCTGTCAGCCGTTTCTCTTCTCTTTGGCTTTATCCTGTGGGAAGTAGCTTTACATTCAGATTCAGACTACAAGGGATTCTGCGAAAGCTGAATTTCTGCACTGGCCGTGCTTATTCTGCAGTGTGTCACACTCCCTGTGGTGAGGGCTAAGTTCTCCCTATTTTGTGCAGCCTCTGTCTAATGCAGACAAAATTCCTCCTTCTCACAAGGATTCCAGGAGAAAGCAAAGGCAGAGAGCAAGGGCAAGTGGAGACAAGCACCACAGTTTACCTTGGACTCCCTGTTTTGAAACACTTGCCAAGCTCACTGAGGTAATAGTTGTGATTTGGTTGAATAACAAAATCCATATCCAGCCTGTTTCTGAAAAGTGCAGTCAGCAGTGTAGGATTCCTCTTTTCCTTTCGCCTTAATAATGTCACTGCTTAGTTCTTGGTTGCAGGTATTCATGATGATACAGTGGGGCAGAAATACACAGGAGTCCAGAGTGTTTTGAAGTGGCTCTAGGAGTCACTGAAATAATGACCTATACCGGTACGGGAAACTTTTTTCCTGACCATTTTCATCCTCAGTGTTCTTTACAGACCTGAGAGCTGCATCTCTTTGAACTGTGGCAATGCAGAGCAGAAAGCAGATTCTCCAGCTGAGGCTGCAGGGAACACTCTGCTTCACGAGGACTGGAAGGATAAGCAGAGATTCTCACCCATATCTGGATAAAGGGTTGCCTGTTAACATGCTTTCACTTTCTTCCCCTTCCTTCCACTCCCCCCCGAAAAGTATATGGCAGTGAAAGAAGGTAACAGGACTGCCGAAGACTCCTTTTCTCTCATCTTTTTACTTGTAGGTAAATGAACCTGACCTACCACTTAATGAAATCTCCTTTACACAGGATGAATGCAGCAGCTGGGGTAAACAGAAAAAGAAAAGAAAAGAAAAGAAGAAGGAGGCCTTCTTCTTCGTATGTAAATTTTCCATAAGGAAAATGAAACTGGAAATTCACCTTGCCTGTGATATTGAAATGTATAGTTTATTATTTACCTTCTATTATTTTCTTAATGCTCTGGACTTCCATATCTAGTAAGTCACTGCACCTAAAAAGACACTCTAAGAGAGGTGTTTGGTTTTCTTAACCAATTCTCAGCCATTTCTGCAGATTAAATAACGCTTCTGAAAACATGATGCGTGGCCTCAGAATTCTGTTTATTGATACCTGCAAACAAGGTCCAATGAACTCCTTACTCAATACTGTTTTGACTTTGTAGTTATTGCAGTCTGATTTGTTATTGTAACGGATTTACTTGTATGGAAAAATAACAGGCGTTATATGGCTCTATATATAATACATAAATAATGCTTTCTTTTTTGGGAAGTTTAAAGACACATGACTTCGATGTTACTGAAGATTGTGTCATAATCATCAAACGGAGCTGGTGCCAAATAAACCAGATGGAGCTTTCAATCAACAAACTGCATTTATTTTTGATATCTGTGGCTTATTTGTTATCAATGCATCTTTTAATAGGATAAGGTAAGAAAAAAGACCTGCTCCCAGAGAAAAAAGAGAGCCATTAAAAGCTCTCACCTTTTTATTTGACCTGACAGCACAAATAGATGATGGGCAAAAGACAGAATACAATACCCAATTCCAAGTGGAAGGGATTCCTTTGATGCTTTCTGCTGGAGCAGACGGTGGCAGGAATGATTATTTCATCATCCTGTACTATGGAAAGTTTCAGAGCATTTCTATTTATCTGTGCACATATTACTGATTAATTATACTTGATTACATTGCTATACTAACGTTTCATTTTTTGTCTCTTTGCAAGATTATATAGAATTTTATAGAATATATATCTTTACCTGTGTCTATCTCAGATTATTTTTATATACATCTCTGTATATACTATATTATATTCTGCGTATAGTAAGAAAGAGACAAAAAGTAAGAAGGAGTTTGGTAAATAACCAATATGTGTCACATTTTTGTATGAGGTATGACTCACTTTGGCCTTCTAGAGAGATGGGGAGACATAGGGAGTATAGATAGAAAGAAAAAATAAACTCTTATTTAATTGGTTTTGTTTTGGTTTTTTTTTTCCAAATGTCTCTTTTTTCTCTCTCCCCTTTTTTTTTTCATAGTGGTAGTCCCTGTCTTTTCTGCTAAGTGAAGATGGATAATCCAAAATAATACTCCACTCAGTTTCTTTTAGAATTTGAATGTATCAAGTCTATTGTATGAAAAATGATGTTTCTTCTCTGAAAGCTGTTCAGCCTTATGTGTAATTTCCTCTTCTCTTTTCTTTATCCACATGTGTTCTCCTAAAAGAAGAAAAAAATCTGTTCGTGGCCTAGGATGTATTTTTTTGTTATTGAGACAGATGAAAATTCTGTATGCCAAATGCTTTCGTGTTTACAGAGAACAAGCAATCCTACACGTTCCTTCCCTGCACCTGTACAGCTCCCTTTCTATCACATCCCTGCACTCATCTAGCAGTGGAGACTTTCTGGCCCGCTTGCATGAGACCGCAGGTATGGATTGGAACCTGCTTCCTTTGCCCTTCAGAATATAAAGAAGTTAGAACAAAGAAAACAGGATTTTTCCATTTAGTTCCAATTTTTATCTTTTGTTTTCCCAGAGACAACTTTTGAACAAGATCTGAATTTTGCCTTACTGTGTGGAATGTTAGTAGAATCTCATGGTAATGAGCTGAATGAATTTTAAGGGGAAGGTTTCATAGCTGATGCTATAAATACATCTAATATATCATCGCAATTCATTTGATATGTAATTTTCCAATAAAGATTTCTAACAGACCAAAGACTGGGTTTAAGACAGACATATGAGGACTGTTCCAAATAATTCAGATTCTGCATGAGAAGTTCATATCTGAGTATGGGGGAGTCACCTCTGTGGATTGATCTGGTGGGCTCAGTCCAGTGCCACTCACCACTCCACACCCAGCACTATAATCAGCAAGTCTCTACACAGAGTAGAAGAGTTAAGCAATCATGATGACTTAACCATCAACTTGACCTTTAAGATCCCTTCAGAACAGGTTTTATCCACAATGATTTACTTTATCCTTCAAACTATCAGATCTGTATTAAACCCCTGATTTACCACAAGTAATTATTTGATGCCTTATGTTAGCAATGTCCCAACACCCAACACGAAAACTGGGGGTGAAAGTCACACCTTACTGAACTCAGCGGGAAGATTGCTTCCAGTGGAACTGGGATTTCACCCAGAAAGCCCTACCAACAATGTTTGGGTGCCACCTATGTCTGAAGGCATGTGAATCCTTCTGTGGTGCTCATCATATTATTGTATGAAATATACCTCACAAGCTACTATGATGTCTTCATGACACAAATGTGCATTTGAAAATAGGAGATTTTGTTTAAAGAGTCTACAATGATAACATAAATTATGTACTGGGTTACTACAAAATGCTGTGTCACCCGGTATAACAATTATATTGTTCTGACATTCCTTTGGTAATGAAAGCTTTCACTTATTTGTAAGTTATTTTTTTACCGAACATGAGGAATACAACATCTTGGGGGAAAAACAAAAGCAAAAAATATTAGCCAGTTATGTTACAGGCACAGGGGCAAATAATGTCATTATAATCACTGAAATTTATCCTTGGATTTCCGTAACTACTTCTTAGTAACTTTAGTAATTTCGTTTTCTCCCTTACAGTTCCTTCAAAGGCCATTTCCATAACCTGCCACTTTCTGGGGCAGATGAATCAGCTGCCTTTGTTACTCCCTGTTTTGTCTCTAGAGTAGTTTTCTACCTATATCTTGACCCAAATAGGTTGGATTCTTTCAAAAAAATGCTGAGGAACCAGACTTCTCTCAGTCCTGTAGCAATGGAGGTGAAGCACTGATATGCAGTTGCCTCACTATACATCAACTATTAAGTAACAAGATTGCTAGGCTAGTGGTACAAATATATTTTGCTTGTTCTGATTTGACTCTTATTCTGTCATGCATGAAATTCTATTTGCTTAGGAGACAGTCTGCAAATGATTTTAAGTATCCTCACCCATGTACCTACTCCAGATATTGAGGATGATCCAGGACAAAGTGCTAGGAAATGTATGGACATAAATTCCTAAAAATCACGGAATAATACCCAACTCAATTAAATTATAGATGACAAAAGTTCTGAGAACACCTTTCCCAAAGCGTTGGCATATCCTACATATGACCTCCTTGCTGAGTTTTACACCAACATGGTGCTCTAAGTTTGGCATTGTGTCTACATTCACAGACATGACACTTTCTCCAAAGCCATTTCCTATTTTGTGACATGCAAAACCAGAGAGGCTTCTTCACATATGATTTATTCTTATCCACCCAGAAACAGAAAGAAATACAATCTAACTTCTGCTGGGAGAAAGAGAGTAACTTAAAATTTAAATGGTCTACTTGAAATAGTGGAAAACTTCCAATTGGTCTTGAAAACAAAACAAATSACATATTTTATAATGTATTAATTTCTATATTAGGTATATGAACATATACACAACTATATATCATACATTGCACTATATTTAATACAATATACAATATATGAATTTACATGTTTTTCTATACTACACTATAAGAATAATATATAGCATATATTCATATTCATTTTTATGTATTGTACATAATATGTTATATAAACTAGAAATAAGTTATTAAATATAGCTATAGATATATGAATATGGTATATTCATTTATATAATATATTTACACATTCTCTAATGAATGTTTCACTCTGTCTCCTGAGCAGGATTTCTAGGATATTATCATATTGTGCTAGCATGGGTACATTCTGCAGGCACCAGTTTGCCACCAAAGACACTAATC
Organism: Amblyornis subalaris; assembly: GCA_018881555.1. Taxonomy (NCBI): domain Eukaryota; kingdom Metazoa; phylum Chordata; class Aves; order Passeriformes; family Ptilonorhynchidae; genus Amblyornis; species Amblyornis subalaris. The sequence continues at coordinate 877,236 of JACAXG010000025.1, forward strand.
ATGGAAGAAAGTGGTATAGAAACTCATATTGATATTTTTCCTTTCCAAAGGAAGTAATTGACAGCAAAGCATATTTCAAGGTCTGGTTGCCAACATACTCAATTAAGCAGAATTTGGAGGAGGAGGTGAAGGAGGAGGGGGATGGCTGGAAACTCCCAGTCATACTACAAATGTCAGCTATCCGTTGTCAGACACCTGGTGACGTTGAACCAAGCTGTGAAATATGTGTAATTGTTCGAACATTGCTGATGATGTAGCACCAGATTTTTTTCGTATGTGTGCGCATGTGACTGCTTTTGACCATGACAGGTTTTCATAAATCTGGTGTCATTATAGAACACATGACTTGTGTCACCACTGCTACAACAAGAGAAATCCATCACAGATCAAAGTGCCAGGAAAAGTCCTATTCACTATATAAGTCCCACTTAAGCTTTCCAAATAGAGCTTGAGTGGATTTTAAGTGCGCCATAGGCCATGTTTTGCTCCTATACACAGGCATGAATTTTACACTGTGAAAACAAGCCAAAATATAAAGCATTTTCTAATGTAACGCAGAGCTATCTGAAGTCACAAGGCCATTCAGAGCTAGATATCTTTGCCAGTATTTTACCTTGAATACCATTAATTTTTGTAGAATATGAAACTAAACAATAAAACTGTCCAGTATTATTTTAATACTTTTGATATTAGACCTTCAACCTACATAGTATATTAGATCTGTCTGAACAGAGTTGTCCATAACCTTCTCAGACCACAAGCTCTTTGAGCAAGGATCATGCCCATCTCCTTGTTTATACCTAGCCTAGATTGTTGCAGGCTATATAAAAGCTTTTCTACTGTGAGACATTTGTTGAACTTTGAAAAACTCCGCATTTATTTATCTCTGTATGTGTTACATATCTATATATACACACATATATATATAAACCGATAAACACACACATATATATATATATATATAAACTGATAAATATATACATTTGTTTACAGAAAAGTGATTGCGCTACTTCACTGTAATGCTTCCTGACTTACGAAGCCTCTTTATATAATATGACATTCTTTTTTTCGGCTCCCAGTATTTAAATGCAATGCCAACTGCTATTTTTAATGTGCTTTTTATAAAAAGCAAAAGTCTAGGACCCTTTAAAATAATTATACAGTGAAAAAAACCCCATAACTTGGCTAATTTAAAGCCTATGCAAACATTTATGTCATCCCATTCTTTGCAATGAGCAAAATCCTTTTTGTGATTGATTTCAGTAAATCACAGCATCTTCCTTCTTTCCCAAATTTTAAACATGTTGACTTTACTCAGCATTGCATCCTATTATACCTACTTGTTTTAATGCAGTAAAGTATAAAACTCTGTACCTCTAGAGACCAAAAATCCCCACTGAGCTGCTTTGAATTGGCTATGTGATCCTAAAGATAATTTTTATTCCACCGATATTAATTTCTCCCTATTTCAATAAAACAATAGAAAATAAAATATTCTGTTCATCAAAGCACATGTACCTAATTTAATGTAATTTTTCATTTGAAATTGTCTCATTTTATTCTCTCTGATTCTGTTACAAAAATCACTATAGTGGGAGAAAGTCAAACTAGAGATTATATTAGGCTGAAGCAAATGGTATTCACCTTTTATAGTCCCTATGTTTTATAATGAAGATACTTCATTGAAACAATGATGCATACTTCAACAGTTCCCTGGAGAGCAGTGAATCCTGTTTGGAGAGATTCATGAATATGTGCATTAGCACAATCCAACTGGAACTTGCCCTTAAAAACGAACCACAAGAGAAGCTGATCAGTTCCCGCTTATGTATATAATCAGAAGGTTATCATATTATCTCCCCCTCCACAGGGAAAAGCAGATGCATATTCTTCTACCACTTTAAGAAGAGAAATGCCAAAGGAAACAACAATTTCCCCCTTCTATGCTTTCAGCAACATTTACTGTATGAATCCAGAAAGACCTTTTAGAACAAGAGGAGGAGAATATACGATGAGCCTCTCTAAATGAGGATTTATTTTGCATACAATTAGTCAGAGCGTAAACCTTTTAAAAAAAATTACATCTGCATTAATTTAGTCAAGGCCATCAATAAAACTGAAGTGAGTTCAAAGACTACTATAAATGGCAGAGAGATGAGACAAACATTTCACAGAGTCAAGGTTTGCGAAGATATACATGAAGCTCTGTGTCCTGAAGATGAATGAGGAACACTTGGCAGTTCTTGAAGTAGTAGTTTATTTAAAGTACAAAAAATTCAGTGAAAAATACTTCTGGCCAGCAGTTGGTGCCCAGCTTTCAAGAAAAATGGCAGACCACCACCAAGCTAGTGACAATGATAAAGAATAGTCACATAGATTTGCAGATTTATCTTTAGGTTTGTAGCAACCTCAGCTCCGTGAAAAACCGTATAGCGGTGAGATTCCTTACCACCTTTGAAAACAAAGTAAAAAGAGCTACTGCCTTATCATGGTGAATATTATTAAGTGGTCATTACACGTACCAGACAATAGCAATAAGCTTTATCATCCAAAAGCAGCAATCATTTGATCTAAGTTTGGAAAGATTAAACTGTGCAATGAAACTGGAGAGAAAAAACAAAATTATCGATCACCTCCTGGATAAAACGTACCACTGCCTTATTGCCACCTCTTCTACACTCTCTCAGCCTGTAACATTTGTAACCACTTATATTGGTAGCTAATGGTCCTAAATGCAATGTAGATTTTGCTTAAAAAGATGTCTTCAATTTCATTATGGCTAAGAAAAATTCCAATGCCACTCACTGACATGTTTAATTTACGTTGTCAAAAAGTCATTATTAAGACATCTATGAGAATGAATTTGAAGAAACTCTTGTAAGATGTAGCTTCATCTCACCAAAAGCCACAAAGATTGTAGCATTTTTTATCTTGAGGAATTTTTTCAAGTGCGTATCAGGAGTCCAGCCTGGTACTTTGCATCCCAAAGATCCTGCATTCAAAAGCTTTCTGGATGTCTATACTATTTTGTGTGCTGGGAGCTAAAAAACAATGCATCTCTATGTACTAGTTTTTCTGCTATCAGGGGAGAAGCATTATGCCTTCTAAATAAGATATTTAGAGATGGCATAATTATACCCTCTAAAGAGGATATAATCTCATAATTGTGCAGTAGAGTTATCCTCAGATTGCACCACAGACCATACTTAGCCTGATAGACTAACACTGGGCTCAGCTTCTAGTCTGAGGGAATTATTTTTACTTAAAAGCTCTTTGAATGTTGAACATGCATGTACTCGTACGTTGGTTTCTGTGTATGAAGCACCCTATTTACTAACACAGATCTGCCTAGCTGGTTAGTTTTTATTCACATACACACAGATAGACAGAAACCAAACACTTGAAGCGCTCAACTGTACTTTTTTTTAAACACAGATAATAATGGCTCTTCACCGTACAAAAGAAAAACACATTTTTAAAAGGCAGTGGTGGGGAGAAAGGCTAGCAGGTTTATTTTGCTTAACTTGCTGTGGTGTGTCACATTCAGCCCTAGCACTGCAGCTATTACCATATGTCATCAAATAACCAGCATAAGCAGCTGTGTTGTTCTTCCACAGTGACCCCATCTAGAAGTTTAGAGACCAGGAGCAGGGTGATACCTATTCCTAGCCCCACACAGTCATGCACATGCCTATGCACAGTTCAAGAAAGTTTTTAAATTAAAAGAAATATTTCACCCCACTGAATAGTTCGCTGCTCCTATCTCTTGTTTTTGTGGGATGCATCATTGCACAAAAATATTTGCCAAATATATGGCAAAACCCATTAAATTCTGATGTTTCTCTGGGTGCAGTAAAGATACAACACAACAACTACATATATATTTTTATATCTATATATGCTTTTGTCCCTGCTGTTTGCTGAGTTTTTGAACTTGTGCAAAAAGCAGTTTTCACCAGTGTAACAGTGATGTTTCATGAAGACAAAGCTTGTTCATCACAGCAGGGGGACAAAGGGGAGGGGGATGAAGGTCAAAGGGTAAATTCCAATTGCTGAGACATGTTTTTATGAGTTGAATCTTAACCATGTGATAAGCAGCATTCAGAGTCTGAGCAGAAAGGAGTAAAGAATCTTACTTATCTTGGGGAACATTCACAACCACTGTACCAGTTTGATATCCGGTTCACAAAAGCGAGGTTCTTGCTTTCCGGTGGTTGTTTTCTCCTGTTCTAGTTGTCAAATGGAGTGTTCTTAGGTGATTAACATGTTCCTTCAGCCTTTGGAAATGGAGAGGAAAATGAGTGCTTGGTTTCTGCTGTATGCATGGCAATTACTTCTGCTTCAGACAGTGCCTTTGATGCCCACGACACACAAAAGGTGCTGGGGCTACCTTTTTTTGTAGAAACAACATGCGAGAAGAAAGGGGCTTCCCTCAGTAGGTACAAAAACTCTGTGGGCGGGAACTGCAAATACAGTGTGTGAAGGGGTAACAGCAGCAGCTGTTGCAAGGACAGGTGTAGCAGATTTTCCACTACCTCTTAGCAAATAGGATAGGATAAACTTTTGCCTTCTTGACAAATCCCTTTCCTGGTGGTGAGCAACCCTACTTCTCCTCTTAGTCTGTTTTCTTGGCAGGAGTGCAGAAATTCTGCATCCAAGTAAATGGTATCGGTAATATCCTCTTCTTTGATGGATGCATTAATTGTAGCTGTGCTGTGACTGAACTGATGAAGATCTGCTAATCACTGTCTCTGCAGAAGCCTAATGGTAGCTGAGCCAAAGGACAGTAAAGATGGGATTTTGGTAAGCAGAGACACCATCCCGGCTGAAACTCCCTAAAGATGTCTCATTAGAAGAATTTAACGAACTGAGTGAAAAAAGTTAGCTGATAGCTGTAGATCTGACTTTGCTAAATCAATTTCCCTGTTGATATTATTGTTTGATGTAAATGAGTGCATCGACACCAGTTTATGCTTGCAAAAATATTAATCTGTTGGTTTTGTACAAGTTGTAGGAGTATTGCAACTGATACCAAAAATTAGGCCAAACAAAAATAATGAGCCACTTAAATGTTGTGTTACTATATATGAAAGAAGATTTAGAAAAGAAAGTCCTCTCCTTGTCCTGTTCTTAAAGCTCTGTGAACACTGACAGTAATTTAATATAACCAGAACCCACCCACACTGTTTGATTCCTGTGTTTTGACAGACAATTTACCAGTTCCTCAGTTGCTCTAAATCTGCAGTTTCATTTCAGTCACTGGAGCTACATCAGTTTATTCCACTTATGGACCTGATCCAACACCTTGAAATAGCTACAGGAGGAGAAGATTTCTGCCTATTTTGTCCTGCTTTACAGTATCTGCTCCCTGTGTTTTCTCATATAACAAGTATGACATAATTTTCTCACCAATTACTGTTACAACTACCATAAGTGGCAGAAAATATGTAAGCCTGATCCTGAAATAAGCACCTTAAATGAGTAAATGCTACTGACTTTTAGGGACGATTCTCTTGAGGTTAAGTTTATAGGATTATTGCTGAAGTTGGTACAGTTGTGCAGTACAGTCTATCTCGCCTTAACAGTACAATTTTTTAACGGGAGTACTTGAAATGTATCTTTTGCCTATGAGCAGAGCTGTAAAATTCATAAGCAAATACTGATGATGTCACATGTGCCCTGAAGGTCCAAGTCTTTCTAAGTGATTCAGGGTAGATAAGAGAGATTAGCAGCCTGAAGAAATAGTGCTTCTATGAGATGTCATGTAAGCTTCATATTTGTCCTAGAAGAATCAAAATATAGTAATGGGGCACATTTTTCCACTTCTTATGTTTTCATTGCAGTATCTTTCTTCTGTATACCACTTGTATAATTGAGTTTCCCTGTTTTGGAATGGGTTCACTTGACCCCAGAATAACCTAAAATATTACTAAATTATTTCCACCATTTTCTGAGAAAAAAATGATTTCCTTTACTCCTAGTGTCAGCAAATAATAAAATATTGTTGCTTTGCTGATAGCACAGCAGACAAAACCCATAAACCTAAATAGACTATTTGCAATGCTAAAAATCGACTCTAACAGAAAGCAAAATTAACTTTTTAATTTTGTTTAAAGCAGAGATATTAAATAATCTCCAAAGTCGCTGTTAAAAATCTAATTTTAAACTGGGGAACATTTGACAGCATTGAAGGTTTCACAAAGCTAAACAAAAGCTTTCTGAGGGAAGTTTCAGAAGGCATTTCTTTATGCTTTGTCCATATTCTAAGTGCCCTCTACTGCCAGAGGAGCCGTACTACAGAGAAAGCCAGCTCGGCTGCGAGAGCAAGTACGAACCCACCCAGGGACTGACGGAAAGGAAGAATTTGATAATTCCCAGTATTGCTTTTCAGCCTATATGTAGTTGGATTTGAAAGCTATCAGCAATAAGATGTTGGATTTTTTATAAGAAGTAAAAGGAAAGTGAATTCAGCAGTGAATGGAAATATGCGTTCATTTATTTCTCCTGCAGCTTGCTCTCCTCCATTGGTTTCTCTACCTATTTGTGATGTCTATTTTGGCATTTGAGAGAAATATTTCTCGAGACTAGCTGTGATCTTGCCTAACATGTAGGCAAGTTTTACACTTGTGCCCGAGTACAAAGCCCAATCAGGCAGAGGAGGGAGGGAAGAAGCCCCTCCCTATGGAGCTGATGGGGTGCAATGGCTGGGGAAGTTGAAGAAATGTAATCAACACTGCATGCACTCTTACCACAGAGGAAATTCTTTCTGGGGCAGAGGGAGGTGTGTGAGCCAGGACTTTCTCCCCTGGGAAGGAGCTCTCCTCCTTCTGGGTTAGAGCCGCTCACCATGCACAGCCCAGCCCTCAGTGAATTGCTCTGTGTTTCTTATGTGCAGTTCGCACTGCATTTCTCAACAGAATGACTTTCATTTTTTTTACCAAGCTTATATTGTTCAACAGAGACCAGAAGAGACTTAGGAGTTTCTGGGTGTTATTTCCATATAAAACGGTCAGACTGAGAAAATGCAGGTCTGCACTATGTGGAGCTGCAGATCTCGTTGTGAAAATCAGTTCTGAAAGCAGTGGGAAAAAACAACTCATCTATGACTCAACTTTAGCCTTTTATAAGCTAAAAAGTGCATTTTATGTATTCTAGGTAGTGCATTTAAAAATCCGGATTGTACATAGTGTAAGAACGTGCACATACACTAGTGCATGTGTATGTGCGTGTATATTTATATGTGTGTGTGTCTGTATTTATTGTGTGTTTGTGGTGATGGATAGTCCAAGCACACTGGCCAAGCTGTGAACAAACATAAACCCTAATACTGAAGACCCTGATCCCTGATCAGATTAACCCTTCATCTCCCAGCACATCTGGCAGTGCACTGATACTCCCTGACAGTTTCCTGTCTCTTGCAGAGGTCAGTTTGAGTTCAGGTACAGTATCGGCATTTGAATGATACAGGAATCCTTGAAAAGTAGGAATTACGGCCATTTTTTGCCAGTGTGGAGGCCTTGCTGGTTACTGAAGCAACCAGTGCTGTGGGTCCAGCTCCACCTCGGTGACTATGGAAGCTGCTGGGACTTCCCAGTACTGCAACAGCCAGCACTTCATTATGAAGAAGTATCTGAGAAATTGCATTTTTTGTTGCTTTTTTCCTCCTTTTCTGGTTTACAATATGAAAGACRTTCCACAGACCTGTGTGACCTCAGGGTGATACCGAAAAACTATAAAAGCAAGATCTCAGCTATATTCCCTGCTCCTCCTCGTGAACATGCAGTATTATTTTTTACAGGATATTCTGAAGTGCCATATCCAACCCGGTTTAAATAAGGCAAGATACAGGAATGAGTTTACTACCTTTGGAAAAGGCTTTGAAACAAGTTTTCCTTGCAAAATATGGGATGGAACTTTTTAATTATTTTTGCTAGGACTTAGCAGAATTCTGAAACACAAACAAAAAAATTAAAGTCAATTAAGTCTATAGACTCATCAAATTGTAAATTCAGTGCTTGGACTTGTTAGCTGAGATTCCTCAATAAGCAGCTCATTTTGAAAGTGAACAAATTTATACACTGAACATAAGGAGGCAGGTGTTCTCAAGTATCTTTTGCTTCTAGAAATACTCTCATGTTTTACCATGCAATTAAAATTATACCAGCCATATGAGATAGAGCTGAATTATCTTCCACTATATATATATATACACACACATATATATACACATACATATTTATATGACATTTCTGTGCACGTAAGACTTATGGGGCCACCTGCACTTGAAAGAGAGGCACTTTGTTTCAGTAATAGTAACTTTCAGCATGATAGTGGTCCTTCAAGCTTTCCAAGGGTAGGACATCAGCCCTCATCTCAGTGCAGAACTCCACATGCTCAGCAGATTTTATTGTTTGAATCTCCATGCTCAACTTATCTTTTGTCCTCTGCTGAGAGTGAAGACAAAGGTGGTGATCACTTCCTACCTCTATTGATGGATTTTATTCTAGGTGCAATAGCTTGAGGTGACAAATTTGACAACAGGGAGAAAACCAGACACTAAGGAGCTTTTCATTGTAGTGTAGGCAGACTGAACAAGAAGCTGTGATTGCAAGTGGAAGTGGACAAATTCAACTAAGTAAGAACCTATGTATAAAACAAAAACCCATAGCTCTTCTCCAAGTTATACAAGCTTTTAGTATCTTCAGATCAAAACTGGATACTCTCAAGGAAGTTACACTCTAATCAAGCAGAAGTTATTTGGTTTACTACAGAGGTAACTGTGTAGAATCTTGTAGCTTCTGATGTTCCTATAATATGTTGGATTACACTGATCGATGGCAAAAGATCAGAACTGATGATGTTCTGGCTAGACCACTCTAGCCAGAGCTCCATGAATCTTTGCACATGGAGAAGCACTAGATATTAATGACATCGGCTTCTCACAGTCTGTGTCAGATTTGATTCAGGGACTAGATACGAAAGGTAGATTTAACAAGAAATAAAAGTAACTGCAAGCAATTTACTCCATCTTGAATTCTGGTAGTTTAAGTCAAACTTAAGTGTTGGGTCAAACTCCAGTGGTGGAGTTTGATTTGCCAAGTATGGTACAGGTCCTGTCCTACAGCATCACTGGCCAAGCCAAGCCACCATAGGTGGCTGAGGAAATCCAGGACTGGGCAAACCAGTCAGCAGCAAACTGAACGCACTGCTAAAAAGCAGAATGAAAACGTACAGCAAGACCTAGCAATATAAGTGGAGTGGGAAATAGTCAAACACTGGTGCTCCTGAGCTACTGTCTCAATATTTCTCAGCTGCTCAGGTCAAGCAGTCACACTGAAGAGTTCAGAAGATGAGGATGAATGGTCAGAGATGCTTTCTCATCAGCTGCTGTTTCCTTGACTGGCTCGAGACCCTCAGGTGGGAGCTACCACCCTTCGAGCTCCCTAGCAAAAAAGGGGCACAATGCACATGCTGTTTATGCCAGCTCTCCTGGAAGACCATGAAGTTTTGTAAGCTCCAGTTGTTTGAATCGAGGATACCACATGACCTACTCCTCTATGCCAGTGACCAGCACTTCCCAGAGACACAGCCTTACTAACAGAGAGCGGCCCAGCTCCTCTGTCCTGGCGAGGACCATACTGTGCTCTGGCTTACACCCTCTGCTCCCCTGCCTGGTCTTGCTCATACGCACGCACACACTCTCTTCACATGTGTGTGATCATGTTATGGATACATATAATTCATATGCATTCCAGTAAAATGCATTCCTTCAAGTATTGCACTACATAAATATCCTGTACATCCAAATACATAGCTATCTCTGATAGTCCCTTGCACCCCTCTCCATTCCGCTGAAGAGGTCAACCTTCAAGACACTAAGGAAACCTCAGGAAAGGATAAGGAATGAGCAATTTTATTTAAAAGTTACACTACATTTGTTATGTTGGAGTGAGCCATAAAAACCTTAAAGTCAGATTATTAAAAAGTATTTAACAAGCCAAGTATTTAGAAGCTTCTTCTCAGCCTGGTTGCAGAAGATCTCAATAATTCCTAGCTCAGACTTAAATAAGCTTGGCCTTACTATGATGAAAAATCACACACAAAAATACTACAAGCTACAGTCCTGCTTATATCAAGCAGTAATGTGGTGAACCTCCTCTTATTCTGAAGAATTAAACACGACAATTTAATGAGTGTTGATCAACTGCAGTTATTGACAGAAAGATCTTATCAAACTATCTGATGAAAATAAAATTTTGCTTGATGAATACAATAGTGTTGATGTAAGAAGAACTATGAAGCATTTGATGTGCTTTCTGAAGATTTGAATTGGGGATCTAGAACAGTATAAAATAACTGTTTTACATATTATGTAAGTTAACCATCAGCTCATGGCTCTTGACGTCTAATTATAAGTGGGAAATTATCACTGAGTAGGATCTCACTAGAATTCTTTCCAACTTTGTCGTATTTTTATTAATAACCCATAGAAAGCATCTAATAATATCATTTCTGATGAAGTTTTCATATAAAGGAAAGACTAGAAAGTGATAAATAAGGGTAAAAACAGATCACTGATATAAAAGAATCTGCACTGCATAGAGAGCTAGAACAGTCAAACACATGCTTCAGTGCCAACGATAAAAAGCTCTTCATCTAAAATAAAATATATGTCATATTAAAAAGAAAGAAATTCTGGATTGTAAGATTTTCAGGCAGTGTTTCCAATAAAAGAAGAAATAGTACTCATGGCAGACAGCTGAATATGTGTTGCTTCTGAGTAGCCATTTTGTCTTTTATGAGTAGAGATATGATTTAGTGAAATGAAAAGCAAAATACTTGAGGGTTATATATATCAATAGTGTCTTGATATGGTGCATCTGCAGTTAGAATCCTACACTACTGTTCACACTTTAAGGAAGATGTTCCAAAAAACCAAGAGAGGGTTCAGAAAAGAGGTAGGAAACAAAGAGAAAAGCTGCAAAGATGACTGTATAGATTAAAAATGGTGGTAAAATTATGTTATTGACTTGATCAGTTCACACCTCAACATGGAGTCTTGATCATCCATGCCATATTTCTTTTGACTCAATCTCTGTGTCTAGTTTGGGATAAATCTACTACTTACTCTAATGCAATAACTTCTTCTTGGGGTGGTTTAGAAGATCTGATATTCTTGACCTGCACCACTACTGATTATATAACTGAAATTTATCAGCTCTCAATATTCCTGCGACAGAGACAGCAAAAGAGTAAGCCCAAGGTCTAGGTGGAGATAAAAAGTTGCAAAATGTCACCTTAGCTAATAAAGTTATCTACATAATTAGAGCCTGAAATTTGCTGAATTTTATGCACATGTTCAGGAATGAACAACACAGCTATTTCCCCTTTGCCTTCAGAAGCATGTCTATACACAAGTCTGTCTCTGTGCAAACATCCCTGGTGTGAGAAAGGCTGGCAGGAGAGCTGGCAGGCTTGCGTTTGCCTCTGACACAATGAAGTATGGAGGTAAGCGATGAGAGAGGGAAGGAAAGGCCTTGTACAGCACCACCAACTTGGCTTGAGCTACTTCCTCAAATCTGAATCTGAGCATTTCTACCAAGGCAGCAGAGGTAAGACTTTGAACTCATCAGAAAGACGGTCAAAAGAGCAGATTTTCTCAAATCTGTAGTTATCTACATAAGGAAGAGTACTTTGAAGAATGCAGACTTGTTCAGTCTAGCAGAAAGATAAGATCCAACATCTGCAAACAGAAGTAAGAATAATTCAGACTAGACATAAGGCTTGCATTTTTAACATTGTGGGTAATTAGGCATTGTATACCAGCAAGTCAGGGCTGCCGTGGATTTTTCATCACCAGAAAACATTAAGATTGGGTATTTCCCTAAAAGGTATATTCAGCTCAACCATGGCTGTAAGACTAGAAACACGAATTAATTCAAGGATGTTCTTTGGCTTATGTTATATGGAAAAGGAGGAGAATAGAATAGATAATCATAGTATTGCATTTTGACTTAAAATGTGCATAATTGTGAGTTTGAAAAGAAAAGAGAAAATGCAAAAGATTTGTGTAAAAAATAGTCCAATTAAACAGACATAGTGAGAAATTCTAATCTGTGTATGCACTTCTCTCTCTTTTGTGCAGCTGGGACTCTACCCAGTATATTTGAGCAGACTTGCACCAGTACTGACCAGATTTATTCAGGAGCTGGAAGATTATACCTTCAGCTCAGCTTCCACTGTTGATCCATTGCACTTCCCTAAGTGACTGCACAAAGTTTTAAGCACAAAAAAATTGTCTGTGGTCTTCAGGGCTGGCAATAAAACACAAAATAACTGAGAATGAAAACAATAAGCTTAGGTAGATGAGAGAGAACTAAACATCTACTTAGACCTGTAAGTTGTACGGTGGCTCCAAACTTCAAAGCAATAACTTAACCCATAACTCTGACAAAGTCTGTCTGCTTGATTCTCTGCTTGCCCAAGCACTGAAATACCAGTTCAGCAGATGACCTGAACCACCCATTCCTATTCCCTGTTGACCAAAATCTAAATGATATTTCCAGAAATGTCATATTCTTCGCATCATTTTCCCCTTTTTCACAGTTCTTGCAAATCTCTCGGACACCTGGAACTCTCGAGCAAGGACCAAATCCTTCATCTCCCACAATGGCAATAAACTATCAGAATTTAGGAATAGAAATAGGTTGCAGCTGCCACATATAATGCCACAGATAACACAGAATGTAAAAAGTCAGTTTTTACTGCTTCCCTAAGAAAAGAAAAATTAACCCATGACTTGCAGTTCTCTAGTCACCTCTTATTTGAAGCACTTTTTCTTCCAGTTATTTCCAGGAATAAAAGCTCAGAACTAGAGCCTGCTCATGCTTGCTGCCAGTTAAACTTTTAGGGGTAGTTAAAGAACTTCTGAAAAAGAAAAGTTCATCTTCCCTGAACCTGTGCATTGCCTAACAATGCCCACAATCATTTGTTCCTCATTTCATCAATTTCTACATTTATTATAGTTTTATCACATGTTAGAGATAGCTAACATTTTTTTGCATGGTTGCTAGACCCTCTCTAATGTCAGAACGAAGCTGCGTATATAAAGATTTCACAGATTAGGATCACTGCATGGCTAGCACAGGTCCTATTTATTTCTAAGATATTGTAGCAGCTGAGATCAAATGAGGTATTTAGGCCAGTAGGTCAACTTTCACCGGGAAAGAGAATGGTGCTTTCTGTGGGGGATCCTAAGCCCAAGCAAACCACGCAGTATATCACACTGCAAAGTCTCCCAAACTTCTTTCATGGGAGACAGAGGTGACCATCAGACATCTTGGTTAGAACCTGTTTTAGAAACAGAAACATGAAATTGTGTTGCAGTTCCAAATGTGTATACAGATAAGCTGAAGTAATAATTTTCATGAAGACACTCAAGAGTTTTTAACAGCTGCACTAAGCTTCAGATAATGTTCTGTTTGAAAAATACGAAATCAGCTACATCTGTTCACAGGTGAAATGGCAAAAGATGGAAGAATACATTATGCCACAACTCAAGAAGCTTTCCCTGAATCACTGACTTCATCAGCAGTTTGGAATAGGTGCTTTGCAGAGCCTTCTCCAGCAAGTCCCTGTTTTTCCCAGCTCTGTCTTTTGGGGACTTGCGCTCACACGCTGCACTTTGTTCAGCCACTGCCAACAATGGCTCCATTCTACAAGACAGGAAGACCACTCATACACTGAAATGGCAACTGTCTGTACAGCATCCTCTGAGGCAACTCAATGAATGTCAGCCTTGTCTTGGGCTGCTTCTCATATAATTTCTGCTTTATTTTAAATTGTACCTTAGCTACACGTATATAACTCTTGGAAACACAACATCCTAACTCCAGTTTTGGACGCTCTTTCTAGAGCCGAGAAGTTGATACCTCATATAGACTTGCCCAGCTTGTGAGTCTGTTTAACCAAGAAAGCTTTCCAAGCTGTAGAGTCATGCAGAGAGCAGACTCACAACTTGGTGCACTGTGAAAATGCAAATCTTCCTGGCACATCTATATTTTGTGTGCACTCTTTGCTCAAATTTCTGCTATACTCAGCAATGTGATAAAGTCTTCACCAAAAAGTAAAGTGGTCCTTGAAATTACAAGCTTGGGTTATGGCATAGAGAGGATGTCGTCTGAGAAAAATGTATTAGGAAAAAAAGTGCCACAGCTTTCACAAGAAAAGCACAAGCAACCTTCAAACCTTGAAAAAAGTGCAAGAAAATCACTGTCAGTTGCTGTCCCACTTATTTTGGGTGTCAAGGAAGGAGCAGGTCTGGGTTCCTCACCCAGAAAAGGGTGAGAATACTGCAGACCAGTACAGGAGATGCAGATGCAGAGATGAATTGCTAAGACACAGCAGAGAGGAATATGTCAAAACAACCTCAGTTTGGGAGTGTAAAAACACAGATTTCCTCACTTTAACAAACCTTTTCGTGCCAGAGCACCTAGACAGCAAATTCTATCCTGGAGAAATCTTTCCCCCATTTCTCACTGATTTTTTTTTCTTCTTGCCCTTTTTCCCAAATAAGAGACCTTATATTCAACACTATCTTGGTATATACTTGGCATATTAAGGAAAGACCAGACTCAGTTCAGATTTTTCTTGTTTACAGTTTCAGGCTGAATTCTGCCCTCCAGTCCTGACTCCAACGGGAGTAACACTTGTGTAATTGAATACAGAATGCAACCCTTAGGGTTTTGGTCTGACCAGTAGCAGAACTTTATGCGTGTTTAATTCATTTTTAGGTTTAGGCYTTTTTTCAAATAGGGGCATAAGTTCTGCTCTTGCATTAGGAATGAAAATAATAAAAAAAGGCAGAAACTTATATTTGGTTTCAGTACAGTTGTGCATCCATGCATACATCCATATATAACATGGAGAGAGAAAGAGAGGAGGGAATGTCTGGAAGATATTATTTTTAGAAATATGTAACCATTAGACATACTTCATTATTGTTGAAAAAGTCTTCAAATCAATGCAGTAACAAAACATTCACTTCTTGTTTATTGATGAGGACGCTCCAGTGCTCAGCTGTAACAGGGTCCTGTTGTGAGGGAGAGAGCCTGCAGCAAACTCCCTCGGCTGCACTGGGAGCAGGATCAGGCCTTGCTGAAGGTTTGAAGGTCACTGCATAATACATTCATATTTACAGTACTGAGCACAGAATGGCCTTTTTGGTAGATTTTTACTTTCCTGTAGGTTTTGTATTGTGAAAATATGACAATATTTAGGGTGGCATAAAATATACCTGAAGAAAGAAATTAATGTGGTCACAAGGAAGGATATTTTCAGTAAGGAACTTGGCCTACTTAAGTCTGTGCATGGATCAGTAATAACCAACCTACTCCTGGAATGCTGAATTAATTCCCAAAGCTACAGTAACCCCTAAATTATCAAAGTTTTGGCAGGCCAAGGGAAAGTGGTTACTGTACCAAATCTGAAAGCAAAATTGAGGGACAGAGATGAAAAGGGCAGAGATAATGTAAAAAGAAAACAGAGAGACAAATAATAATTTAAAACAAAAACCAAAATAACACCATTTTAATTTTTACTCTAAAAAGCGTGTCAGAAGGCTTGCACCAGTGCCAGTCTGGAGAGGCAAGGAATGGGGAAGGTTTCTTCCAAATTATGGTATCAGTACAACAGACAAAATGTTAGGACATTTTAGCAGATGGGGATGAGAAGAAATTTTCAAGGTGAGATGATATTCACTCAAGTTGTCTGAGAACTCATATGTGACATTGAACAGTAATGGTGTTTTGGTTTAAAGCACCCCCAGAGGCAGAGAAACAAAATGTGATTAATACAACATTGATCTTCACTAAAGTTCCTATGGCGCCAGTTATTGCAGGCCTGGAAATTTATTTCTGCATCAGGTAAACAAGTAGAGAACCATAACAAAACACCAGTACTCATATGGGAAGATGGTCAAGATTCACTTTTGTACAGCAGTCATGCCCCAAAGTCTTTCATAGTTGTTAGATCACATCAATGTGTGTATGGATAACACAGCCAGTTGATACAGTGTGACTGGATTTTCAAGACTTTCAACAAAATCTCTCACCAAAGACTCTCAGAGAAACAAAAACTTGAAGATTAGTTGTGGGTTAAATGGAAGGTATTCCTCAGGATTAGCAACTGGTGAAAAGAAGGGAAACAAAGGGAACCAGTAAGTGGTCAGTTTTCACAGAGAAGGATAATTACTGACAGAATTCTCTGGAGATCTCTCCTGGGATTCTGTTGTTCAACATATTCATAAATTATCTGGAAAATTTTAAGTAATGAATTATCAGTTTACAGTTTATGAGAATTATTCAGGATTAAATCTATGTGCAAAGTGTTACAGAAATGTCTTATGAATTACTCGACAAAATAAAAGATGGAATAAAGAGTAAAAACTTGGAGGTAAACAGTGTTAATATCTACAGGAGGGGACATCCTCATCTCAGATTTTAGATGACTGCGAGCCTATTGGCAGTGCCAGAACAATGGTATTGACAACAAAAGGCAAGGAGAAAGTTAGGAGTTCCCAGAAGAAGAATAAGAGATAGAAAATGTCATTGTGCTTGCATATAAGTCTCTGGTACATGCATACCCAGAGCTCCATGTGCCTTTAGGGTGAGCAGTGTTGAGGAACACCAAAGGGTTTCTGAGAGAGGAAGACTGAACACATCTTTGAGAGTCTCAAACACGTCCTTGTGCAACTGCTGATAACTTCACAGCCTGCAAACAGAGCCTAGTGTAAAACCACCCATCTTATACATACTTCCTGTAGAGATTCTGAGCAGCACAGCCAACATGATATCCCATGAGGAATAAGCACCAAATGTGTGCTCTAGCAACTACGACTTTCTGGGAAGAGTTGGCTTTACTATGTGTGTGTTGTATGGGTGGTTTGTGTAAGCAGAGCAGTGTTTTGCCAAGCCGTGTATACCTACACACTGCTGTCCAGGAAGATTATCCTGTCAGCATGGTGATCCTGCCAAGGTCCTGGGAGGATCCCCTTGCATCTCCTCATGCTTCCAGGGCATCCCTATGGTTCCATGTCAGGAAGATCTAAACAGTGGCTAGAGAGGACTCCCAGAGATATGTTTGTTCTAAGCAGGTTTTGCTAAAAGGCTTTTCTGCAGCAGATGTTGTACGGTTTTACAGGATCCACATATTCCTACACGTGTGTGTGCATGTTCACCTGGGTGTGCACGTGTGTTGATACCCCTATATGGCTGATAGAGATGTTTGATACTAGATAGATTTATAGCTGCCTAATTGGGAAAATCATACCATGTGTAGTAAATCAGTTTGCTAAGTCAGATTAAAGGTGCTGTTACTCATGGCAATGTAATACTATCTATAATTTCTGTGTTAAACTTGACATTATAAATCCTTTAATCTGAGTATTTAAAAGCTATTCTATGGCTCATTTTTCAAACGGCATTCCAGTTAACACATTTACTGCTAATGAACCACTAACTTGTTCTCTCTTTCCTGGATAAATGCTGTTGACCAACATTATTATTTGTTCGTCAAATAATTATTTTTTTGGCTTTTTAATTTAATTGCTTCAATAAAAATATACACCAATAATGCATTTTTAATTACACTTCCCAAGTGACCTATGCAAAAAGAGGTTTTATAATG
The DNA here is from genome assembly GCA_018881555.1 of Amblyornis subalaris. Classification (NCBI taxonomy): domain Eukaryota; kingdom Metazoa; phylum Chordata; class Aves; order Passeriformes; family Ptilonorhynchidae; genus Amblyornis; species Amblyornis subalaris. Next base: position 894,921 of record JACAXG010000025.1, read on the forward strand.
AAGCCACAATAATTAGCCTGTCACAGTCCAGTTTGGGGCTATTGTGTAGTTGTCCTTTCCATGGTTCACCTTAGCCTGACTGGAATTCTAAAAGCCTTATATATTATCTCCCGCAACACTTAGAAAGGTATTAAAAATGTGCTCAGTACTGGCAGAAGCAGGCTTTCTAATTATTGTCAACTATTTCCAGTGTGACGTGGTACATTCCCTTGAGAACTGAAACAACAGCCCACTCCAGGATTTGTAATAGGCCCTAGAGCCTAAGTAGTTGTAGACAGAGCTGTTTCCCTCAGGATAGATAATTGGTTTACATAGCAGCTCAACATCGGAACTAAATCTGTTTTTTTCTATTGTCATTTCCCTGTTAAATATACATAACTATTTGGGGGTATTAAATACAATGTGACTGACTACTTAATAGCAGAATAATTTGCATGAGCTACTTTACCTGGAATGCTAATAACTGTTATCACCCTACATTTCCATGCGTAAATGATAAAATATTATTAAGGTGAAATTCTGTAGTCCTTAATCAAGCACACCTTTCACTGAAGCTACTGGGAGTTTTGCTCAATTAAATATTGCAAAACACATCTCTCAGTTTGTTGAAAGTAAGATATCATCATTAAGATATTCTACTTAATGTTATTATCGGTCAGCTTATTAAATGAGTATTAATGTTGTGTACAGGTATAACCAACACTGTAGGGTGCTGATCTTTTATCATCAGTTTATAAACCACTTCTATGAAATGCTCAATTAGCAGAATTTATGGTTAAGACACAAATATATTTACTGTCACTGGCAATAACCTGATTCTAACAACTAAATATCCTGAGTCTGAGTTGCAATAAACAGAAGAGAGATACTGAGTTTATTTTTAAAATACATTTTAGTTTAGGTTTGCAAATGTAGGAACAGTATGTACAAAACAATTGTAAAAGAAATCAAGCCACTGCAGTAGTGGTGGTCTCTTCCTTTAACAAAGGATGTCTTTCTCTTTCATGTAAGGAGGAAAACAATTGTAGATCATTTGAATAAAACTTGTTTGCTCACAGCTTTTCAAGGAACATAAAATCCTGAGCCTGCAAGTACCAAGTACTTCAGAAATTCAGGATGCTCAGAAATCGCAGGATTACATCCTAATCCTTGTGGTTAAATATGATACCCAGCTGTGCAATGCAGTTAGAGGTTTTGTGTCTTTGACACTGAATTTGCTCATATTGGAGTTGAAGGACCCTAATAACAAGACTCATCCTGCATTTCCTATTTGTTCACTCATTTCAGTGAGAATCCCGGGTGCATAAAAATTATTATTGTGCCTGTAGCTTTTTATCTCTTTATTGTACACAAGAACTTAACACACCACATATATTTCTAATGTCCATCATTCAGCACCAGCTTGAAAATCACATGGATGTTATGATTTCAAAAGCACTGCTTCGTCACTCTTTTTGTCTGATGTTAAAATGTTGGTGCTAGACATATTCTGTCCCCAAAAGGAAAAATTTCAGAAAGAGAAACAGTAGGAAATCAATTCATAAGAATGGTCAAAATGTGATACCCTGAAGTTTACAATTCTTTGTAGAAATACCTAGGGATATTTCATCTCATAAGAGGTACGGGTCAGACCCTGCACACCATGACCATTGCCATTGATTTCAGTGCACAGAGCCAGTGGCTCCAATTCTACAAAATACTCAAGTCCTTGTAAAAAGCTACTAAAGCGTAGCAAAACCATTAAGCATGGGCTTAGCTTTAAATTTATGCTTAAGTTAAATGGAAGGCAAGAGGATCTGCATTTGCCCACTACCAAGAAGTTCTTATGCCCAAAACAAAGCACCGTATTGTGCTGGGAGAGGAAGCTCCTCTCAAACTCTTAGACTGGTGCAGCTCATTCCAGAGATACAGCTGTCAAACTTCAGTATTTTAATGAACAGTTAACAGTATTGTTAGAACAAATCTAAGATTAAAACTAATATGGCTAACATGCATAAGTATGACATGGCATATGTTTTTTGTGTAGTAAGACTGAATTTCTTAGAGGAGAAGAAAGGATGAGTAAAAAAATCAGTCATGTGAGTTGTCAAATATAACCTTTTGGCATTCTAATAAACTGTTGCTTGGATAGAAATATCAAGCTATTACTAATGGCTATTAATGTGTACATGCTTCATGTAATTTTATAGTATATTATTTTAATATCTGTAATTGTAATGAATTGCAATTTAGGAAGGAAACAATTTTCATTTACTTTATATAACATAATTATGGACCAAATTAACCCCACACTAGTCTTAATTACATTTAGTTTCATTTGGCTGATCAAGCAATTAATGTGCCACTGTATTTTGGAAGTAAAAACCAAGTTGTTATGGTCTGTGTTCAAAAAACATGTACTCATCTCAAATGTAGCCACTGTGTAAAACTGTCCTTTGGAATATTTTTTTTTTTTTGGTTTACTGTACGTCCGTATGTTGCAGCACAAGAATGTGAGTATAATGAGGCCCTTCTGCACCTGGGGTCCTGTTATACTATGCTGCTTAATAATCTTCACTTCATGCCACCCTTTATCTTCTGTTCTCAGATTGTACTTGTGCTTTTCTCTTTTAATTGGGAACTAATTTTAATTTTGCCATTAGAGATGATAAAAAAGCCCACATATAAACTTGTGATTTCCTCAAGCCTCTGTACTGTCACTCAGCCTTTTTTTTGAAGTCAGGGCTGGAACTAGCTCTTTTTGCTCTTCTGGCTAAAGAATAGCAGAGGGAGAATATTTTTAAAAGCCAAGACAAGAAAACACATAAAATATTGAGCTGCATACTGATGTTCATATTCGGGTTTTCCTCAGCACTCCAGTGAAATCAATGGCAGCAGAATGCAGCATGAAAACAGTATAACAGTGTTAGGATCTGACCTATTAGCGTTTAGTACTATCTATCAGTGTGTCTAATCCTTTTCAACTAATTGAGAGAGAAAACAGCCTTTTGCAATATAGGTATGTTGTGAATCTAATTGGGGTAGTGCAAGGTAATTTAAGCACAGTTCATAAGCAGGGACATTCTCACAATAGCATAGGCACTGTATTATCTATTTATGAGGACTTGGAGGTGCTTTCAGAAATCAAGTGACTCATGTCATAGCAATCGCTTTATGCTTTTTTCAAAATTTGAAAAAGCGATGACTATTCCCGTGACCTTCACATTTCTCAATGGAAAACAGCAGTGCATTTAATAAAACAGCATTTTATTTATGCTACTTTTTTAGAGATAATTTGTGTAGTTTGGTGACTTAGGTAGAGGTAATTTCCAGCAACTTTCTTCCATTTAGAGGGCAGATGAAGACCAGTCTACATGGGACCATACTATTTGCCTTGAGAGTGCGTGGTGTTACTCCTGGGATTAAGCCTTTGCTGGACCTCAGGAAAATCTAGGTCTTAATGTACTCTTCAGCTACTTCAGTCAAACTCTAGCACTTTTTTAACTGAAGCAATTCAAAGCCATTTTAAAATCTTTTTTTAGTGTCCTTAACAGCAATTCTGAGAAAGCAATGGCTTTACACTTTCTTTTGCTCCAGATAATGCTCAAAGCTAAATTTCTCTCCCTGAAGAACATTAGTCAAACTGACTTTGTAGGGTTCTTTACATGACTAAAATGAATTGGATTTGACCTTTCATTTTTGACTGGTCTGGATGACAATCATCAAGAATATCATATTATAATTCATGTCAAAATCTAAAAGATATTCCTCCCCCCTAGTAGTAGGAAAGACAGCTCTCCTTTTTTTCCCCCCAAATATGTGTCCACTGTAAATTCTCCACTTTCCAGTTGTAGAGTCAATGAAAATTCGGGCAGAAGGAACGTCAAAGCATCTGTAGCCATACATTTTATCAAGATTTTCCTGCATTTCCCCTATTGGAACTGGCCCATCAACCACTGCTTCCACTCACCAGTGTGACCAAATCTGTTCCCAGCTGATGTGGGTCACCTCCAGTCCAGACAGGGGAATGGGCTGCACATATCATGGCTTGCAGCAGTTTGTCCTTCTCATGCAAATAGTCTAACCAGGGTCACCTCTTTTGTGGTTAGCCAATAAAGCTCGAAGGCTGCTGTGGACAATGCTTAGCAAATAATAAAAGTAAATCTGGCATAAAGTCACTCCTGACTTCTCAACTGTAGGAGAAACCAATCTCTCCAAGATAGAGATAAACTCTGTATCAATTGGATGACACAGTAGATTTTTGAGAATCAGGGGTCACAGTGAAGTATATCTTCCTGAACGCTGATTTGGGTCAGATCATGTGGAGTGTGCGAGTGAGGGTGGAGAAGTCTGGTCCTAGAGGAATTGCCTGATTGATTGGGATAAACTCAAAAGGAATTTTGCTGCTGATTTCACCAGTATGGGAATTTTACTTGCACACGAAGCTTCATGCAGTTAGAAACAGATGTTAAAGATGGAATTGATTAAATAAAGTTTTCCCCTAAATCCTCTCTAGCAATATTTTGAAACCAAAAGAAGGCAGCATTTTCTAGTGCTGGTATATACTATATTTAACAGAAATTTATATGCCAAAGTGATACGTTCTGAGGTCTAAGTATACTCATTAGCAGAGCAAAACACATATAATGAATTGAAATCAGTTCCATCTATTTTCTCTTTGCAAAGAAGCTGTACTGACTACTGARACAAGAGCATTTCTTTTCATTTCTAATGTAAACAGTTGAATCACTGTCCCATGCCACTTACTGAAATAAGCACTCCAGAGGTGGAAATGTACAGGATTTTTAGCTGCATTTTTCAGCTGGATAGAAAAGTTTGGCACGTTTGCAGTGATTTTATTTTCAAAGCACTACTCTTTAGTTTTTAACTTATTAACTGCAGTGAAGCATAGGCTTGGTGCTTCCTGCAAAACCTGTTGGGCACAGAGATCGTCTCAGAAAGAGGAAAGCCCAGAGTGGCAGGTGAACAATCCAAGTGCAATCTAGCCTTGAAAATGGGGTTATGGCTCCACGTGGCAGACTGAATATGCCTCCCCAAGTGTTCCACAGCATGTAGAATGTACATCAGTAACTGCTCAAACTTCTGGTAAACTAACTGGTTTTTTTTTAAAAAAAACTGGTGAAGCTGCGATACCCCTCCTACACTGCCACCGGATATATCAGGGAGTGATGGCAGTGGGAATGCAACACGGCTTTCAGTCTCTCTTTGCTACCCAGAGCTATCAGGGAAATGACATTTAGGGACTGGATTGACTCCTCTGTATCCTACCAAAAAAAAAAAGAAGGTAATAAAGGAGAAAATTTAACAGAGAACAATAAAGCCATTCTGAAAAAGTGCTGTTAACATGCTAAAAAATTTAGCACAATCAAATTATGTTTTAGAACTGACTCCTAATATTCTTCCAAGCTAGACAGTATCTTTATGTCTGTTAGTGAAAACTGAGTAGCATGTTGTCAACTACCTTCTCTTATTTGCAAGGTGCCATTATAACACAGCCTCCTACCATTTATTTCAGGGGAGATTGAAGAGCATTCTAAACTACAACTGGCAAAATAATGATTACATACGTTTACATATATTTAACGATACATTTTCCTTGATTTTTTAAATTCTAGTTCTAGTTTACACATTGTACATCATAAATTTGCTCATTAGTTAGCAGAAGTCAGTCACTCAGTTTGATTCCTCCAGTCAGTCGTTGGTGAAAATTATGCAATGTTCTACTCTATTTCACACTCAAAGCACTTCCATTATGGTTGGGTAATGGTTGTACCATCAATAAAGAGTATGAATCCAGTTATGTGGAGACCTCGGCTTAACCTTTCCATATGCTATTGATATTTATAGAGCTTCTGACATAATCAATTAGTCTGAAAACTGGCACTAGTGGAAGGTAAACCCATATAAAGGAACCATTGCATCTGCATTTTCATTAACCTTTCAGATGAGTATGTAGAAAATAAAGACAAATATATACCGTATGTAATGAATGCTAATCCCCCAAATTTTATAATGATTTTGCAGATCAAGAATAAACTTGTTCAGTGCTATCATGTAGCTGCTTTCATGAGTGTTTTAATCTTCAGCCAGACATCTAGAAACACTGTGAAAGTGAAATGAGATTAGCTGACTCTCATATGATACTCCTCTCAAACTAGAGCTGAATTTAAAGTCAGATGCAAATCCCAGTTTCGTATGGTAGCGAATCGTATTTGAAGCCAGTTGTTAATAGCTGACATAGCACAGACATGATCTAGGAAATATTAGACACACTACATACAAGTTTCAGGGGAATATGTAAGCAAGCTGGTTTTGTCTGGAGATACCCAGCCCTGGAACAGGAGCTGGAACAGCTGAGGTGGAATCCTGGCCTTATTGTGGTTCATGGGAATTTGTGCTCCCTTTCTACTGATACAATGCATAAGTATACTTTTGATTTGTTGGAAGATTTACTCTGTTAAACACCTGATTTTTGTTACTCCCTTGATGGCTCAGAACACGAATCATGATATTTAAATCCTTTTCTAGAATAAAGATTTAGTCATAATGGAAATATTTTCATCATGAGAGAGCAAGCTATATCTAATTATTAATTAAAATATTACTAAAGTAGATTAGTTTTCCTGGCCTGTATGTTTCACTCTATTCATGCAAGTCAGAAGGAGGAGATTTCTCAAGAAATGAGTAGAAGAGCTGAAAAGCAAAGTAAGTCCTTGGCATTGTCACTGTCAAATCCACAGGACTGGTTCTGAGCACCTCGTAATGACAGCCATGGCTGGTTGGGCTAACTTTGAAAGCAGTCAAAAGGATTGCTGCTCCAAATAGCGTAAATTCTTCCCTACTCTAAGAAAAGTGTGGGGAGGTACAACAGAAGAGAAATACAGAGGTCTCTAGGAAGGCTCGAGGCAAGGACCATATGAGAGGGCACAATCATATCTGCTCTCACCTTTTGAGATTTACAACCGGATCCAGTTATAGTAACCAGTGAGGTTACCATTCACTATTGAACACTGTTGAACACCTATTTTTGGACCCAAGCCATGTGCATTGCTTAGGGAGACTTAGGCAGATGGGGTGAAGGTTCCCCCGCTGCAGCTGAAAAGGAAAATTCACATAGACTTCAAAGGGGCCAGATTTTCATCAGTCATCAAAGGATGTTGGGTCCTTCATAATAATATCTTTACATATGCATAAGTCCAGGCTAAAGAAAAGTGGAATAGATTATATATAAGGAGGAAAATGTCCTCAGAGGCTGGATATTAGGTACAAAATGTTTGGTGTAAGTGGGCTGTTTGCAACAGGAATCACTTTGGTTGCAGGACTATATAGCAAGATATTCTGGCGAAAGGAGTGAAATTAGTTCATTAATTAAAGATATATATGGCTTTTACATTTGAACAGTAGGCTAGAAAATGTAGTAGATGGAAGACTTTTTAACATCATAAGATAGCGTGGTGGAAATGAAGGCCTTGTAACCTTAGTCTAGCAGTCTGATGGGCTTTGTTTCAAATCCCGTTTTATGCACTTAGTGCAGCTCCAGCCTTTTATTAAAATGGGAAAATATATTGTTTATAAAGGCTACTCTTGACAAATAGTAACCAAAGAAAGGTGCAAAAAATGTATTGTTTCCATAATCAGAGATACACTGTAAAACAGAATAAAGTGATAAATACAGAGTGCCATTGTTTGTTGTTGCTATCTGTCTGTGCCCAGTGGCAAGAAAGTCCGAATGAATTACAAAGAAATTTTTAATAAAAGAACCAAAAAAAAAATAATGGGCTCCATAACCTGAAAGAACTTTGAATAAAAAATGTCCCCTGAAACCGAAAGTCCCTTTAAAATCTCTGCGTATTCTCACCATTTTTTGGTTTTCTCTTTCCCTTGCTCTTACTTAAAAGCCTCTGGGTGATTTGTCCTATTCCCTGCCCAATAACAGCCAAACCATTGTTTTAGGGAAGATATTTTTAATGTTGTATATTTTACTTTTTTGTTGTTATTTTTTCTTTTCCTTGGACATTTCATCCACACATTGCAGAAAATGTGAACATAAGCAGCTGCAATATGAGATGAACTCTGAACACCAAATAGGTAGGCCCTAGAGGGGAGGAACTGAAATATGAGCTGCTTATTCTTGGAGCCCTTTAAACCCTCCAATCTGTTTTAAATTATTTTGGTGCCTCTATTTAAAGGTTAAATTTTTGTTGTTGTTGTGAGCCATAGTTTAGTAATACAAAACCTGGGCAACATCAGCATAGAGTCAATTCACAGATTACACACCCAGGGTCTTTCCTGATCCTGCCTAAAGTGAAGCAGCATGTTTATACTTAGCAACACATTTTGACATGAATGAACTTTTCACGTCTCTGCTCATAAAATAAACACATACATTCAGCAGGAAAAAAATCATCTCACTCAACGATCCAGCTTACATATGTTATTTACAGACCATATGTTGAAATCTAAATATGGTTATGTATATGCAAAAATTATAGATATAAAACACTGACTTCAGAGCTGTGCATTAAACATCAAACCTTTTACATCTATCATTAAATCCTTTCTTTGTGCTAAGTGTTTAGCACATTAAATTTCACTAAAAAACCCCAAACTTATTTTTCCCTCCACCCCTTTCAAGCGAAATCTTGGCACCTAAAGCATTTATGCTTTGTTTTCCTTCTACAGTATTTTGTTTCAAGGCACTCATAATTTGGGCACTAGGGCTTAGATGTCAGCGTGAACACAGTTTCAATGGCTGATTTTTGCCATTGCCACTTTGAGTTCAGCTCTACTAAGTGCCAATGGGAAATTCCTAAAGGCCAAGGCATTTTCAATAAATTAGCATCAAGACACTGAGTCTTTGTATTGCACTTAGGTGAAACTTGATTCAAAATGCATATTTGGAGATTTCTGACAATGCTTTCTTTGTTTTTTATGCAAATAGAAAAAGCCTTGGAATTTCTTGAATTTATATGATCAAAGATGACCACCATGAATGTGTCTGGAAGCATTACCAAATGACAGAAACACCAGAGACAGTTATATTATGAAGATTAAAATAGACATTTTTTCAAAACTCTGCCTTCTAAACAACACTGGTTTTTTGAAAATTCATTAACTTTACGTATTTTTAATCAAACTAATTTTGAAGCATTGCATTTGACATGATACACATCAAATGGTTACCGCTGTCTGGGGACTCAGAGACTTCTAGAATGTAGCAATTAAAAGGTTTATGCTCCTCTCAATGGGCAAACTAAACTCCATTACAATTAATTAGAGAGAGATTTACTCATTCTTTTAAAGACATGAATATGATTTCAAAGATATTAAGTAGCATGGCATACACTCCTTCCACTGCAGTAACTATGAGCTGAACTTGGTGCACAGATCTTTTTATTCAAATGGTGGTAGGAATGCTTTGTGTTTTGTTCTGCTGGGATGTTTTCTTTCAATAACTGCAACCACCTAATGAAGAAAGGATCTCCTGCAAAGATATTTCAATTACATCAGTGCACTTTTCTATGTAAAGATCAAAAATACATTACAAAAATGCCAAATAACTGACTGGTTTGGTAGTTCAGGTTAAGAACATGGTATTTTTGCCACAGGAAGAAAAAGTGTTATCTATCTAAAAAGTGGCTACATTATCTGCCCCTTCAAATGGAAGACTTTTAAATTTTATTTTATGTTAACACAAGCAACAGAGTGAAATGCAAATTTAGACTGAAGAGAGTGTAAGTTTACAAGGTTCTTAGAATTGTTTTGAAAATAATTTGTTTCGAGTGATCATTTACTTTTTTTTGCCACAGTCATGTCCCATAGGTGAAGCATTCAGGACCCTCAAGCTTTACCTCTCACCAGGATTTGCTGCCTGCTATGCTGCAGCACGCTTCGGCCCCAAGCCAGGCTGTCTGCTATCACAACAGTGAATCAGAGAATCATTTCATTTGGAAAAGACCATTCAGGTCCTTGTGTCCAACCCTTAAACTAACACTGCGAAGTCCAACACTACTTTCCTCAGCACCAGATCTACAAGTTTTTTAAATACATCCAGAGATGGTGACTCAACCACATCCCTAAGAAGCCTGTTCCAAGGGTTGAAATAGGACTTTCAAAGAATGCTGCCAATCTATGAAAGGTTTTAAGGACGGCTACAGCATTTTCAATCAGAAATTATGGGATTTAGCTGCAAAGGAAGCTATTATGAGGAATCAGAAAAACTATACCGCAAGAAGAACTGAAAAGACTGTAAACAGCTACCAAGTATTTTTTTTGGTAGGATGTTGCAATGCACGGCTCCGCTAGATGGTACGACGCCCGCAACCTCCCGGAAGCCTCACGCTGGCCCGGCGGTACCTCAGCACGTTGTGCGACAGCTGGTGGGAAAGGTACAGTGTCGTGCCTTCCCTGGAGTCCCTCGCAGGTTCCAAGGCTCCCTGAGCCTTGCTATCCTGGGTGCCGGCTACCACTTGTGGCCAGTAACTCCACGGGGGGCTTTGAAGCCACCACACGTACACCCGCTAATCCCACTTGCGCAGGTGGTCATGCAGGCCATCGCACACCCGACGCCTTAAGACTGGGGTAAAGAGTTGGAGGCAGACTCTCCTTATGATGTTCCACAGAAGGTGTTCATTCTTGTAGGGTCAGGGAAGGAGAGCCCCAGAACACAAGATGACACAGGGTTTTACACACAACCAAAGAGGGGCGGAGAGAACACTGAGGGCCAATAACACGAGGATAATAGAGAGGAGAGAAGGTGGGGTAACATTACAGAAACCAGTGAGGGTGACTGAGGGGAGGAGCAGGGGAGCAGGGCCAATGGGGTGTCGAGTGAGGGAGAACATTCTTGAACATAACCATATACAGAACATAGATTGACAACTAGGAGGGACAAACCAAATAGGAGAACATACCATTACAGGGCCTGGATAGGGGAGACCTTCCTTGTCACTGCAGCCTAGGGGGAGACCTTAGACTTTGACCCAGGGGCCTTTTACGTGGGCCCTCCGGCCCGCTATTCTCAGGCCCTTCGGCCCCTCTGACTCCTTGGTCATCTCCGTGGCTGGGCCTACCTTCACAGCCTCTTCGGCTGTGGGCTCAGCCACCACCACAGTAGGATGCAATTTTCTAGGTTCTGATGATGCCATGAGAAGGACTTAAGTGTTTCTACTGCCCAAATAGAGCAATGCTAAGATCAAATATATAGTTTACCTTCTTGTTTATGCCAAGTGTTTAACACAGTATTAAGAATTTTTCTTATTGTCATGTAGTAACATCCCTCAGGCAGAAGAATATCAATGTGATTGAACCTTCTACAAAGTCTAGAAAGAACTATCAAGAAGAAGTAAAGGCAACAAGCAGGAAAAGGGGAAGGATAGTTATCCATAGCAAGCACAAGAAATACACTCGACAATTAAGGAACATGAGAATTGATACAATTCACAAAAAGTCTCTACATTGCTCATGTCACTTTCAGGATGTTTTCCAAAATTCTGTTCCTTGTGATGCTTCCACTAAAATACATATGTTCTTATTATTTTTAAAAAGAAACTCTCTGTTGCACCATTGATGGGTCTCCATGAAAACTACAAATAACTATTTTCTATATAATAACCCAAAGGTTCTTCTCTACAAATTATTGCCAAAAGTCTGCTTGCAGAATATTGAAATGATACAAATTGGAATCTCAGTGAACAAGGATTGAGACAATGGACTATTCACTACTGCTGGATCAATTTTCTAGCTGACATTAAGCTCTGTGAAGAATATTTCTGAGAAACTCACAAAAAATGCATCATGATTGATCTAAGTCTGTGGACTAATATAGCTCATCCCTTGACTGATTCTGATAAGGAGAGGTTATCATCCGAGCGGAGTTACTGCAAGTTCTTGAAGAAACCTTGCAAAATTGAAGCTTTTCAATTACTTATACTTAAGTTCCTTTTATTTAGTTATTCACTTTCTGTGAATAAAAAAAAAATGTTTTCTCCACCCTAATCATAGGACTCAATTGGGAAATTTTGAAGGTTCAAATTGCCACTTGCTATATTATTTGTTGTGTCAGCTTGGAGACTGTTGATGAAAATGGAGTTTTTTTCTCTGGACTTCACTGGGCCATGGAACAAGCTCAATATCCAGAGCAGCTAGAGAAAAGTTTGCTTTGCTTAAGTTTTTCAGGGTTTTTTTATACACAGATACACAGTGTCATTTTTTTTTTTTTATTGCTTACCATAATTACATCTTTACTTGAAATTCATATTTAAACCATTGCACGGTTGTCATGGAATTGTTGGTAATGTGTGATTACATTATGCTGTCTTTTGCCAGGACACTTGTAAATGAGACATTATCCTTGGAGATTTTCTTGGCTGAAAATGTGAGTAATTAAAAATGTAAACAAATATTATCCATTACATATGCCACAATAATAAATACTTCAATATAATGCAAGTTAATGACTCTTTAGGGATCCAGCCTAATCCTGTTACAGAGTGTTTCATAGGTATACAAACAAACAGTTAATCATTTAATATTTTAACATGCTTATTATATTTATATAATATAGTTCTCAATTGCAAAAAAAAATGCAGCATCACTGCCTAATAATTATAGACCATGAAATGTAGGAAAGCCAAATGGAGACGGAAACCCAGAAGGTGTTCAGGACAGCTCTTGGCCTGCTTTTCAAACAGACATTGGGTATCAGGAGTGGGTATGAAAATTGGGGCATTTCTATTGCCTTCTTTCCAGTAGAGGAGTTATTAAACCTCTGTAAGGGATATTTCTATCCAAAGTCTGAAGGGACATGACCCACGAGGGATGTGTCAGACACAGCCAGCCCTGCCCAGGCTGCTGCTGAGAGCCAGATGGAGGGAGCAGAGCACCCCTCTGGCCACGGCAGCGTAGGAGAGAGGTATGGATCTGTTGGAAATGGAGCTGGGACTCAGTAGACTTTTTGAAAGAAGGTGGTTCATTTCTTTCTTTCAGATCTTGCTCTCAGAATCAAAAAGCAAACTGAACCAAATGAAGAGAATCCTCCAAGTACTGGGGGAACATCTTCAAAGGAGTTAAGGATTAATTGATTAGCTAAATCCTATTGAAATGAAATATCATTTCATGTCAAATTCCCCTTGGCTACGAATCTTCATTCTGCCAGTGACTTCATTTGTCACCTCAGTGAAATCACTAAAACCATTTGATTCTCTTCCCTGACTTGTATTATAGGAGCTGAAGTTCTCATTTCCACATCTACTTATGCCCTTTCCAAACTTGCTGTTCACCAATTCTTGATTAATTTTCATGCCTTTCCTTATGCTTTAAATAATCACTTGGTAAAATTTGCCAAATTACCTCTTTGAATTGATACTGAAAACTCCTAAATACTCAGTAAATCTGAGAAACTTTTCAGTAATTTGTTGCTGTAAAAGGACAGTGATCCTAGGAACCTGCATAAGGACACTATTGAGTCATCCTTATACCAGGCTCTTAAACCTTGCACAGAAATGCTCTTTAATAACTTTGAAGTCATAGTAGAAGGTAGGTCTTATTAACTGCTCTATGGATTTGAAGGCTCTTCTGGAGGACTAAGCTTATAGAAAAAGTCCAGGGACCAGTTTTGCAGAGATACAAAGACTCTTGCTTATTTGATGCCTCTTTTTTTTTTTTGTCCCTTTCTTTTCTGGGATGGGCTTGTAATAAAGCCAAACCACCTGGGAACAGGAAAGAGAAAATAGCCTGTGCTCATTTCGTAAGCTTTCTCAGGAGGCCAAGATCAGCTCTCTGATCTCAGCTGAAGACATTCTAAGTGTGGACACTGTGTAGCTATCTTCTGCTTACATTGCTCTGAGAGTACCACATGACATAAAAAAGATGATTTGAGGACAGATAGGCAGCAACCCCACCTGCACACTTTAACAATGAAGAGTTTTAGTCAAATCAGGCCAAATAATCCCAGAATGACCTGGTCATGCCTAACCAGCATAGCTCTTTTACATTATTCACAGGAAATCCTGTCTCTACTTGTTTGGTATGTCTCCTAAATAGAACCTTCTTTCCCTCTAAGTTTCGTCTTTCTGAATTTGTGATACCTATTGCCTATGACAAGCTGCTTTGTTTCATCTGTTGGACTATGTCCATTTTTTCATCCCTATGATGTTTGGTCACTCTTGTGGCTCACAGTAAGTTCACAACTTTTACAATAAAGGACTACTAATCCCTAGTTTTGAGGTGTTTTCACTCTGATTCTTTGATTTACATCTGTTTACAGGATGGCCCTCCTATCACAAAATATAAGGGAAGGCTTGGTAAAGATTTATAACACTACCCTGAGTTTCATTACATTGGCATAGCTACATAGAGATTCCACAAATTCTAACCAATAAAACCAAAGATCAGCTATTCCCTGATTCTAATCAATAGTTTACCAATAACACATACTTCAAAATACTGTTCAAGAGTAAAGATATTGAAGTACAACCCGCAGTACGTCCTGCACAGTGAGTACATGAAATTCCTGAAGACAGTAAATGTGCTGCAGTCTGAAGTCAGCTAATATCAGATGTTTACTGCTTCATTTATTTTGATTAATTGCTTCAGTGGGGGTGGACCAAAGGGTAAGCCAAAAACCCACATCAGGAAAGGGAGAACTGTGCTTCACCATCTCTGTGCTTAAGAAGAAAACGTGCTGTGAGGCTTGGCTGTCTTCACTCCTTTTAACTCTCTCATGGTTTGCGAGGAAGATTTGGTATTAAGAGTAACACCAAAAAACCTGACAGAACCATAGTCTTGTTTGTTTTGTGCCAGTGCTTTCTTTGGAGAAAGACTTGGAACCACTGACACCAGTGACCTGGGATCACTTGGTTGTTTCAGAGATGTTTGATCGTTCCTAGTCTGTTCGGTTTTTTTTCCCAGACTTTTTCTTTTGCTGTCAACTCCACTACAGAGTTCCTGGAGCTATTTTCAGGCTTCGTGTCAATCACAACTTCTCTTCCTACCACCAATATTTTAATTTATCCTCTGTCCCCTCCTGCTACAGCCTGTGAGTGACTGCACAGGGACCACGGTGGAGGCAGGGAATGGTGGAAGAGACATGTGCCTACCTATCATAGCTGAAATCATGGATTGTTCCAATTCAGCTGCAGGTGATTACACCACCTGCTAAGCCTGTGGGCATGGAGCCCTGGGTAGTGGCTTCAGCCATAAACTTTCTGTTTTGTGGTATTTACCTTTGCTATCCTCCATGACAGGTTTCTCTTCTGAGCAGTAGCCTATGGCACTCGGCTGGGGCAACAAGACTCCTCTGCGATGCAGTACACAGAGTGACAAATTAAAATGACAGGGCTGTCTTACAAGATTGGGATCTAGTGAAATGAAATATTTCTGGTCCAGGTAAGAGAGGCAGCACTACATGGTAATATGTGGGAAAAGCCAGTGTAATTTTCAAATGTCTGTAACATAACTGAGTTTGTCACTGTCCCAGCACTATTGTGTCACATCTTCCTCAGGTGCGGCTGAAAGTGTGGCTGAGGGGACTGTACTTGCAAAAATAGTTCCATCACATGATTTACAAGACAAATATTTTTTATTTTTATCTCTTCTAGCTGTATTAACGGAAGGGGTAAAATGAATCCAAAGACCCACCATGAGTTTAGAAAATCGTAAGGTAAAAACTCCTTTACAATGAAATTCAGCATATCATCTGACACCATTTCCCCCTCTTTCTTTCAAACTGGAAAAATAAGTTAATCATGCACATATACACACAGCACTGCACTCTGATTTTCAGATTCTTATTGTCCTATTTAACTAATAAAATGAGGAAGCGTTGATCTTCTGCTATCAGCATTTCATAATCCTGAGTTTCAAATTCATTGTTCTGCATTTTAAATAAAGGCTTGAAAATTACTTTGAAGAGCTCTTTTCTCCCAATGGGTCTTCAGTGAATACACACAAATATTTTGTATTCTTAAACACAGCACTAATGTACACAAATAGATAATTGCCTCTACAACTTAGGTATCTAAATCTCTGCCTTTCAAGTGACATTTTGCATGCTCATTTGTGTGTAAGATTACAATGAGGCTTCAAGTGTCCAGACTGCATCAAAATCATTCCTGAAATGCTTATGCCTCTGTTTAATTAAGTTGAAGTGAAATTCATGTTATTCAAGCACTGTTAAATCAGGCTGAAGTTAGTGAATCTGAATGACATGCTGTAGCATGATTTTAAACTGACTAAAATAAGTGGCATTTTAAGGTGCTTTCTTTTTATTTGAGAAGCAAACCCCAGGTGTTTTGCAGAGCTACCTATGGAAAAGTAAAGTCTGTTTTTCAAATAACTGAGAGGAAGGAGACTCTATGTTCATAGAAGAAACAGAAACTCCTCTCAGAAATAAAGACAATTCATGCCTTGGACCAAATTGGTAAATAGAATTCATAATTTCTGAAGCACTGTAGTAACTGAAAGATGTTTCTTAAGTGAAATAATACCCAACCAGAAGTGCAATGGTAGCTAAGTAGGATACAAATAATAGCCCCCCTGCCTTCTCATTTAATTTCAACTTTAGAACAATTTCAGTCCATCACTGAACATGTTGAAAGGGATCTCATTATTAAAAATTCAAAATATATTCTCCATGATCTTTTATTCTAAGAACTCCCAAATGCCTCAATGTACAGAAACACACATTTTTAATGAACCAAATGGACTTGTTTTTATAACTGACAGGAGGTGCTGGGAATTGGAATTGGAGGGGGGGAATCAGCTAATTAAATCTAAATCACCAACAGTGAACATAATTTCCTTGTCCAGTCACTTCCAGTTTCACCAGCTTCCTTGTACCAGTCTCATACTTTATTTCCTTCTC
Organism: Amblyornis subalaris; assembly: GCA_018881555.1. Taxonomy (NCBI): domain Eukaryota; kingdom Metazoa; phylum Chordata; class Aves; order Passeriformes; family Ptilonorhynchidae; genus Amblyornis; species Amblyornis subalaris. The sequence continues at coordinate 911,785 of JACAXG010000025.1, forward strand.
TGGTTTGGCTTTGTTACCCTTGAATTTTAATTAGACAGCTTCCTCCACGCTGCCCGGGTGCCACTCAGTAATGCATGTCATGGTGTGTGAACACAGCACTGACAGTCTCATTGCTGTCAGCTCCTGTGCCCCAGCCCAGCTCCCCATGCTGGGAACTGCCTTCCCGGGGAGGATCCAGCTCTGCTCCAGTAGCCCTGGGCTGCTGCCGGCTGCGGGGACCACACCGGCGGGATCGGATCACGGACACGGAAACGCGTGCGACGGGACGGGACCCTTCAGGACCTTCAGCAGCTAAAATGGAAGAAGTCTCCTATCATGTGCAACTGTAACTCTTCAAAGCTTACAGAACGGCCAGATTTTCACAGGGATAGGGAAGGCTGCCTCCCTGCCAAATTTCAAGTTGCTTTCCTAAAATACAAGGTTGATGGATCTGCTAGGAAAGGAACTTGCCAGATTTCACCAGCATTTTTATTCTTCTTTTTTTTTTCTTAACAATATTCTTGAAACATCCAAATCTTCTGAGATGTTGTCATAGCTAAATGCACCTCAGATTGTTCAAATTTGGCAAACACTTGGGAAACAGAGTTTTAGAAAGGGGCTTGCTGGGAAACCTTAATAAGAAACAGAGCTAACAACCCAGTCAATGTTTACACTGAACGAACAAACAAATAAACAATTGTGCACTTTAGTTGCCTTGACAGTAAATCTAATCAACATAACAGATTGCAATAGATCTTTTTCCCATTAAAATGAGAGCTCTGAGCAAGAGTTAAGAAAGGTGGACCTTGATATTTTTTACTAGCTGAAGAAGAAGGGTAGTACATACAGCAATATTTCAGATTTAAGTGGAGAGTTAAAAACTGTTTTACAGAACAGACAAATGTGTTAGGGAATGTTATTCTTTGGAGAGAATCACTTTCACACTGGACTCCTATTATTCACTTTGCCATGATCCACCCTGGCACCTGCATGACAAAAAACCTGCATATTAGATCTGCAGAAACTTCATTCCTGCCCAGGGTTTCCTCAGATTAGAGTAAGACTTCCCTTATAACATTTAGACATTTGCTGGAAGTACATTTTAGGTAGCATGGCCAGAGGAATCTTGTGCTGGGAGGCAGAAGATATGAGCGCCATGGGGAAGACCTGGGGGAGAAGCTTTCATGTAGCCCCACTGAACAGCATAAATAAGAAAAGGGGCATTGCTGCAGCTGTAGTCACTGAGCTGCAGAAAGAGTCATTTTTCAGTGGGATGGAGATTTCAGGGGCTGTTCCTCCACTCTCCAGCTTAACCCAGTGTGCAGGATACTGAATATTACTTCCATATTTCCCTTCAGCTTCACCCACATTAAACCAAAATCAACCTGGCCTTCTGAGTTGATTATAAGCTATCTGGAGCATGAGTCATGTTTCCCTTTTTTGTGAGAAATGGGGGAAATATGCAGCAATTTATGCACTGTTTGTAATAAAACAATGAAACTGAGAAGCCACTGCTGAAGTTAATTCAATACTGGCCACAATATAGCTCAATCCAATTAAAATTGAACAAATATTTTTATATAAATTCAATTAATTGGTGTGGTCTTGTGTGTGCATTCTATGTTGTGGAATTATGACCGATAACTTGTTCTTCCACCACTGCTTAATAATTGCCTTAAGTCAGAGGATAAAGAATAGGGAAAGCTGAAAATCTATTATGCTCTGTAACAGTCTGACTAAAACTAATTAGCTGCTATCTAAATTTTCACACCTCTATTTCATGATCATCTTCTCTTGTAAAAATAAACACATGCATTCGGAAATTAGGTAAACACAAATGGTATTTGAAACATGAATGTAGCAGGTTCAATTCTGAGCTGTGCTCTGGCTCCCTGATAGAGGTGAGTGGTGGAGACACTGGAGAGGTCAGGGGTTTTAGGAAGCAGATCGTCCCTGGAGGGATACAAGAAGGGGAGTCCCCAAAACAACCCACTACATTGGTGTCCCAAATGTTCCCTCAGAACTTCATATGTTCACAAATACAATGAATATTTAAAAAATCCCTTGACCAAAGTGTTTTGCATGTTGGAAATGTATGGATTGCTGCTAAGTATAAATCGGTATTGGAAGTTTGAATGGTGTCATGCTGGTGCAGAAGACTAGCTGATACTTATAACTGTTATTGCTATGGGTTATATAAAGCACTTGAACAATTTGGGAAGGGTAGTACTTACAGGGAGATGAAACTGTATATTCCTCTTAAAAACTAGCTTGACTTATCTCCAGCTTTTGCAGGCTCACAGGGTCAGTGTCAGGAATGTACAGAGACACTTCTTGTGGAAAAATTATTATCATAATAAAATACTGATCTTTTTGTATGAAATTTTAATCTCTTCATGAAGTGCACTCTCACATATTATGACAACATCCACTGGGTAGAGTTGCGATGCTATAACTTCGTTTACCTGTCAGGAAATGCCTTCTATTGTGAAGAAACAAGAAAGAAGTGCTTATCTTGGTTTTGTATGCTGATATGGCCAGGTTTCATCAAGTCTTTCTCTAGTACTGTTACTTATAGGTTCACATAAGCAGACGTTTTAACATACATTGGGTTATCCACTAGAACTCAAAAGCAACTCATTCAGGTTGTTGGGCTTGATTAGATGGGGAAACTCTATAGGTAAACTCTTTATTATGTTGCACTATGAAATTCCTAATCTGAAACTCAGAATAATTTAGAACAGTAATGCCTTATAGAGAGAAGATAATACAAACTGTGAACTTAGTAGAAGGTAGACCTTTAGGGTATTTACTTTGGACACATTACTCCCAGGAGATCTGAATAAAGAACTCTATCTAAACTATTTTTATTTCAGAATCATTTGAATAAGAGAGTTCATCTCATTGGCTTTCTTCAGCTCATTATAAATTAAAGTCTTAAAGTGCTTTCGAAAACCTGTGTATTTTCTTGAAAGCAACCAGTGAATGCAATCAACAGTAGAACAGAGGACAGTAACATTTTTTCTTTCAGTGAGATTAAGAACTACCTTGCTTATTTATCAGCTGAATAGCACTTTGGCTGCCCATGAGACTGAGATGGAGTCACTACATCGGTAATTACTAGACCAGAGCATCCTCTAGCTCTTCTGGCAAAGGTTTGGCTTTTATTTCCTCACTTTACAGACCATGAAACTCAATGGAAAATTGAGTAATAATCAGTCCCTAACCGGGACATGATCCTGTTGCATCCTCAAGCTGACTTTACACAATGTTAGAGTTTGTTTTATGTTACTTCTTTTGTCTCGTAACACATAAATTTTGTATTACAGTAGCATAGGTACAGCACAGACAGCTGTCCAGGTTCAGCCTTGCCTATAATGCAGTAATGTGGACATTCATGCTGAAATATGATCATACGCAGTCTTAGACACTCTTACCCCAATGAGGCTCTGCAACCTAAAAATTCCACATAGTGACCTCTGCATTTTTCTTTGGATGGTAGGTACCATCTTGCCCTTCAGCAGTGACGGTGCTGTGTCCCTAGTCCCTGTCTGGAGGTGTCCTCCAGAGCGGAGCACAGCCCAAGCACAGCCTTTCCCATCACTACCCAGACAGCCAGCAAGGGAGGGACTTGCCAGAGATGGGCACCCACAGTCATTCAGAGGGTGCCATTGAGAGAGGAGGGATTTCTCCCTGTAGGACTTCTTCTGTAACATTTTGCTCTATCCTTCCAACAATCAAGCCAGTGGCTTGTTGCCAAGCCAAGAGCCTGCCTTGGCTATCAGATCTCATTTATGTCAGTGAACAATGGTCTCAGTAAAAGAAAATATTCGCAGTCAAAACTATTCTCAGTGAAATCAAAATAGTCAATGCATTGTCAGGGAAGAGTGGTGCTGCCCTACCAAATAAATGTCACTTTGGAAGCAAGTATATTAACAAAAAATATATGTGTAGGCAAAGTCCAGACACTTGTTTTGACAGTGTATGATTTTGCTCCCTTGTCAAACTTCTCTTATTACACATGGAATCACACACTCGTTTTCAACAAGTACATGACGATGCAGGAGATTACCAGTATATCACATCACGTATTTGCCTTTAGATTGGCTTAATGTATTTTTAGGCTTATCCAGCTGGCTTGGAGGATACACATGAACCAAATTCAAGCACTGCTTATGCTTTAATTACAAAGGTTTACGCTGGACCTACGCTCTGCATCTCCTCTTTCCACTGGGATATATTTCTGCAGAGTGATTTAGATACTTTATGTGCCTCAATGGATCTCCTTCTTGTAAACATGCAACTTTATTTAAAATATGAATTCCTGAATCGGACGCAAATAAAATGTTAAATAAGAGATTTTCATCAGTAATTATCTACCAATAAAAATAGTTTTATATGCTTAATAATGGATATAATTGGAATTTTTTATGCACATTACTGTGTAAGTATTTGCAATTATTGGTTTACATTATTTTTCTATCAATCTTTATATCTCTATGGAATAAAAATCCAGAACATTTTTAACCTAAGCATATACATTTGTAAACCAGATAAATGTTGTGATTATCTCTTCCTGTATATAATTCCTCATGAGGGATTCAGTTAATTGAACATACCTTTCAAAATATAATCTATGGCTTAATTAAGCTTAGCAAATATAAAATTTGAAACCACATACCCTCTATTGGCAGCAAAGTTAGGGACTTTTTTTATTCCTTTTATCCAGTGCTATTAATGATTGCTTTGCACAGGCACATAACACATGCAGGTAGCATGACTGTATCCAAAACAGAAGTTAAGTTTTTGATTTCACTGTCAGGGATCAAAAGCCTTTTTTTTTTTTATACATACATCAACTCTTTCAATAACAAAATAAGAACTTATTGACGTTGAGTAAATTTCATAGCTTGTAGAAAAGACACATATCATTGTAATGTGTGAAATTTTAATCAGAAATGTTGTGAAGGATAAAGGTAAACTGACTGCTATAATTAATGTGTTCTGCCACAGATATTTAGCTGACACATTTGAGAAGTGTGGTTTATGTTAACTATTCCAGTGCTTGAATTCTGTCCTTGTTAAATGGTGGTACTGTTTGACAGTTTTAAGTGACGATGCTTTCCTGTCTTCAGTAAACTTTTTCTTCATCTAGAGTATGATCCTGTAGAAACCAGAAACTTGCAGTAGTTTAGTGGTAGGTGGACGATGGACATGCTGATGAAGAAAAGGCTGAAGTTGGTAGTGTGTATTAAACCTGCTAGCAAAAGTTGTCAGGCTTGAACCACTCGAATATTGCCTTTCCTCTCCCTCCCTCTTTTAGCATTTCAAATATTCTATTTATTTTATCATTCAGTTTATGGGAACTTGTGCCCACAGCCATAGTCTCTTGAATCAAAAAAGCTCATGTTACCTATGGAATGCAAATTACTAAAATCTATTACCACAACAATAACAAGGATGGAGTTATAAGAAGATTATTGTTCTCAAAACAAAATGCCTATCTGTTACATCTATCTAATGGATTTTTGGAAAAAGCCCAAGGCCCTGATTCTGCCACCAGTCCTTGCGTTGAGTAGAACCATATGGTCCCATTGGAGTTGATCTAACTGCCTTTGGAGTATGCTACCACTCAAAATAAATAAGAGTGGCAGGATCTGGCCCTGAATGAGCACGTGGGCTCTGCACCCTGCCCTAGAGGTTAACAAACTGGGTAAGAAAATTCCAGGGCTGAAGGGGATTCAGCTGAGAAGGCCCTCTCTGATACAAGCTCCCACCCCTCCAGATGTAGGGCCTCTTAAGGGAAATGCTCATTCAACGTACATTCACTTTAGTAGGTTTTGTAAGAAGATATATTCTATTTATATGTAATTTATATATTGTCTCATTTCCAGAAACTGTGAGCTGCCTGTGTAACTAATTGCTTCAATGAAGGAATGACAAACCTGGAACAGACAGGAAACCGCTTCAAAATCACATTTGTCTTTCTGAAGCGAGAGAAAGGAGTTTCTGGTGCAAATAACATTTGGTCTCACAACCAATAATACTCATTTTGCAGTCCTTGGACACCCAGCTGCTGTCTGCCCGGTAAAGACTACTCTGGCCCCTAAACGCACATTTTATTTTCCAGGCGAATAACGTATTTAAAAAGTTGCTCTCACGGATAGAAAAAAAATTGTTAACTTTTGCTGCATCATAAACCCTGCATCAGTACAGCACATTACAGGGCATATTTTCAAAGGGTACTGGGTCAAGAGTATGCAAAATAAATCACTATGATCTGTCTGAAACAGATGATTAAAGTGATTGCCTCAGACTGCAAATAGAGAGAAAAGAATCATTTACGAAAAATCGCGTACTAAAAGTCAGGAATTCTGATTCTTTACTTTGCTTCTGCCTCGATTATATCAGTCTTACCTGAAAAGATCTACTGCAGGCGCCTCTTGCCATGCCAGTATGGGTGTGCAGCAGACAAAAGACATACCAGAAAGAGGAAGACAGATATGCCACTTAAATTAAATAGGAAATGAATTGGCCAGCAAGTTGGCATGTCTGCTGAGACAAATCATAGACAACATGTCTCTCAACAACAGAACTTATTTGTTTTCTCTTGCCAACAGATTCATCACTGCCCAGGCAAAACAGGCAAAATACATTAGTGTCATGGTAAACTGATAAAGAGAAGTGCCTCAATCTAGCATCCTCAATGGCGAAAGTCTTAGGGCTGTATTGATCTGTGTTATATAAATCTTGTTTTCTGTCTGCAGAAGTGAATCAGGAATGACCCTTAAGGTTAACAAACATTGTAATGTCTTTCAGCTGGGGCAGATGCCTATGTGCTCCACACATTGTATTTGGTCAAGTCCCATCTTGTCATTTTACTGCCAAGGAGCTTAACTAATTGCTGGCAATCATAAGACAGTTTGATGGAAGCAAAGAATTCCTACAATTGTTGCCCCTCTCCCTTTTTTTTCTCAGCCTTAACAAGCACTCAAAGGCATGTAGCGGAAAACAATCAACACTGAATTAGTCAGCAGGAGTCTTAGCTGAGCTGGAACTTTATGTAATTGGCATGTCATGTTCGCACATAGCCAGAAGCAGGCCTGATTAAGCTGATGTATTTTGTTTCAGTAAACTTTTACAAAAGCCACTTTACCTCCTCTTGTTCGGTTGCACATCATCGCATGTGCTTAACATGAGATTTTTCTGCAGAGCAAGGGCACTAGACAGTCACCACAGGCATTTTGGCTTGGAGAAGTATTGTCGTACTGGCATGTGCAATATTACATAACGATCAAGTGTCTAGAAAGAGCCAGTAACAAAAGAAGCAAGTTCATTACTGAAGCATAACTCTTACACCAAACTTTGGCTTCTGTGCACTAGTTCATTCTCTACAGCCTATTTAAGCAGGTTGGAAAAAACAAAATGCTAGTTATAGTTTTCTGTTGGAACTATTTCCAATTAAACTTGCATAGTTTTCTCATGGTTTGGTAAAATGATTCCCATGCAACAAGGAATCCTTCCAGCAGAGATACTACTCAGGGCGCTTAAGCAGTCCACCCTATCTGATCCAATAAAATTTTACTGTGCATTTTACTTTGCCCTACAGATAGATTTAGTCTTAAAATGCTAAAAATGCCAGTCTGCACGAGAAAGAAAGTAGCTAATGCTTATTGTTAAAAGTAAATCATAAAGCTTAAGGCATGCCAGCTGCATTCTTTCGCAGTAGTGTCCTTTTTGTCATAATCTTAAATCAAACGATATAGTTGAACTTGGCATAGATTATTAAAGCTAAAAGAGTGAGTACTCCGTGCTTCTATTACGTCATAGTTGACAATATAAAGACAAGATTCAGGGAACTAATGGAGCTTTTTTTCTTTTGTCATAGAAAGGTCAAGCTAGTTTTCCACATTTTATATGTGTGTCATTCTCAATATAGCAACAGAATCTCTTATAGAAAACAATGTAAGTAAATGTCTCTACGAAGCTACTAGTCACCTGATCAAAAGCCAATGTTGAAAAACAGTTCTAATGACTTTCTCTTATGCATCAGTGCACCTACTAATGAGCTGCCAGAAAAGGCTTTGCAAAGCTTTGCTAAGATAGAGCAGGAATGTGAGAAGCCTGAGATCTAACTTCCCTGCTGTGATCCCTGCCTTTCTACTAACAGGGAGCCCAGGCGCGGAGCTACTAATGAGCATGCTGGAGAGAGTATCCAGCCCAGCTCCAGCTAGAGACAATCCACCTGTCTGCTCTCCAATGCAGGGTATGGTGCCTGACAGTAAGACACCCCGTTGTATTTTGTCCTTAAATAATTTAGGTATTTATTGATTTTTCTTCACATTTTTATTTTGGGGCTTTTTCTTATTGGTTTGGTTTGGTTTGGTTTATTTTTTTTTTGCATTGACCTTGCTCTCAGTAGCAACTCTCACTGTCCTTGGAAGAAAGTAGAAAGTTTCAAAAGCAGGTTTTCCCTCCATAACTATTATTTAATTTGATTTAAGGAAAACAGTACTGTTACAGCACATATTGCTCTCCAGAATTTCAAGTTTATTCCTCTTATAATGTGATCATGCATCCTGAGCTTGATATTACAAAAAAATGGTAAACCAATTTTAATAACTTCTTAAAAAATTCCCAAATGTCCTTTATTTGAAGAGGGGGAAAAAAAAGAAGATATAACAGCTGTCTGACACTAAAAATAGTGCAAATTGCATAAATTAGAGCACATATTTCAAAGGCACCACACTCAACGTCTTTATCTACAGTCAAAAGCCAGCAGGATACTGGTATAAAACATTTACTTAACTCTGTTTGCAGAAATTCTGTATAAATGGAATAGTTACTGCAGGATACCTTTCAACTGCAAGCTGCTCACATAACACATCATGACTGTACCTAGCTCCCTTTGGGCTTTTCTTGAGGTTACTCTGCCATTCAATATTTTGTTAGCCAAAGAGACAGGCTTACAGAACAGACACTAGATAACCTTGCCAGTTAGCAGTAGGATGTAACAATTACTCTGAAAGAAATACAAAAATGTAGTAACAGGAATCAGTGATAAATTTCTTATATTATGCTCCAGATTGTCATTGGGAAAAGCTATTCAGCTCAAACAAACCAGCCAAATGATTTGCTATTTCCACTTCTTGTTGCCTCTGCTTCCTATCTGAGTTTTCACATTACAAAACCTCTAGTATGTCACACCTAGGAAGAAAATGTTTCCTCAGTGCATTATTGATCTCCCATAGTTTCTTCAACATTATGAAAAACTATCTCAGGGATCTATAGTCTCCTGTTGATACTAATTCTCACTGACATTAATGGTACTTGTGTGTGCACACTGCATAGGGAAAAGAAAACAAAGCATTGATGTTCAGGATTAATACTTATGAAATCTAGTATTAAAGTACAGTGAATATTATAATCACACTGTCAGCTCCACATTTGCAGGCTAGTCATTCTGAGTAGCAGCTTCGATTCTCAATTCAATGTGTTCTCCTTCCGACATTATAAAAATACTTAATTTTATTTTTTTTATTTTCTTTTTTTAGCTAACACCTCAGCTTTCCATTCTTAGAAGGTTTTAAAATAGCTGCTACTTCTTTGCTGAAAAGAGAACTTAACAGTTTTTAAAACTTTCCTAATTTCCACCACTTCAGTTGAATTTACGGGGCCATGTTGAATATGAAATCTTGAAAAAATAAATGTTGGGAGTAAATTTCATGCATGATGAAATAAGTTATTCAGGTGTATAAAAGTTTGAGAATGCTAGTAAAATTGCTTGGGTCAGATTTTTCTGAATATGTGTAATGCATTTGATGGGAGATCTTGGATAAATACTTCACCATTCTCTTGATACTTGGCCAGAGTAAAGCAATCTAATGGTCCTCTAAAGATGCTGGAGAGAGTGACCAGAATTATGGAAGAAAAAAGTACTGATAGAGGCTCCTGAGCAGCAAATAACCATCTTGCAGTGGGGAATGCCAGGCTCTCCAGTGCTTCTGTAAACACTCTCTGGATGCGAAAGAAATCTTGCAGCATGGAACTCTTATCCTTCATGTTTCTACCATAGCGCAGACTCCTCTCAGATCGGTGAGAAACAGTGACCTTGTTATGCTGAGCTGGTTTTGTTGGTTTTGTACCATCACTCCCGGTTGTTGGGGAGCTCTTTAACACTCTTGTATCATTCAGCATTGCACACTGAATGAGCCTGAATAGATCTGTTCTGTGGTGAGGTACAGCTTACAGACCAGAATAAGTCAGTGGAAAGAAATCAGGCACATAAAGGAATTTGGGTGCAGTTTCTGGCAACAAACACCTTCAGACAAGGTCCAGGGAAGGGAGGAACATTCCATTCCTACTCTCTGTTCTTCTTCTATCCTATTCTGTTCTTCCAAACTCTCAGGATGAACAAAGTTGCCCATATCTAACACAACTCCTAGGAACATTAAGTTTCATTTCCTAGGAACATTAAGTTACAAAGAACATGTAAAATCTACCTCTCCTGTTAGACTGCAAAGCCTAGCTCACACATGAGATAACTCATATAAACTCTTTTTCTCTATTTTACTGTAAAGTGTTCTGTGCCCATTAGTGCATCAGCCCTATTCTCTGAGGATATGGTATAATAGAATTAAAAGTGCTTTGAAATTGCCAATCATCTTTCGGTCTTTGCAATGAAGGAGATACAAGAGAGAATGGAGGTTTTCTAGCTCTATTTCCTCAAAAATTAGTTTATAAAAAAATTTCTGTGAAAATTTTTTCCCTGTGAATGCACAGATCTTTCAGAATTTCAAATGTAATACTTCAAAATGTGTTGATAAAAATGTATTATTATATAGTTGTAAATATTTTTTATTATTTGATTATTCAAATATAAAAAGACAATAATATTACAAACTAAGAACAGAGTATGTTATTAGTACAGATTACCTTTCAAAATATTTCTTTTGTATCTGCAAGTTTTTAGCTACAGGGAAGATTTTAAAAAAGCAATTTCTTAATTCAGAATGAAGGCAAATTTAAAAATAAGAGAATTTATATTGTTTTATCAACTGATTTATCATGAGCTCACACTTTTGCTGGTGGTTTAGACAACTGACTTTTCACTCTCACATAATCCTCGCATGAAATAAATATTACTTTTAATAATTTTGATTTATTAGCAGGAAAGTTTGGTTTCCCCAAAGTAGCCGAAATACATGTGGATTTATGAGTCAGAGCAGAAGACCTCTCTAAAGGAGAGCAACAATTTACAGAGAGTTCCGAGAAGACTAATAGAAATGGTTATGAGGCTGGAAGACATGTATACATATAATTTCACAGAGTCGTAAGTAAGACATATGGGGAGAATGATAACAGTCTAAATTTTTAAAGCATATTAGCAAGAGCGATAGAGAAAAAATTAGACTGAATATTAGAAAAAAATTTCCTGAAAATGAGCTGAGTTAGGCAGTTGAACAGTCTCCAAAGGACTGATGGGAACCCAACTGCAAGATACATTACAACCAGGCTAAGAGGGCCAGCAGGGTGACCTGCCAGATTTTACTTTTTTCCCTTCAGGTCTTCAAAGAATTGAAGTACTAGAAAGTCAGAAGAAAACAGAATGGAGAAGTTTCAGATCCAAGACTGCCTTGATATGATTATTTTATATCTTAGCTGAGATTTGCAATTTCCTGTCATTTTATCTGGATTCCTTGGTCAACTCTGGGTGTGAAGTCAATGAGATGCTGAATGACTTACCTTGACTGCTGGTAAAGTTAATGTGTTATAACAGATTTTATATGCAATGATTTATGTATTTAGGATTTTTATGTCAATAATTACTGTACATGTTATACGACCATTTCATAAAATTACACATCATCATAAAATAACTGTATATGGCATATTTAATTTTGAACTTCCAAAGACAAAAAATGGAAGTAGTTACAATAATCATTATTTTCAATTTTATGTAGTTAAGTGGTTTTACAAAAAAAATTAGCCTTCCAAATTACATAGTTATAATGTGTTAATGGTAGCATAACATGTCATTACATTATGCAGCTTAATTTCATAGATATTATATATAGTTGGAGATTTTAGACTCTTTTATCGTTACAGTTATTAAAAGACACTGATTTCTTTCAAACCATATTCTGCTTAACACTTACTCAATATAACCTTTGATGATTCAATTCACTTGGACACTTGGATGACAAAAGAAATTGGTGCTATTGCCTTTATTCCTTATTATGAAATGGGAACAGTGCTCCAGCTTCTTGCAGTTTTTTCTGTGAACCCTTCCTTTTTTATTTTTCCCTACTAATAAAACATGTTCTTCCAAGATGGTTGGTGGGCCAAGAGTTCTGCTTAGAGAGAAGCTGAGGATCAAAGTGCTCTTCTAATGTCTTCTTCTTGTGCTCTTCTAATGGTCAGCTATGAGGCTTGGATTCATCCTACCTGACTTTTATGATGGGATGCCTAATCCAGGTACTTCAGTTAAGTTCTTGGAGTCAGGTGGGATGGTTCTGGAACTAAAAATCCATACATACACCAAAGGTATCTAGGCTACTCAGACCTTTTAATGATGCCGTTGCACCATATTGTCCTCTTGGTCTATATGTGTGACTACAGGGAGCTCAAGGGCAAAGAGTGGTCTTGTGTCAAAAAAAAGAAAGAACAGATGGTGCAAAAATCCACTAAAACTCTCTAATGCTTACAACAATAAAGAACTTCAAATACTTTTCATTATGTATTGCCTTGCTTTTCTTTACATAAACATCATCTCTTTTTGGTCCACCCTCAAAGCATTCAGACCCCTTTGTATTTTCAATTTACCATCTTCTCTATTTACTCTTCCTTTAAGGTGTGTTGTCTAAAAATTTTAATCAGTATAGAATGATTTTTGTCCTCAAGGTCACTAGTGACTATATTGAATAATGCTGATTCCAGTTCCTGACCCCTAAGTACTCCCATCAACAGAGCCTCCCAGTCACTTGCAGCTACATTTGCACTATCTCTTTACCTGCTATTTGTAATTTCTTTTTTCAGCCACATATAATTAGGGTTCTACAGGAGCATGTATCACCAGTGTTTAAAAGAATTCTCCTTGAGCAATTTTCACAACTAGCAAGGTAACTTCGTGTCTGCACACTCTCTTGTCCGTGTCTAGGAAGTCTGGCTGGAGGATGGTGCACAGAGAAGGGAGGCTATTCTGATGAGTCTTCCTCACACTTCTCATCAGGAATGATTTATGGCACATCAAGTCCCTCAAACATTGCTCAGACATTTTCTTGGAAAGTTAAATCAGCATGGTCCCTAGATGGGCTGGGAATGATGCAGTGTAATCATCTCTCCCATGCCTGGCCTCTCTTTCAGTTAGCACAGCCAAAGCATGGACACAGACTGCTTCTTCTTGGAATAAAGTGTGACTAGAAATGTTGGGCCATAGATAGTAACATAAGGCATAGCACTGCAGATTTCTTCTTTTTCTCCCCCCCCCTTCTATTTTTGAGAATTAGCAACCTCTTTCACAAAAGCAGTAGTTTTAGAAGAGGCTGCAGTTACAAGAAATCAATTACTTTAAACCTGTAAAGGAAAGCGTTTCAAGGTATAGAAAGAAAGCAGAAGAAAGTAAAGCATCACACAGTACAGATAAGAAAATATGATCTTTGCCTAAGGACCTTCTGGATGCAGCAGAGCACGACAGGTATTTCAGCTGTGACTCACTGTCGTGTGTCATCTCAGTCTCTTCTCCTTGCTCTCCTATGAATCGCATGCTCTCCTTGCACCGTAGTTAAAGCCTTATCAGTCTGAGATGTCTATATACCCTTTCAATTATAAAGTAATGGTTTATATCTAAGTTACTCCGCTATGCACTCTTGGATGGCCAGAATTTACAAACAATAGTTAGTTACGATTTGACATTTTTCTTATAGTTTCTTTCTCCGCTTCAAGAAGGAACTATTGTAACAATTTCCGCTGAAGGCTGCTGTAGTCACTTCCTGAGTTTTGGCAATACAAATTGTTGTATAAGACTCCAAATTTCCTACAGCTACTTCACACCTTAACCACCATGTCTGCAGAGTCAAACTGACCCATAAATCCCTCCCCAAGGTGTAGAGTCGCTGTGCTAATGGACTCTAATAGCAGAGCCTTTTGTAGGACAGCAACAATTAAAACATAAAGAGAAATCTAGCCAAGTATGTCTCTATTTTTTTATCAAAATGCATTCCTTCCATTTGCTAGTATAAAATGATGCTTCATGAACACATCATCTAAATATTAATGAAATACACATAACAACTCTCATATCTGTCTTCAGATGGACTGTCCATAGGCTGCTATATGATATATAATAACAAAGGAACAAACTCTTCTCTAAATTCATTATTAGAGCCCTGGTAACACTCTCTGCCTTTCCATCATCTGAAAAGTTGGCAAATGTATGCTCCGCATCATCAGTGTAACAAACTTCATCTAACATTGTAATACATATTTCTGTAGCACTTGTACTACATACCAACGTAAATTGTTCCAGTCTCCTCAGCAGAAAAGGTTTTTTAACAACTATAACTAACCCCAACATTTCTACAAGTGATTTTAACACAGATCATAAATGAAAAAAAAAAATATACATATGCAGAACTGAATCCTCACACAGCTATATTTTGAAGAAATGTACACTTTAAATGAACTAGAATTGATCAAAAAACTGTTTGTCCGAAATAGAAGCTGTACCCTGGGTTGTTGGACTATGAAGTTCTCAGTGTGAAGGTTTCATTACTGAGTTTTTTTATATTGACATTTTGCATATTCTGTTTTGTATTTTAGGGATTTTGTACTATATATTCCAAAGCAATCCAAATTAACAATACCTTTCAATTTTCCTTAAAATCTCTGCTGACTCAGAGGACAGATCTACCACTTTCCCGTTTCATTTAATATGTCTCAGGAAGCATGCAAAGTCAAGATAAAGTTAATTCAATAGAAGTACTGTCAAAACAACAAAAAACAGATCTCTTGATCTGTAACTCCCACCGAGCTGAATGGTCCATAGGGATCCTTGGCACAGGCACTTCCTTTTCTCAGCAGTTTCTTCTGGCTTGAATAACTAAGTGTTCTGTTCAAATGGATGTTTAGGCATCCTCAGACAGGACTTGCCTGGTTCTCATACCAGATTTGCCCACAACATCTTCAGATTCTCCTCTTCCTAAATCCTACTCCTACATTTCCTCCCAGAAAGGATGGTTTGCTCACCAGGGTGACATGCTGCACTTGTTTTCAGTGATAAAGCTCCATGTCAGGTGATTATACATCACAAATATTTCCAGCTACTGAAATCCAAGGAAATCAGCACTTCAGGACTTTTCCAGGATTTTGGGTGTCTGCTTGGACATTGTACTAAGAATTTTCACACCTCAAGATCTACTGCTACCATTTCCAAATCAGTGCAACTGTTGATTAATCGAAGATCATGACCAGTACTTGAAAAATTTGTTTGCAACAATCACACATTGAATTAGCCATGATAGTGGAAGACAAAAAAGGCAAATGTTCAACTGAAAAGTAAGTTTACAAGTATTGTTGCCTAATACATTTTTTTCTAATGTGAGGCAGGAACACTAGTCCGCTGTTGCCCCAACAAGGCAATGTGCACCCCTATGGAACCTGCTGTGCATACAGCTGCAGACTTGTATATACAAGAAGAGCTAGATACAGGCTTTCAGCTATAGCTCCAAAGATAATCTTAACAACAAACCCAAAAAGGTTTGTACAAAACCAGCAGAGATTATCTTTCAATGGTTTGCTCCACAGAATTACATGACCTATGGGTTTACGGGTATCAGCATGTTCAATTACTTTCCTTTGGAAAAGTTTTTCCCTCTTACTCTAAACTGCATATGAAGCTGCATCTTCTGATATGTGTTTATACATCATACATTTCCCTTCAACTCTAACTCTTCTAAGGGAGTAATTACACAATTCAAATCTTCAGAATAAGCCAGAAACTCCAAGCTTTAGTCATTTGCCAGTCAGCAAAAGCTACTGTGACTATAACTGTCAACTATTCAGGAGCATGTTCATTTTCTTAGATATTCAGCCATTTTTCATCCTGCAAGGCCATTAAAATGTTGTTAGTATCTATCTTTCCTATAACATTTTTCATCAGAACTCATGTGCGAACACTTCACAGAGGAGGTAAATCTCTTACCCTATTTAAGAGAGAGAGAAAAATGAAGAAATAAGGAGGCTGAGTATTTTCTCCTAAGTCTTTCAGTGGATGAATAGGCAGGAGTACAGCCTAGCCACCTTGGTGCTCTGCCCAAATAATGCTGCACGATGATGGTCACATTACTCCATGCTAAGAAACTGGTAAAACTACAACATCAGAGTTGCAGAGGCAAACAACACTTTATTGAGACGGGTTTTAAGTATTAGTCCCTAACATCTTGCACAGTTGGTTGATATTTCATATAGTGACAACACATCACATAAAGCACACTAGTACCCAGTGGTACTATTTTCTAACACTGGCCCTAGAAGCAGGAGAAACGTCAGTAAAGCAGTGAACATCAGTAGTTGGTGAACGTAGATATTGCTCAGGAGCAATAGTCCACTCAATAGGATTTTAACCTTTTGGGTCAACAGCAAGCTTAGTTTCACACAGCTCTAACAGAGAAGAAAAAAAGGTATTTTAATTAATATTTTAGATTTGAGACCAAAGAATGCAACACTGGAAATATTAATATAACAGGGTCTTAAGACCCATTCGTGTTAAATGGTGATCTATGTTCTCTTTCCAATTGCCACAGCCATTGAATTGGCAGAAACAATCCAAACAAACCTAGACCATGTGTCAGGTGGGTCATTTAAATTTTGCTGTGAAAAGAATTAATAATATTCCCATTTAAAGAACCATCTGTGAGTTTCAGAATTAACAAGCCAATGAAGAAAAAAGGGCCACTCAGAGTTTCCAGGTTTTCTTTTGGCTAATGAAATGCATCAGTATTAATTTACACTTGGAACACGCAGGCAAGGTTTTACTTCTGTTTTAAAAAAAACAAAGAGCATCATCTTAGAAAAAATTGTTATGGAAATGAAATGTGAATCATGCATATCCTATACGGATAAGACCCTACTTTTCAGTGATTGGCAAGAGTGCTTTCAGTAGAAAGAAGATTTCTACTCAGATATTTTCCCTCAATTCAGCATTTAAAAAGAAGCTCTGACATAACTGGGCGCTAACATACCAGTTCTTCCGGGCCAAACTCACCTAGGTCTACAGAGTCAGAATTTAAACATTCAATTACATCCAATTAAGCAAGAGAAATAAAGAATTAACCCATTCTGGCAAGATTACCAGAATTCCTATTTTTAAGTACTGCGTTTTTTTCATAGCACCCAGTAAGTCTGTTATTTTATTATAGTCATATGCTGAAACACTTCTGAAAAGAGTCTTACAAAAATTTCTACTTTTAAACTGAAATAAACTGTAGCCCTGTGTTCTCACAGGGAGAACCTGGCTTTTTTGGGTTTTTACCTTTAAATATAAGTGCTTTCCTATAACCACAGCCTAGCAGGGAAGCAATGCAACTTGGTAAAAAAAGTTATATTAAGTGCACTTGCGGGAACTGTTTATACTTTGTTCCTGAGAAATAGATTGAGTACTTGATAGTATAACACAATGAGAGGTACGGGTGGTGGAGATCGGATCGGATGCTTGGGCGGGGGGAGCGGGGAAGTGTTGCTACCCCAGGAATTTATTTTTAAAGTGTCTGCTATTTCATGCAATCTGGTCTATTTCAAAGGCAAACAATTTGCTCTTCAGAAGTATCTTTATGAGCCCCAAGGGATGAAACTCATCCCTAGCAGAAATGATTTAGCAGTATCCAGAGAGGGGGTGAACTCCTTGAGAGGCAAGGGAATAATTTTTTGAAGGGTGGCAGAATTTTAACAAGGGCCTCTAGTGAGTTCTTGTGAACCCCTTTCAGCACATCACTGTTTTATTAAAATATTCTTCTCAAAATACTGAAACACTGACAGCTCCTGTAAGCTTGCCAAAAATTGAGTAAGGAATAAAAATAAAATGTTAACTTGACATGTGTGAATAATTTTGATTTGATGATAACACCTTTTGGAATCGAGGCCATATTCAAAGCTGACTCGTAACACATTCACATTTCTAACTTACATGAAATAACTCAAACTTTTCAGGCATTGTTATGGTGTGGTGAAAGGAGGAGATGGTGGGAGCTGAGCTCAAGCTTCCCTCTGAGTTAAACGAAGATTAAAAACATTTTAGGTCTTCCTGTCCGAACCTAAAGGGGCTGAAGTCTTACCTGGTGTGTGCAAAACCAGGTTGGTTAATGCATGCTGGCTGGTTAAAGTAACAAACTGCAACCAGACAAACTGGATAAACACCAAAAGAAGGAGGTAATTTTGAGATAATTGATTTCTGAATCTGGACAAAGTACTAAGATATTGTAAGGAACACCCATATTCTGATAGGATTCAGCATTGCATGGTCTTGTGTGGGTCTGTTCCACCTCTGGGTCTCACCTGGGCCTCTCCACACAGTGAGAGGCCAGGCAAAGAGGAAGCTCAAATGAACTATAAGAACCTCTTTGGACAAACCCTTCAAATGTTTGATGTAATGATTTCTCTGAAACCAGCACCATGCACTGTTTTACACTCCCCACATCTTATTGCCACATTAGAACCTCAGACAGTTACCTTTAACAAGGTAGCACTGGACTGACTTTATTTTTCCCTCTGTCCCACCACACTGTTGCCTTTGTTCCTGAACTCTTGACAAGTAGCCACAACTTACTTAATGACAGCAAAGCTGGAGGGGGAATGGCTGTATTATCTATAAATCTCTGATCAAATGCCATGGTCAGGAAACATGGGGAGCAAAGTTGAAGGTGAAAAGAAAAAATTTAAATGGATGAGCTGTGAATAAGTTCTACCACAGTCAGATGTATCTCCTCACAGCTGTAATGATAGAAACACACCTCTTACAGAAAAAGCACTGCAGGTTTCTACTAGGTACAAGTGTACTTGTACCCAAAAGTCATTCTCTGTTTTCTTAGTGCAAAAGGAGTGTTCTTAGGCATTATATTTTTAGACATTTCTAAGGGCTTTTCAAGGGACTCTGACCTCCTTTGGGACAGTTTCTCAGCTAGACAGGGCTGCTGCATGCTGTCTTGGGGGCRTAGTGGCATTTATCTCTAACACATGTGACTTTCTCTTGGCTACAGTTTATAAGTCAAAGTGATTAATCAAGTTCTCAGAGCTGAATCAATTGTGTAAAAACATACATGACACAAACCCACCATCCTTTATTTGGCTGCTGGCTCAGTCAACCTGTAGATACCTCAGCTTGGTTGAGTTATGAAGTCTGCTTTGTGTTTGTGAATAGATTTAAATGCCACTCAGGACAAAACCACAAGTGAACTTGGCATATTTCCATAATTTCACTGACTCCTGTATGTATTTAATGTATTGTGGATCTGAGGTGTAACATTAGAGTGTATAGTATTATTAATAAGGCACAGGCCATTTTCAGGTCCTACCCAAAGGCGTGAGACAACATTGGTAAATGTTGGCAAACCTAACAGGCAAGTAATGGCTGGTATGTGAAGTACCTTTCAATGAGTCCAGAAAAGTTTGTTTACCAGAACCCAAATTCAAGTGCTTTGTTTCCAAAAAGAGTATTAGATCACATTGGTAAAAGTAAGGAAATGGGTAAATGAGATGCTCTGCACCACACTTTTCTGTCATTTGGTGAACACACAAGATCAACCTTAATGCATTTTAAATAGAGCTGTCTTCATACTTTAAATGGTTCTAGATAGGTGGTATTCTCCTTCACATAAGTGCAGATTTTATATTTGTCCTGTTACTCTACAGAGCACAGAACATGCAAAATGGGTGAGGAGTGAATGAAGAAGATTTAGCTGGGTTCAATAAACAAGTTATGCCACCTCTCTTTTTCTGAGTATAGAAAGTTTCTGTACATTATATACATGAAAGAAGGTTAATAACATATTGCAGCTGAAATGCTGGTCTCAGTAAAGTTAGCAAATTAGAGTTCAGACTCCTACTGCAGATTAAACTCAGTCCTGTTAGATTACCAAAGGGTCTTCAAATGTATGAAGGCATAATTTACAAATATTACAGAACTAGATACTATTTGACTGTATATTTAGAAAATATGTGCTAGAAGATGTATATGCCGAGGAAAGATTTAAAAACTCTATTAGGAAATTATTCATGAGGAATTCTGACAACAGGAATATTTGCCCTGATTTGCTTTATACAATCTCTTAATTTATTATCTAATTAGTTTTCCCAAATGCCATATTTATCTGAAGTTCTCTCATCAAGTAATTCATCCTGATTAAATTTTCCCTCTCACTGGCTATAATAAACACTGTATTTTTTCTTCTTGAATGTGTCTTCTCAGCTGCTAATTTATAACTTCTGTTTTTTCCTTTTTTGTGATGTCTTCCTTTTGTCTATTTCCATGATATTCTGGCACAGCCTTCTCTCAACTGCAGCCTTCCAACTAGCTGTCTCTGTGTACTCACCATGACTCTCCAAAATCCTGTTTCTCTTAAAATGGAGCAACTAGCCTTGGTCAGCTCTTCTGTAGAATTACAAAGTGCAAAATTCAGCAAGATACTACACATAGGACTAGTTTCAGTGCACATCAGTGACCTTGACAGGCTTACCTACAAGTAAAGCCGAGCACACGGCCAAGGATGGGCATGGCTCAAAACTTGCCCGGGTAGTCCTCGAGCCACAGACCACTGCACAGAGAGCACTTGTGTTGTTTCCAGCACAGATTAGAGGAGACATTCACAGAAAGGAATCCACTCTCAGCCCTCAGAAATGAGACATATACAGTAGTGACTGGAGCAAAGACAGAGGGGAGGAAAGGTGATAGCAGGTGGCAGGAGGGCATGGATTTGAGTCTACCAGGACTCAAAACTGCTTCCCGTGCCCAGAGCAGTTATGTATTATGGTAAAGTTGTAACACCACAGTAGGAAGGGAAGCGACAGAGTTGGGCAATGCTTCCTGACTTTTACCCAGAAAACGGTGTCCTAAAAGTACTTCCCATACCTTCTCAGAAAATTGGGACAAATCATCTCTCATACATTTTTTACCTAAAAAAAGTGGTGCTGGGTTCCTAATCTGCTCTTGCAATCTCTCCATATTTTGAGCATAAATGAAAAAGATATCAAAGATATTGAAATAAAGAGCTACAGTGAGCCAGCGCTGAGGAGCCTGGTCCCGATGAAAGGTCACTGCACCAACCGAGCTGTGTTTCACTGCCACAGGACATCTTTGGTCTACCAGCAGAGCTGCATGAGTGCCTTGTGCATTTGCCTTGTGGATGCTCAGATCATGGCAACCTGTAATCTCCCAGCAGTCTGACACTCAGGACAGAACAGCCAAGTCTTTTTTCAACCCAAGTGTTGACCCCTAAAGGGCACCTAGAAAAGCAGTAGCATGTTTATGGGCTAGGGAGAGTGAGATGTGTGTCTTGTTTCCACCTGCTCAGACTTGGAAGACATCACCTCCCTTTAACAGCTCATCTGGCTGCTTCAGGCTCTGGCTTCAGGCCACCTCATGATGGTACATGCGCACAATTATGTTATCATTTCAAATGACAATTTATGACAAGCTGCTAGTAGGGTGATAGTCCTTCTTGCATGGTCCGCGTCTGCAGATTATTATAAACACTGACTGTGAGACAGGGCTCAGTGCTTCTCTCAGTCTTATCTGTCCAAATGTACCGACTTTTATGGTCTTTATCAGTGTAACTCACAGAATTTGACCCATTGCTTTCAGCCACAAGAAAAAAAAAATCGGATGCTATGTTATAATGTGTTTCAGTAAAAGTACTCCTTGTGCTGCCTCGTCTTAAAGTGAATCCACTGAGGCAAGTATCTCTGAAAGATCTATTTGTGAAATATCTTCTAGCTTGACATATTATATGAGACTAATTGAGCAATAGTGTTGCCAGTCATTGCTACTTAATTGTGTGATTGCTGTGGAACGCACAGCCCCTCAGCAAGGTTACGCTGCCAGCCAGCTAAGTGGGGATCCCAAACACACATGGACCGCAGGACAGGGGCTAATGAAGGGACCATTTTTAAACTGTGTTCCTTCTTGTTTACATTCACTTGTCAGTGTTTCCAACAGTATTCACATAGAAGAAATTAGTTCGGGAAACTATGGATTTTTAATACCCATTCTGAAGTGAATTTTAACAGCTAAGAAGATGAACCTTGTCCATTTTTTTCCCAGTCCATGCCTTTTTTCCACAGAGGAGTGATTATGAACAAAGCTTTTAAAAAATACGTGTGCCCTTTGTGCTAGAACATCCAAATTTCCATTTTAACTTAATTTCTGAAAGACAGTAACAGAAAGAGAAATAATTTTTTCAGTGGGGTCTTATTATACCCTGTTGTGTATTCTCACATTTGTCAGTATTACAATCATTGCAGCACATATTTAAGCAAAATACACTTCTGGCCTCTGCACTGGAAATCAGACATCCTAACCTAAATTTTAGGCACAAAAAGCTAAATAATGTCTCTGTTTTGCTAGAAAGTCCATGAGAGTTAACAAAAGGGAATAATACCTTAAAGATTTGTGGTTTAGAGTGAAAAGAAAGGCTCTCACATTGGTGCTGAAGGAGGCTGTAACATGCAGGACTTCCTCCGAGAGCATTTCCTGAGGAGGGGTGAGAAACAAGGAGCCCTTCTCAGCAGAGTGTGCCTGCAAGTGCAACCAGGGCCAGCAGTATCACTGAAACAGAAATTTTGTTTATCTGAAAATATGTTTCACTAACTATTTTTGGTAACTCAGAGAAAAGAACAGATTTGTAACACCTGTGCTTGCTGCAGGCCATGAGGCAAAAGGTTTGGAAGGCTTCCCTGAGAGGCTGGTCCCTGGTGCCATCTTGTGTCGAGACCGGATCCATCCGCAGCAGTGCGAGGCCAGTGGCAGAGCACTGGTTTCTCTGCAGCCACGTCTCCATCTCTATCTTGGAGAAAAAAAACGGAAATATCTCCCTGCCTTCAAGAGTTAATACTGAGTGATTGCTGCAGGGTGCCTCTCTGTGCCACTGCTCTGCAAGAGCTATCGCCGAGCTCAAGGGTTCCCAAAAGATTGGCCTTTTTAATTTTAAATTAAATGATAGGTAATGTGAGTGTTCTTTTTCCCTAAATTACTCTGGTGACATCATCAAAGTGATATTGTCTCAAGTGACAAGCCTGAATTTGTAGAATTCCTTTCAATGTGTCAGTCAGTGGTCAGTTGAATACTTATCACTGTCCTTTGAGGCTGTTTAGAGGACAAGGTTTGAGAGCCCACCACTATTTAATACAGGTGACAGCTGAGAAATATGTATCCTTTCTGTAACAAAAATGCACAGCAGAAAAAAGATCAATGCCACACACCTGCCAATCACTTGAAATTTGTTGTGTTTAAAAGCCAGTTATCTAATTTGCTTGTTTTCAAAGGTGCTGAATGTTTCCTGGGAGCATTCTGAGTGCCTTGATACTAAAAAAACCCCTCAACATACATACATTTATAAAAATACCTAAACTTATTTAGGTTTTATGAATTTAGATACCTAACTTTGGCCGCACGCTTTTTAAGGCATGGAACTTTTCATGAAAATGAGCCTCTGCCTGACCCATTTAGGAACCAGTGAAAAGATAAAAGAGTGTGTCTGGATTTTCTTTGTGTACTTGAAGTGATTATACTGTATGCAGCACTGCTCTAAAGCATAAAAAAAATCTGGCTTTATTTAAGTATTTTATGTCTATGTGTTTCTAATATCTGTATACCTCCTAGTTTTAACTAGGCTAGCAAGCAGAAACACTGTAGTGGCAGCAGAGCTGTTATTCTTGTCCTTTAATCTGACCCAGATGAGAAACTACTAAAGATCTCACAAGGAAATCCAATCTTTGGAAATTACCAGCATGAATTCTCAATCAAATAGGCCGAGGTAACTTCTGATAAGCTTCTGAACCCAGCCTCCAAGGCTTTTGATGTTCATTCACAGTATATAGTACCATCTATAAAATTTGCTACTTCTACTCCCTGCAAGCATGCTTCACCTCTCTCACTGCATCAGTTATTAATCCTATTTTTTCCCTTTTTGAGCACGTAGCTGTGGTTCACCTCTAATTTTGTTACATTGCTTTATTTTTAATCACATTTGCCGTTCATGGTGTTACATTGATAGTGCAGGAAACTAAAGTCCTCCCTTTATTGAAAGGACAAGTGCAATACATGCATCAATGGAATAAACGAGTCCCTAGACTACCTCACCTGTAGTTAGGTTAGTGCAAACCAGAGAAGGTACCTGTTCAGACATAGGTGCCTTTGGTAGAGGAAAATCAGTGTCAAATAATACAGTGAAAATAAACCTGCTGCCTTGGAATATAACAAGAATTATTCAGATCCTAACTGTCTGTGCACCAACCCCAGGATTTAATAAATTGACTTCTCCCCTAATGCTGTAAGAAAAGATATGCTCACACCCGCCTGCTTTGCTGTGACTACAAGCACATACCCATTCACCTCAACTGCAGTGTCTGAGGTGAACAACTTTATACCACATCCACCCTGCATTTCACCTAGGTTTTCCAATAAGTGTTTTCTTTTTGTGTGGGTTTATCTAGCCAGTTTTAGCATATTAACCTAGAGAAGTTTTCTGAATTATTATTTATCTTTCCAGGCTCTTTGCTATGCACTTCTTCTGAAGCTGTTTCATACACATACACACTTAAGTGTGGCTGGGATTGAATGTAAAGAGTCATTATGGTGTTCTTCACAATCCCATTGCTGCGGAAGGCAGTAAGTACACCCTTGTGCCTAGTGCATCCCAGTGGCCAGATTCTTCACTGTCTTGCTCCTGCAGGAGTTATTTAAACCACTACAAAATGGGCATAAATCACAACCGAGCCTGAATGGCAGGATTTCACACTCTGAAGAGGCAATAATGACTAGATGAAAGGCTAAACCAGTGGAAATATCAGAGGATTTTTTTTCCTCTTTCTATTCCTGTCATTTGAGTGACCAACTCAGGGGAATGGGTCTGGTCTCACAAAATATATCCTAACCCTGTGGGTGGGCGGGGAAGCAGAGGGGCTGGGTGCAGCCCTGGGAGACAGCTCTAAGCCCAGGCATGCAGCATTGCAGTCAGGTGCTGTGCCCTGCCCCAAGTTTGGGTGTATCCAGAGGGGTACACTGTGTTGTAGCAAATAGTTTGGTAAATGATAAGTGGCATTCAGGCACACGCAGTCTCTGTACTGGGGCTGGCACCAATACTTATTTCTACCTTAATGCCACCAGGAGAAAACATCAAATCCACCAGAGCCTCTGCTTCTCACAGCAAAACACAAATATGCAAAGACAAGTACACAAGGACGCAGGGGTAACCTAACACTACTCCTAGATACAAAGTTCTGAGAAAAACTCACCACTTTAATAATACTGAAATTTGTATTTGGTGATATACACAGTGGTTTTGCACCTATAGCCTGAGGAGCCCTTTAGGGCCTGATCCAAACCAAACTGAAATCACCATAATCCCTCTCTTTGCTCCAGTGTACTTTGTGTCAGCCCCTGAAGCTGTCCAACTATAACTGACCTATAGGAAAAGCATCTTTCTAATGAGGAAGATTGCTAGGATTTACATATAGATTTCTAGCCTTGTACATAAACCTGTGCTTTTCTCCTTTAACCAAGCTAAGAAGACTTGCATTCTGGATTTTGTGAAAAATAATTAGCATTTCATACACTTAGAAGAAACTGAAAGTACGCTTAATTATAATCAGTTACAAGATGTTATTCACCAAGTGTTTCCATGCTTTTATTCATCTTTCAAGCATAGCAAACAAGAAATTAATTACTAAAAATTAATTACTAAAATTACTAAACAAGAAATTAATTACTTTCAAATATTCCAAGCTATATCTTAAATTATAGTAAAGAATACAATATTCCTCTGATTTCAAATACATAATTTCTGGTGAAATACTAGAATAAGGACTGAGCTGGCCAGCAATGGAAGTCCTTCACTCTAAGCCAGCCACATCTAATTATAAAAGATGAAGGCTTTGAAAATTTACATAATTGCTGGCTCTGGTAGGGGTCGGTAACATATTTGCATTAGCTACTTATGCTTCATACCAACACTTTTAAGCACCACTTATCAAAAATAAGTCTACCAAGTCAGAGGTGCGTAGGTGGCTAAATAAAACCTGCTAAATATGGGTAGCACCACCTCTTTACGTCATGAAGAGATATATAAGCTTTGACACACAGGGTCTTTTCTTTGTCTTGTTTGTCACTTACACATTAGAGTAATAGGTACATTAGAAATGCTCTTGATAGGAATTAATACCTTCTGCTCCTAGAGTGTGCATTTGTTATAGCTATTTACTGTGTTTTTATATACAGAATTTATTTGGTTTTATTTGTACTCCAGAATTTCCCTCTGTTCCCCTCTCTGGCTCATTTCTCAAGCCATCAGTCTAGACAGTAGCATGGCTCCTTAACACAGCAGGATAAAACCCCTGTAGTCTAACTATATCTCTCTAATTCTTCTACAATTATTTCTCTTTTTCATATAATATAAAAATTCTCCCAGACCTATAATATATATGATGTCAGAACTGTATAACAGTAAATGACAGACCAACACATGCATTTCAAAGTCTCTGTTTAGAAAAGAGTCACATTATGTTACAAACAGGTCTTTTTCTTATTATGTTTGATGTCAGCAAGTGAGCTTTAAGGAACCTGACACTGTTTGAACTTTTTTTTAATTTTTTTTATTGTATACGTTGATTTGATGGTTTTTGAACTCTGGATCAATTTGGTGACATTGTGGCTGATCCATTTTATCCTTGCTTTGCTGGACCACTGTTTCGTTCTGAGGCTCCAGTCTCCCATTTTCCTCGAAAGGCTCATTAGGCCTGATCTCTTTTAGCCTTTTTGCTTTTTTTCCTTTCTTCCCCACACTGGACTCTGGTTTGCTTTATTCCTTAGGTCCCCCTATAGGTTAAGCCTAAGCTCTTATCCCCTATTCTCTTTAACTCACAGCCGGCATTTGATTCTGATTTTTTAACCCTCTCCATGAATTACCCAGCCTGGGCGCAGCCCCATCAGGTTGGAGGCTCTGTCTGTGTGAGTCACAGCTTAACTTGCACAATGAAGGGTAATGATTTTACCCAGAGATGCCTGACACAGAAATGAAATTGAGCGACTTCCAGAGAGGCTGTTGAACAAAAAATAATCTTCTGGGCTGATACAGACTTCTATACAGTGAATAAAATGCCTACGGTCAAAAGTTTAAGTAGTTAAGTATTTTAAAGAATTATGTGCAGAAAGACTACAAATAAATCACTCTTGCATGAATCTGGGGACATAGATTTGGCTATTTGTTCTAGCACATTGTCTTGTTTTCTAACTACATCTCACATAGAGAAGATGAAGTTCCTGCATTATTTGTGCTGTATTGATGAATACGTAGACCATAAGGCAATACTTTTTAGAGCACACGGATGAAATACAATCAATCACATGCTGTTCCTCAAGCACTGCTAAAAAGATGTCAAGAAATCAATCCATTTACCTGATTTTGTAGAAAAACAAAACATTTTCAACTTTGTTACTGCTTTGATGTGAGGAAAAATACTAATTTAAACTTCTGTCTGCTTTATATTTTGCAAGGTCTGTCTGCTGAACTTACTTTTGCTTCTTGGCCACATTTCAATCACCTCCATCTTCTCATCTGCTGTCTTAAAAATGTGAAAGTACCTATACTTTATTCCCAGGTATATTTCTTGCTGAATTTAGTTGAATTCTGTGTAGGACAAAGTATAAGTGCAAAATATTTGGTGATGACACTGCACCACCAGTAGGCAACTTATAACCACAGTCTCTTAACACTTCACGAAGAAACTTGTTTCATCTTGGTCAATTCCATTTATAAAAGAAATTATCAGTGATTTAGAAGATAACAAAATGATCAGTGATTTGGAAGACGTTCACTTTTAAGAAAGTTAACAAGTTAATCATGTTTGAGATTGCTTTTTAAAATTTGGCTTTGGGGGGTTTTGGGTGTTTTTTTTTTCCTTAAAGAAGGCAATTTGCTGTGGGAGCTCAAACTGTCCCCTTCATAATGACCTATGAAAGAAGCTTAAATTCCTCATGATCATATAAATTAATCATATGATTAATAGATTAAATTAACAGAACAATCAGGAAATCACAGAAATGTTCAGAAAAAAAAATCTAGAATTAATTTACAAATAAAAATCTGATGTTGCCACATATTCATCTGATAAATGCTTACAAAAAGTTTCATTTGAAGGAGATGCAAATGATCTCTGAAGATGCCCTAAAAAAATCTCATATTTCACTGATTTTTACAATACATTTCCAATCAGTGTCCAATGTTGCAAAGCAAAAGTTCATGAAGTGAAGTGTAGGCTTGTGGGTTTGTACAATCAGTTGTCTTTACACAACACAGCCTTTACAGAAAGGGATCACAACAGAAAACTCCCAGTCAGGTAACTCACATGGTGTCAAAACTCATTTTGGCTTTTCTTAGATTCTGGTAGCTGTACAACAATAACTCTTGAAAATATATTTTTCAAAAAGAGATACGAGATCAGTGATAGAAATCCAAAATTAAAATAGAAGAAATTTTTGATTTTAATAATGGACCAATTAATGGGGACCACAAATTATGAGAATTTTCAGTCGTATATAACTGATTCCTTTGAAGGCTTAGCCTGTTCTTCGATCTCTGAGCAACCACGTGTGTATCTATATATACACAGGGAAGAATTTGCCAGAAGCATCATAAAGAGGAAGACTTCACAAACACCTTCAAAAAAACTTACACTTAAGACATTTATTTATAAAGGCTTCTATTGCCCAACACAGCAGATTCCAGAGATGGGAACTCTCCCTTGGAGAGGGGAAAATGAAGAATGAGACACCTTCAGAGTTCAAGTTTTTGAAGTTTAATTACTCTTATTTCATGAGATTTTTTTTTTATTACCTAGAAATTCTTTTCCTGCTATTGCAATTTTTTCTATCACTTCAACAGGAAATTATTCATTAAACCTCTTTTCATGAGGTAATTCTGAAGACTTTTCTATTGCACTAAATAATCTCTCTTCACCTATATTTTTATATTGCTTTTTATTTTAACTGAAATTCTATATTTCATGGTAAACTTCTAACACAGGGAAGAATTTATAATGGGAGTGACAATACTTCCTATGAATATAATTCCTTTTCTCTAAATGTCTACAAAGAAGGAGGAACTCCAGTGCTATGAAATACAAGACTGAATTTTGGGAAAAACAAACACCATTGTGGCTCTCTATTGACTGTGTGACACTCACCATAGTAATAAAGTATATCCTTTATCTTTTAAAGTTACATCAGAGACACTTTATTCACCCCGATCTCCCAAAAGCAGTAGACGAGACCTTGTTCTCACAGAAATTATTGGAAAGCTCTGATTAACTGGGACAGGATTCTCCCCACTGTGGACAAATAGGCACTACTGGGCTCTTTACAAGGTCTCAGCCTGCCTGTTACCTGCACAGCAGTCTCTTTGGCATTCCCAGCCCTGTGGATCTGAAGGATGATGTGACTTCTGTGCTAGGAAGACTAGGCAGGTTGAGACAGGAAGAAAGAAGGAAGGAGAGCAGAGAGGGAAAGAATAGACATAGGTGGAATTCTGGTGTTTTGTACTTTTGTAAAATTCAGATTGACTGTCTATATGATGGGGACAGTAGCCTTAACCTCACTCAAGTCTTAATTAATGTTTGTGAAGCTAACTATGATGTTCAGATGAAAGGCTTTTCAAAATGACAAGGGATTTGTATAACTCACAGAGTGATAGAAGCTTGCACTTCTGTAATACCAGCTCTAAAACCAGAGGTCAGAAGTCGATCCTGGAATAACTTCATTTCCCATTCACAACTAAACAGGAAAATGTATTTTGGCAGGAGCGTGTCCCTTCTCCAAAGCCCCATTCTCAGGCTGCTCTCACCATCACCCCTCTGCCCACGCAGCTCAGCATCACCACAGAGCTACCCTGAGTGACAGCAGCAAGACTGCAAGTAAAATCAGGTCTTATTGTCCATCTAAAACATTTTTTACTGTTTTGTTTAGTGGTATCAGTCTTTATCTGGCACACAGTGCAACCCATAAAGCGCATCGATCACAGCAGCTTCTGCCTGCACAAAACAATCTATTTTCAGCTGTTGTTTTGCGGAGCAGGACTAAGTTCCAGGTACTTTAAATCTCTTTTATTGAATAAGCCTGTGTTGCTATGATTTAGAAACCAGTGTGATTCAAGGGTGTATTATTGCATGTGAATGATAAACTGTGGTTCATGACCTGAGTCTAATGGTTACTTTATCAGTTGCAGTGGACAATTAAGTGACTGAGTAGTGCAACTGACGGTGAAGAACAGATTTTGCCTCCAAGCTGCTTTCAGGAGTTAGATTTCGCTGTATCATGTTCAGAAAGGTCAGAGCTCTGGCCAGATGACCAGTATAGCAGTGCAGATGGCACTGTATGTCACCTGGCCACTCCGGGCCTCTGCAACCTGCTGCAGAGGGCTGGGGTTCAGGGAAAGGTTATGGCCATATGCAACTGCAGCGCATTACCAGCTCATGAGGAAAATGGTTCTTTTCGCAAAAGAGATGAAAAATCAGTTCAGCAGCTATGTCCACAACATCACAGCACATCATGGCCATTTGCAGCTGCTACAGAAGCAAAGACAAAAACTTTGAATCTTTCGTTGTGATCACATTGCAAGATGTGATGGAAATATTAATAAAAATATTTACATAACTAATAACACTCTCTTCCACTGTGATACCATTGTCTTCCTTTTTCCTTCTTTAAGGCTCAAAAATATTAAGGCTCAAATTTAAATGGTCAAACTAAGAAAGCACTTTTGCACAACAAGATGCTGGTTAATACACATAGCTCTGGATTTTCATATCAAAAGCAAGCAATTTTGTTTGCAGGTGACCAGAAGTAGTCAGTGATTCAGTAGGGTGCAAGTCACAGAAAACTCTTGG
Organism: Amblyornis subalaris; assembly: GCA_018881555.1. Classification (NCBI taxonomy): domain Eukaryota; kingdom Metazoa; phylum Chordata; class Aves; order Passeriformes; family Ptilonorhynchidae; genus Amblyornis; species Amblyornis subalaris. The sequence continues at coordinate 942,907 of JACAXG010000025.1, forward strand.
TCTTAAGCCTCAGTGCTCTTTTTCCTTAGGAGTTACCTAAACTGTGTGCATGGCTCAGCTTTGGTGTAAGTTTTGCAAATTAAAGCTGGTGTGTGAACAGCGAGAAAAAAGGGAAGGCTGTTCTGACTGTCTTGGTTTCTAAGGGAGTTTGGTGCAGTACAGCCTATTTCATTCTGAAAAGGGATTCAGGTGAACCCTAACCAAATGGAAAAATTACTCTTGCCTAGATCTGTGATAGTTTCTACAAAGTGCCTGAAGAGGAGATAAGACCATCTTTTGAAAATTTTCTATACTGTAACTTCGTAAACTGTTCATTATCATATTCCAGATGATTTAGATCTCTCAGTGTTTGGATGGAGAAAACAATTTGAATTAAAAAATGAAACAAAACGAAAGGACTGTTTCAGCTAAAATAGATGATTCAGAAGCATGCTTTTGATGCAGTAGAAGTGTGGAACTAATAGAATTTAAATGATGATAGTCAGACTAGGCAACTAAAAAAAAATTCTTTGAGTTGAACAAAGATGGAGAATTGTTATTTCTAATAGCAAATTAAAAGTCTCTAAAATGCAACTCAGATTGACTAACAAAATTAATGTGGAACCTAGTTTGAAAAACTTGGGCTTTAATTGCTGTTGTTTAATCCTTCCTATGCTTTTCAAAAACAAACAGAAGGAGAGGAAGAAAAGATTCAATGAAGCATTCTGAAAATGTCAGCTTGATATCTTCCTGTTTGTGTTGAAATATTTTTGTGGAACTAAGTAAAATATGAGGAAAGAAAAAATTAATTCTCTTAACCTGCATTTTTTTCTGAGATGAAAGATGCTATTTACCAAAGCTACATCTTCCTCCTCTAATTAATAGCCTGTTTTTTCAGGATTTTAGATTGGAGGTCAAAGGAACAATGCAAATTATTAATAAAAGATTGAACTCTGTGTTCCTCAAGTCAAGTAAAAAAACCTACTGAAATTTTCAGGAGTTTTGGTCTATAAAAGCAAGGCCACAGACTACCTAAATGAGCCTAAAAATTATCATTACTATTAATAATTTTAGTCTCTTTTGATCCTATCAATGCTCTTACTACTAGATACTTACTTCTGGTTCCCTCATTCATGATGAGGATCAGCTTGCTCAAGGGTGAAATCTTGTTTTCAGCAAGACAGTTTGTTCTGGAAGACACACTAGCCATCGTGATTTTGTCAGTTAGAAAAACTACTTTCACACTTTACAGCAAGTCCTGGTTGTTCTCAATTGAATGCATGGAGTATGGTGACATCTATGGGAGGCTCCATGTCTCTACTTCTAAGTCGGTTTTTCCATGCTATCATGTGTGTGTATATATATATATATGTCTATATACATATACCTCAGAGATCATTGTGATAATTTGTATGAAATATCAGAAAGTAAATTAATCATCAACATTTTAACTTAGTTTATGTCTATCCAGAGAGTTAATGAGAACTAGAATGCATTCTGTAAAATAAATGCTCTCAAATGCATCTGGGAAAGCTGAACGGAGCAGGAACAATTGCTATGGTAACCATGTTATGGGATTAAAAAAATCATGGAAAGTAGGAAGACAGTGAAAGCAAGAACGTGGAACCAGATGAATAATAGTAAGCGAATGTTGTAACCATCACTGAAACTTCTGTATCAAACATTGTTTGCTCCAGCAAATAAGGTCATAAGCATAAAACAAAGCACAGCAAATTATCTGACAGAATCTCACACACAGACACCACATTGCTCCCTTCTTTCTCTGCTCTGCCCAATGCAATAATGTCCCACTGCAGCAAACAAAGTGGCAAAAAACAAAGGAGAGAATGTCCCAATGTTCCACTTCCCAGAAATAGTCTTGTTGGAAATACGAAAGGTACTGTGACCCTCAAGCCTCATGGATCAGGATATGTAATTGGGAGACCCTGGCTCATGCAATTGTAAAACAAAGCTCCTCCAGACAACAGTTGAATGGCCTTGAGGGTTTCCTTAATCTGACAGGACTCTTGCACTTGGTGATTGCCTGAAGAATATTTTGTTCAATGGTCAATTAATTTATTCTGTATTTTCACTGGTGTAATTGAATATGAAAAATAACCCCAGTTCCTTTTCATTTTGGGATAAAAATACAGATATTTTTATTCTGCTTAAATAAGATAATCATATTTATCCCCAAGAAATCCTTTTGTTTCTGATTATATCTTATTCTTTAGTTAGCTTCTTTCAGTTTTTCAAATTTAGGTGGACTGGTTCCAAATAGCTCTAAACGACTGCAGAATTCTTCTGCACAAATGCTTTGTTCTGACTGTGAAAATTAATCTTGATGTAAAAAGAAAACCATTGACAAAGGTTTCTAAGTTCTATGTAAAGATCTTTCATCATAGAAATAAGATATAACAGTTTTCAGAATGCTTTTTAAATAAATTGTGGTAAAAAAAAATAGCTAAAATAGGGTTAAGCAGTGGAAAAAAGAAATTTAGGCAAAAAAGTTCTTTTGGTCTGAAAATTTCATCCAGCACTGCATCTCCAAAGCAAGACTGGAACAGGGACACAGCTTATTCCTCTAAAAGTAAGAGCCTCCACGTCTCCTGGTGTCCAGCTATCTCAAAACAGGTTGCAGCAAGGATACTTAATTGTGGTCTCACTACTACAAATATGAACAATTTTTTTTAGTTCTTCCTACTCAAATGAAGCCCTAGTTGTATTTTCACCAATTTTCTACACTCCTTTTCATTTTGGAGCTTCCCAAATTTCTCCATTTTCAAATGATTGCTCTAAGTCCCAGATTCAACCTACATTTTCTGATACACAAAATAAAAAAGACATCCTTTAGACGACTGCAAAATTGCATGTCTACCATAACTCCCCTCCTAACACACTTCATATATGAGGTACATCATTGTCATTTCTGTCATACTATGGCATCTCTTAAACTATTATTTCTACCTTCCCCCTTCAGAGGTCAGTGCTAAATATCACATGGGTGCGTGAGGGCAACAGAGAAGGAAGACAATAAACATAATTATTGCTGAAAAAGAAAATGGAATGTTTTGGATATCTACAAGCCAGAAATTGATGCGAAAGACTGAGAACTAATGGAGAATTTCAAGGACATCTCCTTTCCATGAGCTTATTTGTTCCTTCACTGGAGTAACGAATTTCATAAAACCAAAATTTTAGTAGGCTTTGTTCTCATTTATTACTGCTTAATGAAGCGGTAAAAACCTATAATTCCCATCTCAGGGAAATTCTGCATTTCTGTGAGGCTTGGAATTAAAATATTCCTACATTTCCCCTCTTAAAAAAAACAAACAAATAAACAACAACAACAACAAACTAAAAAAGGAAAATCCATTTCGATTCATTTGAAAACTTTTTTACTTTTAATTTTCTTTTAAATCCAACACAGCACTCTAGGTTTCTAAGTTTCCTTGGTTGACAGCTTAAAAGAAAAAAAGACACTATGAGAATTGGTACTTCCAGCAATGACTGAGTGGATTGCGAGTGGCTGCTGCCAAAGGTTCAAAGGTTTCAAAGTAAGCTGACGCAAGTTTGATTTAATCAAGTCAGTGTGCTCTGACAGGAGAATCTCCTGTGATACACCCTGACACACCAGAGAAATGCTGCCTCACTGAAGTTACTATCACATGGGTCCTCAGCTGGTTGAAAAAGCTTCAATCAAAATGTCATCACTGCATCTACCCCATCTCTATGACTGCAAGGTATCCTTGCAAATAACACTCAGCAAATACTCACTGAAGGAAACATCAAAAGGAGGAGCTGTGAGTAGTTGGAGGATGTAACTAGAATGACAGATCATGCTAATAAATTGAAGAAATTATTTGAAATGCATAAGATAATTCAGTAAAGATTAATGCAAAATGCTGCACTGAAGAAAAATGAATGGGATGACTGCAGCAGACCACAAAATTAATAGAAAACCCAGAAAGAAAATGTCATTTGGGGAAGGATTAGCCAGACTGTGAGAAACAAGACAGAGTGGGTGATTATTCAAATCTATTCAGAACTGGGAGGTCACAGCTGGAATCCTGTGCCCAGTTTTGGACAATACACTTGAAGGAAAATGTAAGGAGGGTAGAGATAATCCACAAGAAAACAGTAAAAATAGGTTGTTTAGAAGAAYGGCTGAAAGGATTAGCTTTGATTACTCAAGGTGTGATGGCAGGGTATGTAACAGCCATCTTCAGGTAAACGAAGTAGTGTTGAGGATGATGGCTTAATGGGATTAATTTGCAGATATGTTAGTTAGTGCAACAAACATTAAATTATACTCACACGGAGATGAGCAAACTGTTTTTAACATCCTTGTTATGGGAGCTGTACAAGAATGTTAGAAAATTATCTGAAAGCAATGAGCCCTGAGTATCCTAGTCCATCTCAAGAAGAGCATTAGATTAGCTAATGTCTCCTGTCTACATTAAACCAAATTCCTTGGATTTCTGTGAATATTTTCAGCACACTACACTGCTACTGGTTATTGCATGTCATATTGCATGCAATGAATTGCATGTGTGTAGCAAAAGAAGCAACAATCTCTATATAACTACATCTCACCAGGCAGCTAGACCTGTTCAGGCAAAACACTCCATCATTAGCTCTCCTGACTGCAATAAGACTGAAATTTCTGAAATGAGCAAGAGCTGAAGGCCGTAAGTCTACAGCAGGTTGATTTTCTTTTCTTTTAGTGTCTGTACTGAAGCAATAGCTACTACACGAGACAAGAAATGAACTAATAATAGACAAAAACCTTTTGGCTCCAAAGATCTCAGCTTAGTACTTGTATGAAAATGCTTTGTTAGGCTACATAGATTGCTGTTCTTTTTGCATTGTCTAATTAGTAGGCAAAATAATGTATTTGGGATCACTTACAAATTAATTCACGAACTTTCAGCCTACATCCATATTAAAACTCTGGAACTGTTCATGAATCAAGCCAATCCAGCCTATCACAAAAAGGGGGTGTTTTAGCTTCTGGTTTACTGGAGTCATGGCATTACCCCAGGAAAGTCAAAGGAAACAAGTGGGAGTGGAACGAACTTACCTTCTATCAACAACCAAGTCCCCATGTTTGCTATTCAAATATATTCCCACTCCTCAGACATCCAATTTTCTTTTGTGCATTATGCACCTAAGCCTTTTTCTTGGAGAAATTATTTTCCACCCCTTATCTTTACCCTGTTGAGATTCTTGGAAGACTTTATTTAAAAGGAAGAAGACAAACTGAATTTTAACACGGAAGCGAAACAGTCACTGCAAGAAATATATAAAGGTATATAATTTTCTGCTACAATATAAAATTTAAAAAAAAAGATTGCACAACATGCAACTGTTTTAAGGCTCTTGTCATTAAAAGGAAATGCAACCAAATCCCACGGCAATAAGTACCATGTGAGTGGTAGTTGCTATGGTAACTTATTAAGTAGGAAAAACCCTAAAAGAAATACACTTTGTTGGTCTGTAAGTTAAGGATGCCTCAGGGCAGCCTAAAGAACATCGATGGGCCAGCAAAAAAGTATTTAAAAAATTGAAAACAGGTGAAATGCGATGATATCAAAACACGTATATTTTAGATTTACACTTTTAAATAAGAGAAAGGGGAATAGGATAGAGCCACTGCTTAGACCACTGTGGGTTTCAGTTATTACAAAAGAAATCTGGGTTTAAGTCTCTTTAGAAGAGTTTGAGAATGAACAAACTACAATATCTTGTTCTTCCCTGAAGCTATACTGGCATTTAGGTACCGGTAAAGTGGAACTGACTTTCTTGTTGTAGGGCCTTATTAAAGCACCGTGACTTTTCACGTCCAGCCTCTATCCCTCAAGTCCCCCACCCCAAAATCCTCACTGACAAATTTGGCAAGAAAGAACTCTCATCTACCACAAAGAAAAGACCCCAGAGAAATTTTATCATTGCCTATTATACCTGCAGCAGATACATATGTATATTAAAGTAGCCAGCCACTGGATGTCATTGTTATTCCACAGAAACCTAACGAAGACAAATCTCTAACTGCAAAAATCTTTCAAGACACGAAAACTGAGAGGTAACATACAACCTAGCTTCAAGCATGTACTGTTCAAGTTAGTCTCAGCATCCTGCTTCCCAAGCACAGTTTAACTATTTTTAAATGGATGAATAAGCCGTGTGTCCTATATATGGGATTTAAAATAGCTGGTTAAACATCACATGAAAGAATACAGTCAGTTGGTCCTGTATATTATCCACATGTCAAAGCCTCTTCACTTTATTTTACGAAGCATTCTGCTTTGATTTGGACTTGAAGTGTTTGGAAGTGCGTATACTTGCTGCAGAGAGTTTCTGCCCCATTTTGGGATGCAGGAAAGGACAATTTTTGCCCATGCATATAGCTGTTGGCTTGCTATGTCTGCTACACCTCTATCTCTATGCCCAAGACTGAGAACGGATATTTCTCACCCCGTTTTCAGAAAGGATTCTTAGCACATTAGTTGGAATTACTCATTGTTTTAGCTTATATGTTCCTTCTTTCAGAGTCTGAACAAAACCTGCAGCCCTATATTCTCATGGCTCTGTGTAGATCTGGTTTTCCATCCCTGTCCTGCACTGACAGTGTTTGGCAGTAAATGGCTTTTTGCACTAAAAGAAATATTGAAAACTCCTTGCCTTGATGAATTGGGATYCAGCCAGCTTGATTTCTGCACCATCCCCCACTCCTTCTAGGATAAGTCTGTGCAATGCACGTGTGGCTCAGGGTATTATCAAAACCAGACACTGAACCATGCAGGTCAAGAGAGGTCTGGGAATCAGCGCTTGCTCGAGTGACTAGTACTGTGGAGACTAGTTCCCATCTTAGGACAGCTCCAGTTTCAACATCTCACACTGCAGCTTGCAGCCTTGCACTGCACTGAAAAGGCACCTGTAAGTCACACTACTTGCAAGATTCCTGTCAGACTGGCTTTCTATTAGACCTGAGCCTCTTTGTATCCTGTGTCTCATTGCCTAGCCTGATTCTGTCAGGTTGTCCAACATTTGCACTGGTTTCAGTGTTGTGCTATCCTGCTTAGAGTTGCATGTATGCTCAAATTATTGAGAGATGGACTGAAATGAAAAGGGAATTAAGTCTGGAATGAGTAAGCCCTTACTCTTCTTTTCGAGTTTCTCTATGGGATCTTTAGGTTCAACTCAGGACTCTGTTTCTCGTTGCACTTAGAAGCTGGTGTTAAGGATCTGCTTCCTGGTCGTTTTCCATACAAGGAGTGTCTCCTTGAGATGGATCAGAGGGGATGTAAGGAATCTCTAGATCAAAAAGCAGATACCCTTTTCAGCTGCTTGTCTTGTAACTAAGCAGTTGCTGACAGATTTCTGCGACTGGAGGTGTAAACTCCCACAGTAGCTGCACAGAGAGTAGTCCATTAATTCTTGCCTTTTTTCCTTATTCACCCTAGTACTCAGAAGGGTGACTTAGAGGCAGATGTGAAAGCTGGGAAGTTTTTCAGTTTCCTATTTTAGAAAGAAGTGTTTTGCACTGTGGGAACTCAGATCTTTTCAGTCTTTCTCACAGCCACAGGCAACACCACAAGAAACTCGCTGGGTGGTTAAGTAACTTGGTTTACTAGGGCTTGCATCTCAGCTTGATCTAACAGACATATGTTCAGTTAAGCCCACGCGAATTTTCCTGCAATAAAAGTAGGCTTGGATAGGAGAAAATGAGTCTGAAGGCTAGGATGCATTTGGGAGTTGGCAGAAAAGGGTTGATTTTGGTAAGTTAGTACTCAGCTTCATAAATAAAACTAGAAGTTAAAGATTTCATGCCTGGTAGATGAAAGGTTAAAGAACTAGTTTCTCAGAAATCAGCAGGAAAAATCTATATCAGAAAAATAAGAACACACATTATGTTTTCATACCCACATAGATGAACCATGGCTGACCCAGTCCTAGTAATTCAACCAAATTTGAGGGATATGATTAATCTAAAATCACACCCAAAAAATTTGTAAATCAGTGAGATCCTTTCTAGTGACTTAGGTTTGGATCCAGGGAAAGCATGGCAGCCTATCCGCCTTGTAGAAGTCAATAAAAGTTACCCTCAAGTCACTTTTCATGTTAGTCATTGGCATTTACCTTTGGAGTCATGTATCAGCTTTTTTTCTCTGTGTGTGTATGTTGGAACTTCTTTTTCCACTATTCTTACTTGTTGCCACTACAGACCTGACCTGCAACCTGCAGTACATGAGAAGAAGGTTTTGTTTCCCCTGATATGTATCCAATGGAAGAAAGCTGTCTGCCTGAAAAACAAATAAATTGCTTGATATATCCTAGTTAATTGGCACCGAAAGGAGCTGTCTTTAGCTTCTCTTTCAATTAACAGAAAACAGCACCTCAGGGAATTTCTAGTACCATTGGAGAAAACAAATAAACAAACAAAAAACCTTGAGCATTGAAAGTCTTAAAAAATGAGCAGTAAGATGTTATTATATGAGCTGGTTCCAGAAGGAAGGATCTGCTTGGATGACTTTTAAGGCCTTTAGTTTTAGCAGCATTTTCTTCGTCTGAATCAACTGACTTCATAAAGAAATGAGAACTTGAATTGTTCTCATAAAAACATATTGACATGGGTCATTAAATTAAAGTCCGAGGCTTTAAGATGACAGTCAGGTTTGCCATTCAGGAGTAACAGACCACTCCTGACATATGTAATGAGATCTCAGTACTCTATCACATCATCATCTGGTGTTTTAACCAGTAATTTAGGATATCCTCTCCATTAAATTAAGTCTTTGCTGCTGGAGGCCACCATACCTTGTCATGACCTTTGGAAGATTATAGATCTTCATTTGAAAGCCATTTTCTGTTTTGTTCTTCCTACTGATAATACATAGCTACACACCACATTTTGACTTCATACTCTCTTCCAATGAAATTCATCTTCTAATTTCTAGGTTGTGTGTATGTTCTATATCCATCCCTACTCCCTGGAACTCATACAGAGATACACAATTTACCCAAGCTGTAAGTGACTAAAATCCTGATGCTAAATGCTACAGTTGCGCAGGAGCAGCAGTGAATTCCTGCAGATGAATTCATCCTGTTAGATGAAGTGTTCATAAATATGTGATAAATATCTATATGACTGGATGAATACATTCATGTAGTAGATGTTCTCAACCCATACTCACAAATTCCAGGGCCAGTTTCCAGTTTTGATAGTGACTTCTCTGTACCATTTTGAACTACTCACTCATTTCTTTTTAACTCAATTCTCTACCTGTGAATAAGCAACAGGGTTTGGTATCTACTTTCCTTTTACATCTTGTTAATTCCTCAGGGGAGGGATATTTCTGGTGGTTCAAGACACACAGGCACTTAAGGGCTGAACAAACCAGAAACCTCTGCCACGTGAGTAACAGATATTTAATCTTATCACGGGAGATGGATTCGGATTTCCTAGCCCAGCAGATTTTCCTCTACCTTTGCATATATCCTTTCTAGGGGACTTCAAGTATAGGTCTATGTTTGGCACTGAGAGGTTCTGCACTTTGGAGCCATCACAACCACATCTGGTACCACAGTGGAGGAAGGAGGAGGTGACAGTGAGCAGCCTCAGAGAGTTTGCCACCCTATGACCAACTATCCCATGGAAGAGATTCTCACAAAGAGAGTAACCAGGAGCTGGTCAGTTATGTCTGTGCTGGAACACGCAGACAAAGACAACAAAGCTTGAACTCGGATGAGTGCTTTGCACGTTTGTGCAAGCAATGATGCTTGCTCCAAAGGCACTCAGCACTGTACCTTTGACAGTTTTACTTGTACTCTAGATGCTTACATTCCTTGTCCTCACCAAGGCAATAAATTTTCCTGGTTTTCTGGACTTTCACAGAGGTTCTAGCCCATCCCAGGGCAAGCATCTAATAATTTCTAATTGTCCAGGTGGAGGCTTCATTATCAGCTGCTTCTTGCCTTTCCTACTGGAAAGAAAGTTCATACCACACCGTCTAAAAACTAATTCAGAAAAATGTTCTTTTGGTATTTATTTGCTGCCGTTTCCTGTGCTCCAACTTTCACACAGGGAACTGCAAAGCAGAAAGCTAGACCCAAGACCATCAGCCCTAAAAAGAAAAGAATTTCCTAGTTCACTTCTTGCTCTAGGAAATACTCAGATACCACGTTTTTGAAAAATGACAACTGAAATCTGTGGTAAAAAAATCTCATGAGCTTGGTTTTTTTGGTTTTGGTTCTTCGATTTTGTTTGTTTGTTTTCTTTTCATTTGACTTGTAGATGGTCAGACTAGAATGAATTGAAATTTGGCATGTTTCAGCAAGGAGAGAGGCTGCAGTGCCTCTTGAAAGTTGCTTGAATTAGCACTATTGACTTTAACAGAGCAGTGTCTGGAGCTCTTCAGGCTGATTTTGTAGGTAATGATAAAGTAATGCTCCTTTGAAACTGGGATGTGGCACTCTAGAAAGACAGTTCCATATAAAGACCCTAAAATAGCACACAGTAAAGTGCAATAATTTTTTAACACCCTCCCCCGACACACAAACACACACACACATACACACACGTGTGGTTTGGCATTGGCAATGGTTGGTGGTTTGTATGTGATGCCTTCGCACTTGGCTGCATGGGAACCTACTCCTTAATTTGCACTAGAAACTGAAAAATTGGATATTATCTTTTCCAAGGAAAGTACATGATTCATGAACATAAATTGTCAATAGGCTTATATCTTTATATCACATAGATAACAGGAAATATCACCTTCTTTGACTATTATATTAATATTTTATCCTTAAAAAGGCAATTATATATTATTAATACTAAATTAGTTAAATTTGTCTAAATGTAATAATCTATTCTTTCAGCAAAAATGGTTAGGCTTAAAGAAGCAATGCCCTAGCTTCAAATTGCTTGGTATTTTCTGATATTTTATTTAATTCCTAAACTTAGAAATTTGGCAGGTTTTCTAAGAGCACAAACCACCATCTAAATAAGAAGTATTACTACTTGATGCAAGCCTGGGGCAAAGTGGCCACGGAGGCAAAAGTATGGAGAAAAACCATGTATATTCAGTCAGAGCCTTTAGGAATCTAAACTCTGGAGTTTCCTAAATTGCGCTACTAAAGTTAGATTTCCACATCCACATTTGTGATGAGCTGAAGAATTACAGATATAATTTACACTGGCAAATAACAGGCTCTGGCTTTCCCAAAGCTGCTGCCGCCTTTCCCCAATGCCACTAGATGGCATTAAATATCCTTTATTTTGTGCAAGGGCTGTTTACACCTCGTGTGCAGTGCTGGGTCATTGTACTTTCAGCCATAGCGATGGGCTCAGATTCAGGTTTCTACCTAGTTGATTTTATTATAACATTTTCTCGTGTTTGTTACAAATGTTACACCTTGTAAGTGGAAAAACAATTTTCAGTTATCCCCCAGATACCCTTGTAATTTACCTACTTTGCTCACCAGAGTGACCGCTTTTGAATTCATAAAGCCTTTGAGAATTATGGAGCCTTTAAAAGAGAAACAGATCCCCACTACTTAGACTGAAGACCACCTCACTGAAAAGATTACTCTATATTTACCCTCGTGTTTAATTCTGTAACAGTTTGAGGATACACCTCCTTCATAATGAAAATGTCAAGTTCCTTAAAATAAACTGTCTTTAAAGTGTCTGCTTTCTCCACTATGTATTTATGCATTCGATCAACCTGATTTACAAAATAGGTGCACTTAAACCACACCAATTTTCCTAGGGCAAATGAGGGGGGAGGGAGGGTAGGCAGAGGGTACCAACAAAAAACCCTCAACAAAACAAACTGACCAAACAAAATACTTCCAAATCCACCATACTCAATTACATCTCTAGAGGTGCAGAAACTCAACAACGAAAGTAAGCACAAATGTGTGGAAAAATCTTAAATGAATATATTTAATTTTAAATAAACCAATATTCTTCTGAAATTGGTCTTTTCTGTCACTAGAAAGAGGAGTATATCTATACTGAGAAATGGACCTTTAAATGTCCCTTCCCAAATTATTCTATGACTCTATGACTGGATGTTAATGATAACACAAGTTCCCTTTGAACATATTAGTTTGTAATCAGCAGAGCACCATCACTGTGCCATCAGCATGAATCTTCAAAGCTCCTATCCCTGCTAACACAGCCTTTAGGCTTGTGGCTTCAGAGTTAGGTTGTTTGAAACGAGGCACTACACCCTGGGAATCTATGTATTGGATAAACTGGAAGAGTTGATGCAAATGGTCTCTAGAGAAACTGGTGACTTTAACCACTCGTATAACTGATGGAGCTAACTATTCTTGAAAATTGATGAGTTTGAACAAAGCTATATCCTTCAAACCTCAGAGAGCTGTTCAGCGAGCTTGAGACCTGAAGTGCTATCTAGGCTGCAGGAGGGCTTAGAGCTCCAGAGGACCCCACGTGAACCCCATGCCTGTATTTGTCTGGAGAGGAGCTGTTCTTGCCAACACCTGATCAAAGATGACCTGAGCTGGGCTGTGTAGTCTATATGAGGGAACCTCTGCACTTTGGTAGGGTTAATCCATTCTGCAGCATCAACCCTGGAAATTTTACCCATGGATAATGCAGAGCTGGCTCCATCTGAACACAAGTTCCTACTCCTATTATTTTGATAAAATTTCCCTTCCCTTCTCTATTTAATCTGGAGAGAGGCAAGCCTTACCATGAAAAGACTGAAGTGCCTCCTTAAACACACTGGTCAATAAAAATATTTTCTCTTTCTGTCTTTTTCTCATTTAGTTATGAAAGAAATATCTCAACTACTTTACAAAGTTTGATTCTATTGCATACTGTAATTATTAGATTAATTGAGAGCACGAACTGATTTGAAGATGTCTTTTCAAGGGGCTGAGTCGAGAGAGTTTTGTCCCATACAAATATAAGTCTCAACAGGAGGAGGACTCAGGGATTCAGAAGGTGAGAAGAATCCCTGTTCCAATTCTCTTCAGAATGGGGGCAGAATAAGGATTGTGACAAAATAGAAATGCCACAGGACATTCCCTCATGAAGTCTCCTAATACCAAAGCATGCCTAAGTAACAATTGCACTTGTGCTACCTCTTATCATCCCACTATTAAAGGAAACTCGTCCTGTGAGTTTATTCTTAAACCGTTCCTCTCTTAGTTGTTAGAATTTATTGCTGCAGCTTGGAAAACCTTTAGTAACCTCTTGTTTTCATGTTATCTTGAAAGAGTTTTGCCTGGTAGCATATCAAACTGATACTGCCACTCTCCTAAGACTAGGTTTTCACTGTAAAACAATATACAGATGAAAATTTAAAAGCCAGTGAATCTAAAGATATCTAGCACCGTGTTTAACCCTTATCCAACATTGTTCCCCAGCATAAAAAGTAACATCTATCTATTTCCAGTCACTAGGGAAGAAAGTATTTCTAGAACAGGGAATTAAAAATTATTGTCTTCCTTTTTCACCTTTAGAATACTTAGCAGAACCAACTGGCAAACTTCATTCTCTGACTTATTGTCCAGAAAAAGGTTGTCAAGATAATGTTATATATAGATGTACAAACACCTTTTTTTTTATTTGCCTTATTTCAGCCAATGCATATGATGAGTACATGGCCTGGAAACACTCCCTTTCACCCTTAAAATCTTATCATCCTTTCAAGTACCTGGTACTTAAGAAAATATGTCTTCCCTCTCCTGACATCCACCAATTCCGCCATAATTATGGTTTAGCTGACTTGCACTTACTATTCTGCTCCATTTGCAGAATTTATACTTTCTGCTTGGCCTCATTAATTTATTTACTTTTGCATTTTATTTCATCACAGGCAAGGACCTTTGAGTTCTGAGTTTTGCAGTTTCAACTTCAGATTTTTTTTAACCCATTTCCCTGGTACGATCTTTTCTAAATATCTATTTTTGCCTGCCTTAGGTCCTCCAAGTAAGCTGTTGTGGCATCTTTTGTCTTTTCACAGTTGCAAATGACTTTGTTTGACTGCTTGCTTGAAAATTACACACAGCATGAACTCATACACAGAAAAAAAACGTGCCAGAGGAAAAACGTATCACAAGTCATAGAATTGCACCTAAAAAGCAGGTATCAGCAAAGAAGTTAATGTTTAATTAACCTGTCTATGAAATGCATTTGAAAGATGCATTTCAAACCAGCATCTTGTCTCTGTGCAGCACTGAATGTAGGAACAGCTTGGAGCTCCAACTTAGACATCATCAAAATCAAGATGATGTTTGCTGTATTTCTTTTTTTTTTTTTTTGCTTTTGATCTGGCTCTTCATTTCATAGTTTTGATTAAAGCAAACGAACATTGAGCAACAAAAATCTGTGTCCCAACCATTACTAGGTTGTTATGTTTTGGTTTTTGTTTTGTGAAAAGTCTCCTTTATAAATCCTTGAGAATGCAAGGACTTAGGGTCTGTGTCATCTATTCAAAACACTTGGTTAATGAAATATTAATATGAAGGCTCCTCCTCCTTGAGAGGACCCAGAAAATACAGCCTTTCTGCATCATTTTTTGCTCTTCAGTTTCAGCTCTACCAGTAAAACATGCACTATTTCCTCTCATCTTTTCCAGTATAACTTCTGCCTTCAACGAGCTAAAGACTTGCTGACATTTGCTGTCACGATTATAGCACCAAGTACACTGATGATCTCAACTGTGGCCTGCAGTTCAAATAATAATAGTAATAGCTATGACAATGTTAGCATATGACCAAGAACAAAAACATCTCACGAAACCCATGAGCCAAATTGGGGGGAACATACCAAACAGTAAATGCTAACTCAGAAAGAGACAATTCATTATTCACTTTGTCATTCAAATATTTCCAAATATTAATGACGTTTGCCAAACATATGTCTAGCATTTCCCTAAGATAGGAAGCTGATGTACAGTAGGAATTCAAATGACTCATATGCTATGATGTGACTGCTTAACATGGCTTATTAAATCAGCTCTCCAAAGTGTCCAGTACAATGACTATCAAATATCAAAGCATAGGAAATAGGGTCCTGTTTTTTTCATTGGTATGTGCGCAAGCAGAAAACAAATTAATTGGAACTCATGCTATCATGCAACTCACCTATGACTTTTTTCTTACAGAATCTCTGCTGAGAATACCATAAAGTGCAGCACCCAGTTCAGTAATACTTCATGGCTATGACAAACTATAGAGCCATTACCAGAGTGAAGTAAAGAGGTAGAACCTTCAAAAAGAAAGCCAAAAAAAGAAAGTCTCAGGATAGAGCACTTTAATCTCTATATCAGATTATTCAGCAGGCGGCCTGAAAGGATCCTGGTGATTTTAACAATAGAATCAGCAAGAGGGCCACTTACTCCCTCATAGACTTTGAAGTTTCTTTGGACTTTTAATTAAAAAAATATAAAACAAGTCAGAAGTAAATGTTCTCCTTCGATTTGCATCTATTCATTGAAGCACTTATGTCCTTTGTTACCTTAGTGCTGGTACAGAATGCAAATGTTTGTGAATTTTGTTTTACTTTTAGGTTAGGGAACTACTGTAATTCGATTTTATGGTTAAGAGTGACATTCAGACTGAATGCTTTTGCACAAGCACGTAACCCAGCTCTTTCTAGACCATATATTAGTTTTCAATAGCTTTGAAGGCACAAAAAAAAGACAAAGTATGGTAAACTGCAAGCCGTCCCAGGAACATCTAGAATAAGTAAGCATAATGACCCAGATAGAGGATATAAAAAGAAAATTTGGTCTTGTGCAGATCGCACCTTGGCATAACTATATCAGACCAAAACTTAAGTTGACAATTTTGAACAGCAGGTCGGTATGGCACAAAGCAGAAAGCCATGAAAAAAACCTAAACAAAACAGTGGAATTACCAAACAACCTTTCCACATCTCTGTTAACATGTACAGAAATAGAATAAAGTGAGAATGGCTCCACTGTTAAGCTGAAGTCTGCTGTAACTGTTCTTAAAGTCAAAGTCCCAGATATCTTGATAAAGCCCCTTTTGGGTCAAGTTGTGTTCTTAAGTTGTCTTCTTTCTCAGCCCACAGTTACATGATTCTTGGATATCTTCCATTAGCCTTCTGCTCTTGACTCCTAGAATACCTTTTCTGGGATCAGACTGGACCCAGAGAACCGTCTATTGGGTCCTTCAAAGAACTAACACAAATCTCTCACCAATAAATGCACATAAAAACAAGGAGAGCTTCATGTTCAGACATGGGAACATACATATATTGGTCAGAAGAAACTAAAATTAGAAAATCCCTACGTGTGCAAGCATATAATCAGTAAAATCAGATTTTTACAACTGTTATCTGTGTTAAGTAGAATCTTGCTTCCTCAGTAGTTGGGAATGAGATGGCATGCCAAAAGAAACAGGGCCAGATAACTTTCTGAGACTGAATCTCAAGGAAACAACCCTGTGATGGTGGTTGGATCAGTTAGATGACTGAACAGATCTTCCACATCCCTGATTTTACGGTACAAAATAGGGAACTACGTATATTTAAGACTACTTTCACCCATATTTAACACTTTACCCATCATGGAAGCTTCATGTGGAGATGCAACAGGAAGTATGAGGTAACATGGATGTGTCTTCTGTGACTCTGCCATTTGAAGAGCTCACATCTTCAGAAACAACATAGTTCACCCCACACAAACAAAAAATATCCAACAGGATGTTTTTTATACAATTGTTTCCTACAGTTTTGATCAGTTTTTTCTTTTTTTTTTACTTGCATCAAAATTGTGCATCTTTTCTTTATGAACATTTTAAAAATTCAAGAGGTATGAGTAGAAGCCCAACAAGAGAAATACTAGGCAAAATTTTACTCATTACATTTATCAATGGTATTTCATAATATTTTCACAGCTATTTCTCCTTGAACCAATAACCATTAATGCAGTACCATTATTCAGGTAATACCATTAGGAGGGATTTCTCTACTGCTAAAGTAAAAGATGAATAATTTTTGTCTTGAACAATACATGCAAAGATATAAAGTAAGTGAATTCAAAGTCTTAGTAATAAATCTCTTGAAAACCTTAATATTAAAGTACAGTTAACCATGAAGCAGAGAAAGTCTAACAGATTTGCACTATTTCCAACATTAATGCTCTGAAATGTGTTAATTAATAACATAAATTTTATTCCAGACAGCAGTCATATTCTTTGGAAAAGACAGAGGTAGATCAAATTCTGAAGGAGGAAAAGCCAGGAATCACCTGAAATAGCTTTCCAGAAACTGATGTCCATTGAAAAATAAGAAAGAACACTTTCACTGAGCAAATTCATGGATAGTGACTATACATAGTATGGGGGGAATAGGGGTCAGAGAGCTAATGTACAATAATATCTATTTATACTGTTCCTTCCCCCTTTGTGCAAATGTCCAGGAGGGAGAAAAGAAAAAGGGATAAAATAGAAGGGGAGGTCACACAGACAACCTGAGTTTAATACACCATATCAAGGAATCAAGTATTTTCAAGCTATGGATAAACAAAATGAAGCTTGGCATGATTTGGTTGCTTGAGACACAGCTGAGAGCTGGATCTCTGCAGCTCAGGCGAGCCCTGCCAAGATTTGCCTGAGGAGCAGGAAATCAGAGATAACTCCAGGTACCTTCAAGCTTCATCAGACTCCTACTGTCCCCCCAGGGAGAATGGAAAACAACAGATACTGCTCTGCAAAGAGAAAACATTTCAAGAAATAACATTCTGAGGTGGAAATTCACCACCAGCTGGGAGCAAGAAAGGAGCAAAGAGCAAAAGAGAAAACGTGGTTTCAAATAGCATGTGTCTGAAAATAGAGCAAATGTGTGCAAGAACAACGAGCTTTCTGTGAGTTGTGTTGGAAGCACAGCCCAGGGCCAATGCATCTCCACTCATATTTGGGCAGCTGGCCAGAGACTATAGAAGTGACTTTCCTCCCATTATTTTCTCATTTTCATTAAACTGCATTTTAGGGCACCACAAAACAAGACTATTTTCTCTACATTTTTCTCAGGCGCATACCCTTTGCTCCCAGCATAAGAATAATTTCTCCTGGCAAATAAAGCAGGTCCCCATTAATTATCTCTCTCTCTTCACTTTTGCAGCTTTACTTGTAGGAATACTGCCACGACTACGGACTGTTTGCCAAGAGGCCTTGCACATGCTTTTTTCATTATTAGACTACTATAAAATTTAACCATATAAGTCTCCTGCGCTGTACCCTCCCGACAATGCCAACAGCCATTCTAAAATAGACTACTTCAGAGGGCGAAGAGACCAGGCCTTTTTGCAACTCATTAAACTGAGGTTTATTTTTGCCTTGTTAGTAGATGTGATTCTGCTCCCGTTGATGGGCGCTGCAGCAGCCCCAGCTCTTATATGAGCATTTTAAAAAACATCAGACCTTGTCATGCTCGACAGTTACACAAAAATTCATTTAACTAAGTGGGAATTTTGCATGTCAGGGTTACAACACAGCAAGCGCCAGGTTTTGCCATTTGGCATTATAAGATTTTGATTCTGAATTGCTGGGGAAATAAGGGTGTACAAGGATAGAGCTTGCTTTTCATTTTCTCCTCAAATCACAGAGCTTAAGTTGTTCTACAAATACAGAACTGTAAGCAAAAAAATGGATTCTGAAATAGTACTTTTTATCAATAGGTAGCAGAGTACTTTGCAGTGGAACACTATAGCGTTTTCCCTTTTGTAAAATGATCTCTTGAAGTAAAAAGAAATTACTTGCTTATCCAGGGGCTCACAGCAGACTAGGAATATGGAAGCAAACAATATTCAGGCTTTGATCATTGTGGTTAATCCTAATAAGCAATATTTTACTTGCTATCATTAATTTCCCATCAATGGTAAAGAATCTGCCTCAGAAGGACACAGCCACTTTTTCCAGTGTGTGAAGAACACACATGGTAGGGACTCTGGAATTTATTCTCTCAGTGCAGAAAAAGATAGAGTAAATAACACTGTCCCTAATTCAACTTTCAGGAATGTCAGCCAGAGCAGTCAGGGAAGGGCACCAGCTGCCTGTCCTCTCATTCTGATCTATTGCAGCAACGAGGCAATAGTATCTGACAGAAAGGGAAAACCCAAAACTCTCACACACCATAGCAAACACCCATCAAGATTAAGACTCAAGCTTTGCACGAATTATAAAAAAACCCCAACAGTAACATTGTAAACAGGACTGAGGAAATCAGAAGAATGATGCTTCACATATGCTTGGTAACATGTCGCTCCTTTATTTTCACATCACTTAATATCTAGGATATACTGTGTTTAACAGCTTTAAAAATATGATCAAGAGCTATCATCCTTGGCTAACATGTTTCAAGAAGCTTATGTCTAAAGTAAGCCCTCAGTGCTGTTTACGGATGCAGAGCTATAACTACCAGAGAAGAAAAGAAGGAACAAAAGGGACTGCCCATTTAGCAAACCAGCAGTGTCTGCCTTATCCTGAACATCACACGGAAGACATGCATAGCACCCCTCCTTAAACAAAATATTTTCTGGTGGAATGAAGTAAAAAAACTTGCAGAGTGGTTAGTTCACTGTCTTGTTGGAAGTGGTACAAGAACCTGGTAACTTTAAGTTGAAGAGAGAATAAAAAGACCATAACTGCACAAGGGCACAGATACCCTGTGCCCAGTCTCTGTGCTCCCCCATCATGCTCGCATTGCCTAAGGACGTATAGCCCAGCACAGATGGCCCTACATGATTGTCTGAATGCACTGATAGAGTCATTCTTTCAATGTCACTGAGATTTATTTTTCTGTCTTAAATCTCTGCTGAAAAGATACCACCATTTTCATGAAGTTGCCCACAGCTTCCCTCAAATTCCAGCCCAGCTGAGCAAAGCAGGACATAGCTCAGTCCTGGAGGCTGTGTAAGGAAGGCAGCCAAGACCCAGATTTCCTGGAAACCTTTGAAGTTAGTTATTTCTTTCTCCCAAGATGTTCTATGCTTTAAAAACAAGCAAATAAACACCCTTCCAAAAACAAAAGTGCAGAGTTGGGGATTTTTTTCCCATTCCACCAACTAAATCAATGAATCCCACATTTTCAGCTTTACTCTCCTATATTTTTCCTCAAGGAAAACCAAACTCCACCTTAGTGCCCCCAGCACTCTGTAGGTGAGCATGCTACACCCTGCAAGACCGAGCCAGGACTTTTCCACTGAGGAAAATGAGTGCAGCACTGTGCCCACCCTGGTCACAGTGAGATGAAGATGTCCTTGATGCACTAACAGAAAAGGATTGCTGGGGCCAGACACAACCCCATAACTCTTCTCCTCCCTCTATGTAAAAAAAAAAAAAAAAAGTACTAGAAGACTTCAACAGGTATTGTAGGGGACTACAAAAGCACATGGAGGGTGTTAAAAGGGCAGTAGATTGACAGGAGAAGCAAAGAATGGTCCAGACTGTGCCACTCACCCTGGGAGCAGCCACCAGGGCTGGAGGTGCCACACCCAGGTCTCTTTACTGGGCCACACTCCCTCTGAGCTCACACACCTGGCAGGGAGGTGTGACAGCTTCCAACACCTCCCGTTCCCGCTGTCCCCATCACTCTCACCAGCAGCAGGGTCGGTGGGAGTAGTCCCTACACAGCTCCCCACGAGGGACGCCGGGGCCAGGGCCAGCCACCATGGGCACGTCTGCCCTCACTGGGTGCTGGCCAGGGGGGTGACACAAATAGTTTCTGTGCTAAAGGGCTAGGACTACAGGACTAGGCTGTTACCTGGTTTTCCCTTTTGGCTTGTAGGGAGACTGTGTCTATCTCAACAGGATTGTCTAACAGACAACATCACTGATTAAGAATATTTTATCATTCCAAAGCCACATAAATACAGGCAGCAGCCCCTACTTATCTGGCTACTCAGGTCCCTGCCAGCAAACGGGTAGATGGGGATCGAACTGAATTCTTCCACCGAATTTTGGTGGCATTTCAAGACCCTAGTAATCCCATTGGCCTAAATAATCTGTTTAAATTCATAGTAGAAGAATTAGTCAGCTTGGCTATTAGCTGCTGCTATATGCTGCACCATCTACACAGACAGACACACAACAAAGAAATATTTTTCCCTTGTTATCAGTAACAGATTTAATTGCATCTAAAAAAAAATCCACCATCCCCCAAAACCAAATCAAAACAAACACCCTCCTGCCCCAAAAAAGTCATCTGTGCAAATTCAGCCACAATATCTCAAGCAGCATCTTTACATAAGAATTCAAAGAAAAGTAATAGTTACCCCCTACATCCCTTGAGCCAAATCTGTTATGTGAGAAGGATCATTAATGTCAGCAGAGATCTAAAGTGAGCGGGATTTATTCCATGCTCAGTAATAAAACCTTCTCAAGGAGATGAAATCGGACTCAGCGTAATGTAACAGGAGCAACTGGAAGCTACAGTGGCACTGTGTGGACAGTGTGTACCACACTACCAGTCAAGGACTATAGAGCAGGTGGTCTTGTATATCTGTTGTAAGATTTTTCTGGAGATGGTATTAATGAGCAGTGATTGTCTGGTGCCAGTGTTACTTCAAATTGCTATTTTAATACAGCTCACATCAACAGTAGCACTGACAAACATAATCAAAATGGCAGTCCATTCAAGTACAAGATAGGAATATTGTCCTCACCTGAAAATTAAAAACAAAGCAAGTGAGATGAAATACTGAAAAAGGAAGAAAAATGCTAAAGGAAGAAAAAACCAGTATCATTTGGAGTTAAATCACCACACGCAGCTACAGTCTAACAATCCAAATGTGGACTCCATGTGCAATAGCATGGATACAGTCATTAAGATTATACATTTTTTTAATTTTTGTATAGCAATGAGATCAATGTGTGCCACAACATAGGGAGAATACTGCCATAAATGAGTTCCTACTGTATATTTTTGGAGAGTATGGGCTTAATTTTGAGCACAGCATTTATTCTGTTCCCCCTCCCTCCCAATCAGGTTCTCATTATGTCGTCTCAAACCTTGATTCAGCCAAGCACTTCTGTACGTGCTTTGTTGGAACATGTAATTACTTCCCATTAAAGTCAACGGGACTAAGTAGCATGGTTAAGTGCTTTGCTGAATCGGAGCCTAAATGACATCAGCTGTGCCAGTAAGTTACAGGTGTAAAAACAAAACAAAAACAAAAAGACCCCCGTGTTTAAAAATTTGCCCTTTTTTTAGGCACGCTTTTATAATAGGCACATTTGTGATTATGTTGTGGATTTTACTTAGTTGACTGATGATATTATGCTACTTGCTACCCTTCATCTCTCTCAAATGTTGCCATGCTAGTCCTTGCCCATTCTCTAGAAAACAGAGTAATTTCTAGAGAAGAGAAAAATAGAGTACTGAGGTGACAAACATTACTCTGACTTCTCAAAAGTGAACAGAGAAATTGAAGAAAAGCACATAGTGCTGTTTGCCCTTGAAATCTCTTAATGTGACAGACTTAGACAAAGGTGCATTAGTCTTTGAAAAAAGACACCGAACACACACACTTAAAAGAAAAACCCACAATAGCCCACAAATATCTTCCTGAGCCAGCTTATTCAGGAAAAGATTATGCAGGGCTTGCATCTCTCCTTCACCAGTAACAGGTTTAAAGATAGCTGCATGCAGCCTGGAGAGCAATGAGGAGCACTTAACTGCCCCATCTCAGCCACAAACAATTCAGATCTGTCCCAAAGTCATCACAGGCAACACTTAAAACTGTTCACCCAAATGACTCTTTCCCAGGGACAGGTTCACAATGTCATGATATCTGAAGCAAGGGTACCTTAGACACACAACTAAGGATGCTCTTACTCAGTGTTCTGGTTAAAATTCTTGTGTTGTGACTCTCAGGATGAGGTCTGCCTGCATTTGCAGCAGCAGTTCTGAAGCATAGCAAAAACAGTCACAAGTTAATTGGGTAGAAATCGTATCAGACAAAAATGTGTGTTTAACTGGGAAAAAAGTACTACTAACAGCACCTGAAAGACTTTGAGAAGCTGTGGGGAAAATACATCAAAGACAAAAATTCATACAAATTCATCATTTGTAACTGTCATCAAAGCTAGTTTTACTTTGTTCTATTGAAGTAGTGATGCTGTGAACACAGCCTCGGTATCTGAATGCCTAGATGTCATATTCAGGAGTCTAACATGGAAAATCTTATCTATGAGGAAGCAACGTCATGAATTCCACATGACATGAAACTGATGGATGCACCCACATCACAGAGGTGACACAGGGGACACACTGAAACACAAAAGAGTGGATCAATGGGAACAAAATGACATGTTTCAAAGTGGACAAATAGCTCTTGGCAAACAGCCAGTAGTGGCATAACAATAGGAAGGCCTGTAAGAAATTAACTATCGCCCCAAAATTTCAGTCACAAGCCATAGAGGCACAAGACAGACATAACAGATGCCATGGGAATGAGTATCTTAAACATACCCAGCCAAACACAGAAGTAGTATTATAGGAGAGTTTAACCTCTAATCACTATTTCCAGACCAAAATAGGTCAAGTGGTTTCTCAAAAAAAGCCTCCAGTTAAAGAATTTAACATATATTCTATTATTTATTCTATTTTTTGCTTTAGATTTTAAAATGTGCCTCTCCGAAGATCTAGGGAAAATATACAGATCATTTTAAACTACACAAAAAATTCCAGCTAAAGCAATGGTCAAAATAAAAAACCTTCCCAGAACCCTGACCCTAACCCTTCTCAGGAAAGAATCCCACCTTTTGAACCCAGTAACTATCACTCAGTCTGTTTCCTAAGAAAAAGCTTGGGAAAATAGTTGGGTTCTTCCACTACCAGAAAGGGGGTTAGCAATTGGCCCATGTCTAACATCTAAGACCATGACATGCAGTGACAAAAATTATTCCTGACACTCAACTTTCCCTTCTCATCCTCTCTTTGGCATTTCTGCTTATTTGCAAGTTTATTTTAACAAATGATTTTTATCAGCTGTTTATCTTCACCCCTTGGTACTCTTAGAGACCTCCAAAATATGTCCCTAGAGGTAAGATGACCACCATCTTTTTTCCATCTCCACTCTTTCCCTATTTTTTTCGTCTTTTGTCCCCAGAGATGGTCACTCCACACTATGTACTAAACAGAAGAACTGGATATCAGTGTTTCTCAAAGCCATAATTTAAATTGCTCTGTTTCTTTCAGCTTGTGCCCATTTTGTAGATGCATAGAGACAGAATAAGAGTCAGATAGAAATAGAGTCAGCAGAACTGGGAACATAATGCAGATCTCATTTCCCTTCCCCTTGGTTGAGGAGTTGAACTAAACAATAGGGACAGTCTATTTCAGCCTATTTTCAGGTACAGTATCTCCAAGAGCTATTTTCATACGAAAGGTAAAACCAGGTCTATAAATCTCAAGAATTTTTTTGTTTCAGTCGGTGGAAAAGAGACAGGAACACTTAAGTCATCACACATTAAAATGAAGGGGGAGGGTCAGCTTTCTTTCTGTGCTGAGCAGCAGAAACATCGCTGTCATGCTCAGATGAGCTATCATAGACATTCTGGATGACAAGTTGCAGATAATTAGAAAAAGAACCCTGTAACTGAATTTTATAATCCTATTATTAATTTATAATTAATAATCTCTACCTTATTGAACGGAGTAGCCATGCTATAAATTTAAAACACATTGCACGATAACCCACTCTTTCCAAAACTTCATTTGTAATGGGATCTGCAGTTCTGAGCTGCAGTAATTTATAATAATCATCAGTAAATATTGCACATAATTTATGCTATTTTCTGTGTGTAAAACAGGAGTCAGAAGTGTCATACTTCAGGCCAGAATCAGTCACACTGCTCACAGAAACTGATTTAATCTTTACACAAGCCTGATAGGGGTAGAAATACCATGAAGGCAGAATTTCATCACAAAAGGCAGCAGGCAGGTCTGTGTATTGAAGGAAGCCTTAACTTACTGGAGACAGCAGTTCACGGTCTTGAGTAGGGAAAACTAATTCAAGATTTCCCTATTCTCATATCTGAAGTTAGATCTTTTTCCACCCTCTTTCTACAGATTTACTGAAGCAAATTACCAGCTGCTTATTTTCACTTTTACATGCTTAGTATGCCCTTACTGATGATGCTTTTGATTTCACTGGAAGCTGATCTTTTCTTGAATGCAGATTCTACCACCTAAGAACAAATGCAAATGTCTCCCTCTTGGTCTTAACGTATTATAATGAGCGCAATTAATTTTATTTTGATCTATTATCAAATAAATAGTAGATCTGCAAGTGGGAACAGTGTCCTCAAATCAACCAACAGACCAACCAACAAATGCTGGAGCATCAAGGAATTGACAATCAAATATTCTAAAGAAGTTATTGGTTTGGGGACACAGACTATGCATAGCAAGAGTTGTAATTATGTTTGTTTCCTTTTACCAGCTGCAAGTCAGAATTGTTGGTTTAGACACTTTAAGCCATTTTCCAGTATTATTTAGATCACAGTGATAATGACAGTCTGCATGGTCATATAGGAGAGCCCAAGGATCATTAGAAGAGTGTTCTTCAGCACCCAGAATTGGTTGCACAGATTGAAAAAAAAAAARTGTGTCAACCCAATGTCGAATGAAAAGCCTTGCCAATCTAACCCAGGGAGTCCTTAGAGCTGAGTGCATTTTCATGTATATAGGGACACAAATATATTGTTTTCCCATTCAAAATTACTGGCACACATCTTTCAAGGACAAAACAAACAAAACCACGCAGCTACATGAGATAGGTCACGAAAAGCAACATTCCCCTGGCAATGTGACCACTCAAACTAGGGCTACCACAGCTCAGCTTGGAAACCACCTCAGTGATTTGGAGAGATTCTAGCAGACTTCTTGGTGTAAATCAATGGCTACAATATACAGGAACAATGGGTACCTTTCCAGCCTGCTTGGAGTTGGCATTGGGCCGTACTTCTTTGTCTGCTCCAAATCCTTTCTAAACACATCTGAAGACATATACAGTACAGGGTGGAAAGCCAGTTAATACATGCTCATTTTTTGCAGTTTATCCTAAATTCTTTAAAGCTACAATATGTGCACCCAGCATTGATTAGAGACACCCAGACATTCTGCTACCAACTTTTGCAGAAGTCTACAGATCTCTTGGGATTTACAGAGCACAATTTACTTTTCCTCTTTCTTTACAAGTCTTCCATTAACTAACTTTGAGCCTGAAATACGTAAACTACATGGATTTTCTTTAGGTGCAGTTTCCATTGCAATGAATTGTACAGATTTGACAGTATTTTTGTTCCAAGACAGCAGTGTCCTGTTTTCCTTCTTCTGCTACTGAGATTGGCTGCACCCTGTATTGGTAAGTGCTTATATCTGATTCAAGGAACAACCACAATCCATGGGAAATATTAAATTTTACATGTATTTTGCAGTACACATTCATCAGATAAAAATCAGAAGATGACTTTGGAAGAGGGAGTTTTCTGCCTGTGAAATAAGGATGCTTTAAGCAATAGGGTACGTGGCCATGTGTTTGTACACTTAGTCTCACTCCCTCTCTCTCCTTGGTGCACTTTGACTGTTTTTTCCACATGCAAATTCTTCCATTTTTATTGGCCAGAGGTCAGGGCAAGTTAAAGTAGGCWTTCGGCTTTCTCACCACTGCTCTGACCACTGGGCTATGGTAAAGGTAGAAGCAAATCCTCTTCCACGCTCCCGTGCTTATTGCTGAGGCGACCAACAGGCACAGCCATAAACAGGGAATTTGGTTGATGCTTCTGGAATTTAGAAGTGTCTGTTTCATCCCTATTTGCAAAAGGGCCTAGGTGCTCTCACTCTCCTTTCTAAGTTAGTATGCACGCACATGCAACCTCTAGTGTCAGTGGAAAGCTGTGCTGATTTTGGGGCTCAGTTACAGTGCTCCCCATAATTTAGGAGCTTAAACCTTGCCCAATCCTCAAGTTACACAGACCTGAAGCTTTCCGAATCTTGTCCTGATCTCTCAAATTGCAAGTTCAGTAGATGCAACAGCAGTGGCTTATGTTAACTGAGAGGCACTGTGGTCTCAATGGTCAAGTCATAGACAAATAGCTGCAGAAAGCTGACTTAAAATGAAGTAATCTCCACTCAAATCCATAGGGATTACACAAAGTAGCCCTTGCATTATTCTCTGGAGTTTTCTGTAGCCTCCTAGAGTATAGGTGCAGTTTGTAAAAGCACATTAAGATCTTGCAATCAAAAGGTCTGTGTAAACATGAGCATTTTTTCAACATGCACCAGAGTCCTGTGCTTTCCAGATGGAAGGCTTGCTACATTTAATAGTTTAGACAGAGATCTTCATTAAGGGCATTAATGCATCTAATATAGATATCCCAAGAGGTTCTCTTCTACTAAATTAACCACATGTTTAGCTTTCTAGATAAAGAATTCGTTGTCTAAATGCCTAGAAATTAAGGTCTTCTAATTTTATACTTGAGGTTATTGGCACTTCTTCATCCGAAAAGTGTTTTAGAAAGATCCAGCAATGAATTTCCCAAATCCGTGAGAACTTCAGTCCATACCTTATGAACTGCTGCATACTTACCTGCAAACCCAAGGTGGGCTCCCCACAGCTGCTCTATGTGACATTCAGATGCATCAGATTTGCTGCCTTTATGCTTTCCAGTCAAGATTTTTAGACTCAGTTAAGCATCCAAAAAAGCTCGACTCAGCTTTTGGCATCATGAGCACAGTTCATGAGCCTTAATGCCACGCTCAGTTTGGCCACATACTCCTGCATGGGCTAGGGTTGTTCATCTCAGTTTGGGGTCTTTAACAACTGACAGAAGTTGCTGCTGCCCATACTCCCACTCCGTATCCTGGGTGAGAAGTTGCAAGGAGCTCTTTCCAGAAATGTAAATAAAGTTCACACCTGTAGGATCCTTCGCACTGGCTCTGCGAAAGGTAACCCTCAGCTGGGGAGCAAGGCAGGATTCCCAGGATGCCCAAATCTTTATACTGGCCAGCACTAACTACTCCTCATCTCCCATGCTGAGGATTTTCAGACTTCATTTCTAGATATGGGCTATACCTTCACACAGCAGAAGGTTACCTAAAATCCCCTGTCCTTGCTAACTGCTCAGCTGGATGCAAGCAGCTGTTGTGGTCTATGCTTGAGATAATATAATCTGGCAGCAGCAATACGGCAATAGCTCAGACACAGGGCAGTGCTCTCTCCTAATCCAAGCTTAGGAGGGCAACTCTCTTTGGGCCAGACTGTATTGTCATATCCTGGTTCTCCCCACATACTGCGTGAAGTCTGCTGCAGTATGTAACTTAGGTGTTTAAATCCTTCTTTACCTCGCTTCCTACAAGCCTGAAGAGTTTTTCCATAAATGTATCCTGGATAACATTTTGTTACAGAAATGCTCACACTGGTGGCTTTCAAAGGTAAGTTACTAGGTTCAAATTCAGTGTCTAATTAGGCACGGATTACTTTCTCCATCTGAGTAAAAAGTACAAGCAAACAGAGTAAGAAGATCATACATTAAATATATTCATTCCAATTGGATAATGGTGCCAGGAGGGCCAAAAAGCCCAACATACCAGTAACATTTACAATAATATTATCTCTACACCTGCTGAAAGATGTTCTAGGCATCCCAAATTATAGAAATAAAAAGCCTGAAAATATTTCTCTTGAAAAGCACAAGAGGCTCCTTAGTGCAAATGTTTCTGCTCCCTTCTCTCAAACTTTGCCACTGCTGAAGTCTTTCCAGCACCTGCTCAATGGCTAGGTGCAGTTTCAAATACCTGTCAGACAGTGAGTGGTCTCGGGGGGAAATACTCAATTTATCATTATAGCACGTGAACATATGAAAAGTAAATATCTATTTCTCCTCACTGCAGATAGAAATGGGACTACAATGCTGGTAGAGTGCTACGGCAAAACAGCTTCCTGAGGATTCTGGACTGTCAAATAAACAAACTAAAGACAGCAGTTGCACCTAAAAGAGTGATTGCTTCCTGTGAAGACACAGTAGTTTTTAAGAACAAATTTTCAAAGTGGAGGACAGTGTGTATCTGCACTTGTTAGAATAAAAAACTGATTAAACAGATCTGCATTCAACTGCAGCAGAAACATCAAAATAGGTTCAGTTCTCACTCTCTCATTATATTCAGTAATTATTTATTAACTAATGATTTGCATAATGTTTTATCTCTCCAATTATCAAAGGACAGTGAAATTAAACTGATGCACAAAGTCTTTACAAACTGTCTTCATCAAAGAACTGTGTCCCTCCAGATTTACCATCCCCAAAGGAAGAAAATAAACTTCACGACCATGATCAAGCTGTGTCAGACTTAAAGTCCATCTCGCTCAGAATTTAATTGCTCCTACTGGCTAGGAGCAGATGCTCAAGGAGTGTAAAAATAATCAATTAGTTCTTCAGTACACTGAATGCAAGGATCACATCTAAACCATAATTTTAGCAGCCACTAACAGATGTATCCCTTAAGAATTTGTCCAAATTTCTTTTCAACTCACTAACACTCTTGGCTATCACAGTTTCCTGTAAAAGGATATTCCAATTTAATTCTATGTTGCACAACAAGTACTTAAATTAGTTGTAAAGTTGCTGCTGGACATTTTTATTCTGTTTCTGTCAAAAAAAGGTGAATATCTCCTGCCTCATCCCTACATCTCCATCTTCTCTAGGACATTCACAATTTTACACACCACTATCCTCCTTGAATCATCTCTTTTCAAAAGTGAAATGCTTATGTAGCCTTTCCTTATACAGGCTTCATTCCACATTTTGCATCAACATTATAATTTCTTTTTTAATTKTTGCAACTTTTTCAGATAAGATGATCAGAATTGTTTGTAGTTACCAAGATGTGGGAGCACCATAGATTTATTCTGTTCCCTAATGGTCCTTTTATATTTTGTTATCAATCCCTTTTCTAATAATTCTTAGCATTCAACTTGTTTTTTTCCTTTTTTCTGCTGTGAACAATGATCTAATGTTTACTGAGAAGTAGCCACATTAACACCAAAATCTTTTCCGCAATGTTAGGTTAGAGCCCATCATTTACACGCATTCATAAATGTTATTTTCCAAGTGTCTTACTTTGCATTTATCAAAATGGATCTACCCCCACCAGCTTATCATCGATTACAGGAATTTTCTGCAATACTTTACAGTTAGCATTAGACTTTTGTGTAATACTTCTGCTTATTCTTTTCATATTATAAATGGAGTGGATGAAAACACTGAACACGCAACACAAATTTCAATGGGATCACATATGCAATCTCTCTTTTAGAGAAAAACTAACCATTTATTCCCACCCTCTATTTTCTAGTTTTTGACTGGGAATTAATCCACAAAAGCATCTTTCCTCTTATCCCACAACTCTTTAATTGCCCAAAAAGCCTGTTTTTGTTTAATTTCCAYGTGCCATTTTGAGCAGGTGACCCTCAAGACAACTAAGACACTAACAGAAGCTGATTTCACACAAAAATCCTGTAATTAAATTGCAAGAATTACACAGATTTTGTTCTGAAACTCAAATTCTTCATTAATGTTGTGCTAGCAGGAACAATAAGGTAGGTTTACTGGAGTCAACAGGAGCTGCAGATAACTGGAATGGGGGAAAAGGCAGCAGTGCTTTGAATCAGTGTCATTAATACYCTCATTATAGGCTCATTATGTATGGGATAGGAGTCTAACTCTCATGGGCAATATCTGAAAAACATCTTGGAATATTTCTGCTGTGAATGGAAAAGGACATAGCTCAGCTCTGCACCTGGCAGCCCAACCACTGGTGTCAGTGACTGATGCAAGAGTAAATGGAGCTTCACTGTCCCCCCCACCTAATTAAATTTGGTGTCCACTACACACTTCAATACACTTGTCTTACTTTGGTTCTCCAATAAGTTAGAAGTCCCTGAATCACATTTTTCACTGCAGAAGAATGAAAACAAGCATAAGTATACATCTAAGTACTCATGGCATAAGGTGTTGCTTAATGTATTGACATTTTTAGTGGGCTTCCAAATATCTCCAGACATTTTTTGCCCTATATCAAGATTCCTCATCACTCAAATTCTCTTTTTACATAGTCTAAACTTTTATTAAGATAGCCAGGAAGAGAAAATTGTATTTAAGATTACCTGTGATATCTCACAAGCTCAAGTCTTAGCTTTCTCTATTCGGTAGATGTTTTTTAAAAGCCTAGAGAATACACATCATTCAAAATACAAAGGAAAGAAAAAATACAACTACTATGAAACAACAGCTATGCTGTGAACAACACTCTACAAAACAAAAGCAACAAATAAACAGCACAAAGTGTTGAACTTCAGCTGAACAGGGACCTAATTTTTTCAATGTTTGTATAACAGCAGCAGCTAAAAATCTTCTGTGCAAAATGGGAGAGGGAAATAAAGATGAACTCTGAGATGCAGTATGGAAATATATCATTCTCAAGGTTATTAACTTTATTGCAAAGAAATTCACCAATACAAGAAGATCAACAGAACTAGTAATAGCACTCTCAAATATGTTTCTCTTGTGACCTTATGTCTGAGTGCTTTAATGCTATGGTCTGAGTCTTGGTGCTAACCAAAAGTTAGAAAAAGGAAATTACTAAGGACAGCAAGTTATTAAAATTAGATTATGCTCAAGTGCATGCTTGTACCCCTCAAACAAATAAAAGAAAGTTTTAGTGCTTGGCCCACTTTTCCAGCACCATAGGCTAATCTGAATGTGTTCAAAACTCACCATGGATCAGTCGGTAAATGACTTTGTTCATGCTTCCGGGCCTAAAATATAGATTCCTTCTTTAAGGGACACCATCTATAACCAAAACAAAATCCCATCATAACCCTCAAACTTTTCTATAATTGTAGCAAATAAATAGCATTTTCAGGGGTTTGTTCCATCCTTGGTATGTTGAACAGAGTTCTAGCTATATTTACCACATTGGTATATAAAACTATTCTGTCATCACTCTCCTTTTATGCTTTTAAATAAAGCTTACATAAAGTACTGCCACTTTATAATTTTGGTAGATCAATAAAGTCAAGAAAACAGCAGCCACATCTTTCTGGTAGCAATTACTAAGATTATATTAGTGGTATTTAGTGCATTTAGGCTATTAGCACAGCAATACTTATATTTTATATAGGTGGGGCTGGTAATACCAGCTATTAGCAAGATTGCTTAACAGTCCCTATTTTAAGACCCTGTCTTTAATGTTTTAGTCGCTCATAACTTTGGAAACTTCTGTAGTCTGAACAGGAATTTTCCATCCTAGGTACTCTGCAGAAATATCATAATGCTTTGACTGCCTCAAAAAGCAAGGTAAACTCTTTCGTCCATGCTTTTAAAATGAACTCACCATCCCCCAGCTCGATGTATTTGTCTCAGAAATGTTCCAGTGTCTCAGAGATTTTGAAGAGTGACTTGAAATTTTGTAAGAAAAGGCTTGATAAATTCTGTCTCTGTTCAGTAGGGATTTCTTCAGTTTTGGTAGAAGTTGTTCATGGAAAATGTCTCCTGCAACACTAAGGCCAGATGTAGGAATTTAAGAGCACATGCCCTGTGTCTCGATGGATCTCAGTGAGCCATTGCTATATTCACATACAGAAAAGACAAGAGAAAGGGGAAAGAAGACTACAGAGAAATGGGATTAGAATCCATTAAAAGGAAAATTGAGATTGATGTGCAGCACACAGACTGAGGTTAGCTCTGGGAAAAGAGGAGAAAAAGACCTAGAATGCAGAAAGCAGCAGGCATGAGAAGAGATGTATCGGATAAGACACTAGTATGCAAAGGCAGAACTGAAAGTTACTGGGGCAAAAAAAATGGTACCAGAGAAAGGACCAGAGTTCCTGGGGCTGCAGGAGGTTCCTCAGGCAAATTTAACAATATAACTGAGGAATCAGCTGCAATTTGGAGCTGGTATTTAAAATGTGTTGAATAACCCAGTCACCAGAGGAAGGTTTGAGTTTGCAAAGAATGCCGGCACACAGTGGACAGCGTGGGAGGAAACAAAATACCACTTAGCAGCTGTCTTCGCAGGCACCACCCCGCCTGTGGCCTGGCTGATGTCAGACACCCAAAAATTAGAGGTCAAAACAGCACAGGATGCTTCCAGAGATCACCTTTGCCTTCTTATGATTGTTCTTTGATTAAAACTCATGTGAGTGCACGTCTGTATGCTGTTAAATGCACACACTTAAGAATGGTTTTTTCTCTCTTACAAAGGGAGTAAAACAAGCCCCATAATATTCATCTTTCTGATAGAAAGGTATTTTCCTCCCCAACATCCTTGAAACCTCACTTGAAACATCAGAAACAAAAAAAAATAGACCAAAATCATCTGGCAAAGCTTTTTATCCATGTTTCTGATTCAAGAACCTTTCCCAGCCCTTAAATTAGTGCCACTCACTTTTCAGAACACAAAGATAGAAAACATGAAATTACTTTCCTGTGCAGCCTCTTTTGAGGTTTGGTCAACAACATGGAGACAGAAAGAGATCAATTCATGTCCCAGGCTATATAGACCCTAGTTATACAGCAGCTGAGTAAATACCACTAATAAATAATGTCACTATTGGCTTTGACAATGGGTTAAAAGCATCTCCAGTTTCAAAGCTGCTCCATTATCAAGATATGTGAAAAGAAAAGATAAATTTTAAATTTGTGATTTATTATTCTCCCTTCTCTATCTACTCTCTGATACAATAAATGAAAACACACATTTTTTTTTCTTTAGGAGTATTACTATTATCCATAGCTCATCATACATTAGATTCTCAGACCGTTGTGTCAAAGCGTATGAACAAGACTGACACATTTAAACGAATCAGAGGTTACTCTTAGAGGTTCTGTACAGATCATCCGTACTGCATCAATCCTGCAAGTCAGTATGCATAGACAGGGATTTATATTCTACTAGCTTCTGTATAATCAAAAGTGAATAAAAAGAAACCCCCTAGTTTTTGCCAGCATTTTGCTTCTCATTTCCTAACTGTGATCCCTTCCACATTTGGTATTTTATCCTTGATTTTTTCCTTTGACTTTCTGTCCTGGGGCAGGAGGCTAGGGGTGAGACTCAGTAAATATGTTCTGGAGCTTAGGAGGTTTGACCACTACAAATCCATTTAGGAAACGTACATTTGCCTTAAATAGTAATAGCATTTGCATTAAATAACAGAATATAGCATTAAGGTTTAGTTTTCTTATGTTAAATATCAGCACTGCTGTTAATGAATGTTGCAGAAAATTGGTATCTGTCACATTTGGAACATTACATTATTTGTCAATAACTAAAGCAAATACATGGAGTCAATTTCCAAAGCAATCACATAACTTATGGAGGTTTAGAATCAAAGAATGGATAGGTGCTGAAATAAGCAAAGAATTCATAATTCATAAACAAATTAAAGATTCATAAGGGATAGCAACCCTTATTTTTTGAAGGTAGAGACTGGTTTTTGATGTCAGGAGAAAAATAAAAGGAGCTACTTCGAGTTAACTCTGTGAGARTGACTGGCACAAAGCTACATTATAAAACCACCGGAACTTTGTCAGAAGGAAATTATCTAATAATTGCCAGTTTTGGAGAGATAAAGTGCTATTTCAGGGGGTTTTTTTTCTAATGATCTGTAAAAAGATAAAATACATATATGAGAAGAATATCAGCTTTTCTGGACCACAAGTCTCCACTTTGAGAAATCCAATGTCTTTCCAAACTTAAATGAAAATTCTTGTCTGAATCTTCAAGATTTTAAGGACAATGTGTTTGAGGACTTCACAGAAAGAACTTGGAAAGATATCTAGTTCTTCATGATCTTCTCTAAAATCTTGAAGAGTTTGAATGCCATATAATAAAGTTTAAACAAAAAAAACCAACCAAACAAACAAAAATCTAGCAAGAGAGGTATGCTCATCAGGTATGGAAACTTTTGCTTTCAACTTCTTGACTTCTAGAGTTAATGGAGAGAGTACTGTCTTTCTGTTCAAGATTTCTGAAACAACCACTTGCATTAGAAGGGCAACTCAATATACTGTATTACACAAGGACAGTGAATCCACACTGTGCAGCACAAACCACTCACACACAGAAGCAGCCATTTGCCCTTATGCTCCAGATTTCTGGACGTACCAGGCAAATGGACCAAGTCCTCTCTTTTCTGCTTGGAGAAAGCTTCTGGTGGAAAGAGGGCTCAATACTATTGACCAGAAAGACAATCCACCCAAATATCTTCACTCAGGAGGAGACTTGCAGAACTAGGCATGTATGACTATTTACTAAGCAAATCCACCCTTTCTTTCTCCTATGGAGATTTTTTGCTTGGTTGGCTGTGTTTGGGGTTTTAGGTGGGTTATTTTTTTCCTCTCTTCCGTTTTGAGGCTGAAAGGAATAGAGTTGAGACAGGGTTGAATTTTGTGATCAATAGGCCCAACTGTCTGCAGGCATCCTCTTTACTAGTAGAGCTTTGGGAGTACTAGCGTTTGTCTACCAGAGAGGCACCCAGTCCCTTTCCAGGCACCATTTCCAGATTTTTGAGTTATGTGAGGGTGGAATAGGAATCTGAACATCATCATGAACTTGGAAAGATTCTGGCATGAGGAAGAAAATAAGAGTCAAGAGGTCTCACAATTTTTAATTATGCACCTTAAGTCCATTTTCATCTTGTTTTAAGGGCCTATGTTGTTTTCAGACTATGAAGTCATTTAAAAGTACTTATGTTTTCAGCATTAACAAATGTGATTTCAAACCCTGATCCTGAAATTATCTTAATGGATTTCTTATGTCTAATCCAGGTTTGGAAATTCCTACTTGACTTATGCCTTCTTCAGTATTCTCTAATTAGCAGTGCAGTCATGCTATTGATGAAAAGCAGGTTGTTTCTTCATGTGAAGTCCATCTGCCAGCACATCACTGCTCCTACCCCAGATGGCAACTTCTTGGTAAGGCTAAGAGGTGCAATTATTCAATTGTTCTGTAATCAGACACACACTTCAATTAGCTACTGATGACTACGATTCAACAGTATTTCTGCTACTTAGTGTTCCATTTGTGAAGATATTCTATGTGATCTCTGCAATCATTGCAGTGTTAAGATTCAACAAGTTTACCACATTGATCAGGCATTTTAAAATACAACATTCTTAAAGGGTTTATCAACTCAGAAAGCAAAAGTAATTTAATTTTGCCTAAACATTAACTAGTTCCAGTATAATGGCAAGCACTTGATTGTCTGTAACTAAGACTGAGCCAGGATTCTATATTTGAAAGGATGTGTGTCCTGAGATATATAATGAAGCTTGGTAAACATTTTTGCAAGTCACACAACTGAGAAAATGAAGCAGATCCAAATAGATCTAGAATTAGAAAAACTATTTCTATTTCAAATTAAATCCACTCTCACCCAGTCACAGTATTTAGCTGTTATATTTATGAAAGAGGGAAAATAGCCATTGTCTTACTAACTGTAATGTTCTCCTATATGTCCCCTCTTCGCAGTCAGCCTGAGCTGCCATTTGGAATTTTCTGTGAGGTTGGGAGAGACAGCCACATCCCTGCTCCAGGCTATGGCAGAGGGCCATGTGTGCACAAGGGCTCTGTTACTCATTTAAACCCTTATAAGGACAAGAAAGAAAAAAAACCAAAACTCTAGAAACTTAGTACATTGCTACAAGTTTGTAGGAGGTATGTAGTTGAGCAGAGGTGAACAGCATTGCTGTTTGCCACCTCACAACACTGGTAAGACAGAAAAGCACAGAAGCATTTGGAACAGGTTTTTAAAGTTCTGGTGGAGACAGAACTTACCACCTCCCAGATAAGAAGTGCCAAAAACATACAGATGCAACTCTGAGGAATTTCTCCCATTATGGTAATTTAGGGAATTTTGTGCAAATTATTGTAACATCTATTTTTTCTCCTTTTAGAATTACCATTATTTTATTCTAAAATCCTGATATTATTCCTATTTTGACGCTACATGTATCTCTCATCAATATCATTTTTGTAGAGTAACAAAGAGAATGCAACCTTAGGTGACTAATTAGGTCTCTTACCCCATACAGTCTGTGCTCAGACAGATCTGCAGTGCTATAGTGGATTTTAGCGAGGGCCGCTGGGTGTAGCTGAAGATAAAAGCAGGTCATACGAACAACAGGAAAGGCCTGAGATTACCTCGTACAGATTTGCTGAGACAAGAAAGTAGAGAGCTGAGCTCTCCACCAGTCCTCTCATCAGCTACTCAGCATGTGTGGCCACATCAGGTGACACAGTAGTATAACTCATTTGTTCACGCTGGAACTGAATTTTCCCTGGCAGCTATGGGAACTGTAACTACTTCATTTTTCAAGTGACATCATTTTAAGTACTAAAAAAAATGCCAACAATTTCATTGTAATAATAATTATACACTATATTAGCCTTACCATAGATTTACATATAAAATATAGGTGAATTTATAACTACATTCATTTATTCAAACACAGAATAAAGTATATTGAGGCTGAGGCATATTGAGACTCAGTGTCCCAAAGGAGAGATTGGTAAACCTGAAGTTACCAACATTAATAACCTTAATTCAGGCTTCTCGTGCTTCTCTCTATGATACAGTCTTTAATTGAGTGCTGGTTTTACAACTGTTTTTACAGTACAAAGTACTTTAATCAGGTCATCACTGTTTACCATTTCTTTTAGTTCCACTGTGGGCTGGGTGTTACTCCTTGCATACTATTCAAATGCCAGATTGGCTACAGATTTTTGGAATTTCTCTTGGCTTTCCACAGGGAACTTAGTCCCCATAGAAGAGACTAGATCAGACAAAAATCATATTTCTAGGCTTATTCTCAAAATCCAAACAAACAAAAAGGCTCCACAAAGACACCTACCAATGCTACCACTTTGTGTGGTTAAAGATAATGTTACAAAGATAACTTTAAATTTCAAACCTGGGACTCATTCATTTTTTTATATGCAGGTGATGGCTTTTAAACAAGCTTGGAAGAAAATAAACATAAACGTGAACAGAAGTTTTATCCCACAAAAGAATACACAAAACCTACACAATCCTAACTAAGGTATTAAAATCTACCTCAAAGATACACATACAAATAATGCATCTAGATTTACAGCAGCGACTTTGTGTTTTAAAACTATCTATAGACAACCATATCATTTACATTATGAAACCCTCAGATAACTCCTCAGTAGAACCTCAAAGTCTTAAATCAATAAACATTACAGCCATTTTTGGGAGCTACCAATACTTATTAAACCTCCCAGTGGGAGAGAATATATATTTGTTATGGCTCCTATCAGTCTGTGCACTGTTTATGCTGCTAATGGACACTGAAGACTGGCAGAAATTGCAGCCAGCTGAAATAAGGGTTTTTTTCACTATTTGTTGATTACCCTCAATCAATTCTGTGATTTTTTTTTTTTTAGCTACTGAACCCAGCTGCTGGACTGGACAGCCTCTGGGCCTTGTGGCACTCTGGCTTGCTTCTTCTAAGCCACCTCTTACTGCTTGCTTGGGCTGCTGGTTACAAGAGGGTTTGTCCTCCTTTTCTCTGAAAGAGTTTGTCCTGCTGAGTGCATGAGACAAGTTCTCTTCCACCCTGATATATTATTTGTGGCATAGGGGCCGCATAACACCAGTGCTTCAGGAGAAATCACCAGAGAAACCTCAAGGACAGATCTCTGAATCCAAATTCCTTCTCTAGTTGTTTAGACTTCTCAAGAGAGAATGTGTGATCCAACTGATCCTTGAGTTCTGTTCCAGGTGCTCTCCTGGAGAGATATTTTTATCTGTACAAACATGGGTTTTTCTGTAGAGATATTCACTTACCACATGCCCTTGATACATTTTGGTATCCACAAATACTCAAGTTTATACCATGGGGACTTATAATGCTCAGTTCTTCGACCTTGGTATTATAAAGATACAACTGACCCATGTGGACAGATTCACTGATCTCTTACAAGAATGAAGTCTGATGTATACTTGGGATAATTTAAAATTAATATTTCCTGTAGATTTTCCTCTCAAATCCACCAGGCAGTGTTAGAAA
The DNA here is from genome assembly GCA_018881555.1 of Amblyornis subalaris. Classification (NCBI taxonomy): domain Eukaryota; kingdom Metazoa; phylum Chordata; class Aves; order Passeriformes; family Ptilonorhynchidae; genus Amblyornis; species Amblyornis subalaris. The sequence continues at coordinate 981,997 of JACAXG010000025.1, forward strand.
TTGTTTCATACTTTTGTAGAAAGGAATTTCAGTGACAGTTTAGAAGACACTCAGCAATGCTTTAGGAGCTAGGCTCCACATTGCTGTTCAGTTAATGGTAATGAATCACCTGAATCTACCGCAAAGTAAAAGTTTTCAAAAATTATCTTAGTATATCGGCAGTAACATATTCTTAATGTTTGAAGGCTTCTGAGAGTAATAATCATAACAGTAGTAATAAAAAATCTCCAGTGAATGGATGAGCACCCTCTTTCCTTCAAGAAGCACTGTCCAAGGGAACAGAGCTCTGCACAGCTAATGGGCTCCTTTTCCCCATACATAGTCACTCCAGTCATGAAATAGCTGGACCTGACTACAAAGTAGACATAACAGATCAACAACAAAATACTGTTCATTGCCAGAACTCCGCTAAATCACGATGGCAGATGAAATAGAAACAAGATGACCACTGATATTCCCATCCATAAATGTAAACACAGGGTAAAATATATGCTTAAAATCAATCACTTGGTCATCTCCTAAAAATGCGGCCCAGAAAAATGCAGGTACTATCTGTGTCCTATTGCAGTGTGTTGATGGGGAGGAAGGAGAAAGCAGTTTCCCTGCTCTGTGAGTTTGGACTTGGAGATGGAAAGCAGCTTCCATCCTGCTGACCTCAGCTGCTGCAACAGCAGAAAGTTGTTCTAGACAGAGTGTGCACTCATAATTTATTGTTTCTGTCTCCTAAATGCATTACTTGTTGCTCTTTCAATTTTTTCCTTTTATAATCCTTTCAGATATTGACCTTCCCTCCAGTAACCATGATCTTGTGTGATCTTTCTCACTTGTGTAGAGTGAGTATAAATCACTAGTCCATGAGAATGACAGCATTTTTAAGCCCTTATTGCTGGGCACAAGAGTAAAGAGAGGGACAAATGAAGATTTTTCTTATGTTCTTAAAGCAGGAACACAGCAAGATGCAAAACAGAAAAGACAATAAAATTCCTGTTACCCCAGCATACCATGAGTTTATAAGGAAAGCGAGAGCTTTGGGGTTGTCAGGGGGGAGAGTTATTACATATGACACTTTGTTTTTGCCTCTGCCATGCATCTCTGATAGCCTGCACGATCAGAATAATTCCTATTGCCAAAATCCATACCAAGCTCAGTAAACTAGACTTTCGGCCTCTCTTTTCCTCTACCAAAGCCAGAGACCTACAATCTAAGGCTGAGATTAGGCCAGATTTAGACAAGCGTAAACAACAGTTTACACTGCAGGGCAGACTGCCTCCATCAGAAAATCCAAACAGAAATAAGAGTTCTATTTTAAATAAATTCAATTGCTGTTTCTCCACACAGTGTTATTTTTTAATTCTTCCTTCCTTTAATAGATGCTTGGTGGCTTGTAGCAGGTAGCTGAGTCTGAACATGTTGTTTTTGAAGTGTGTTTACTTGGTGAGGAAGCTGAATAACTAGGAAAAGCTGTACCTTGCCCACCTACACCTGCTCCGTATCTGTCCCAGCATACTTATACCTTCTATTTTGTCCCCTCACCATTTCCCAAACAATCACTGCCAAATGCATATCTCTGAAAAGCCATCCTTGTTCTATATTTGTCTGTATTGAAGTGTCATTGTGCTCTATTGATTTTAACTAAGTCTGTAAATAGCTAGCAATTGTGTTCTTCATTACTTAGTTTCATCCATTTATAGTATCATCCATCTGTGATTTTTGTTTTTCCTGTACTTTCTTTCCTACTTTTTTTTTACTTCCCTGCKCCAATTTTCTTCTTATTCTATAAACCCACAGAACTCTGCTAAAGCAACGATCTGAAGTTAAAATAGCATCATCAAATTTGCACTTAGTGTTTGAAGTCTTCCTTGTGCACTCTCTACAGTTGCAGAATCTGCAGAAAACCTGGAAGAACTTTCTACAGTTCATATAAGGTATTTATTATTAAATTAATTACAGTAACAAGACACACACTGCTCTTCTTCTGCTCAACCACAAAGTCATCATGGTGTGAGATAGAAATCACAATAGTTTGTCTCAAGCAGAGATTTAACTCTTGACTCTTACCTCATGATGGTTTGTCAGGAAGTTCTCTGTGGTATTCATCAAATTTTTTCACCTGTAAAATATTCCCAGTAAGAAAAGATTTTGAAATTTTCCCAGTTTTTAAAACAAAAGATGTAGTACTTATTTACAGCTACACTTATGTAAAAAAACAAACTTACTCCTATACAGTTTTTACAGACAGATGAGAGGATCACAAATTTATCAGTGGTGTTGCAAAGTATCTGTCTTGATCTACTTTATAAGGAGCTCCCCAATAAGATCAAGAGGCTTAAAATCAATTAAAGAAACCAACAAATCAGGTTCTTCAGAACAGGAACTCTAATAATTACTTCATCATTAGATAAAGCAACTATTGAGCAATGAGAAAATAACACCTAACACCTGTCTCAGATTCCCTCACAGACTGTCCTTGTCCCTCAACAGTGTTTCATCCAGCTCCAGTGACTGTTGGGATCTAAACAAGTTTTGCCATGGCTCCAGGTGGCTTCCTCTCCACCACACCCGGAACTCTGGCTTCATCCTTCCCATGTACTGCCTGCAAAGGTACCCCTCAGCCCCAGGCTGCTCTTGGCCGTATAACTCCTGCTCTCCAGCACCACCTCAACCTTAGAGCAGAACAACAAAACTGCAAGCATGAAAAGAAAAATAAAAATTCCATCTATCCAAAAGGAGAGCTATGGCTTCACTGTTTTGAAACGGAACTATTTATTTTCTTTTTATTTTAAGAGATTTCTTCACTTCAGAAAGCTTGGGTATATTAGAACACCTTGAAAGAAAAAACAATACAGTTTTGTCATTTGTAGAAATATTAAAGGATTTCAGTCCAAGCAAGGTACAAAATTGTATACAAATCTCCTATGTTCTGGAGTTTAAATAAGGAACAGCAAGGAAAAATGGGGAAAAAAAATCTTAACTTCTCAAAATATTCAATAGAAACTACATTAAGAAATTAGTTGCCAAAAATTGAATTTGTACATGAAAGACTCACAAGAGAAGATCTACAGATACCAGGAGATCTATCTACACAGGATGGCTGGCCCATTTATTGATTACTTACACGACAAAACAGAAACCTTTGCCCATGCTTTCTCTGGAGGTTGCCTTGCCTCTGCCCAAGACACACACAGAAATACTTTAACACTAGGGTTACAGCTAATAAGGCCCATGTCCTTCACCTCTTGTTTAAACCAGGCTGGCTCTGCAGATCAGCTTTTCTTCTCCCTGCAAAGACTAACACCTGAGCAGAGGCACAGCACTGAGCACAACCTTGACCTATTTTCCAGAGCAGCTAAGCTCATTCGAAAATCATGTGAAGAACAGGGGAAAAAGCATAGCTCGTGTGGGCTTTACAACAAGGAGTTTCATGTACAGGAATGGAAAACACTAAAAATTATTTATATTGTCTTACTAATAAGATGCAGGTTTGGAGGTTGAAGGAAGTTACTTTCTTCAGGGGAATGAATTCCTGATGATTACAGAAAGTACAGAACAAGTAAATAAGCCAATATCTCTGAGTGGGTGAATAAAAATGGAAAATAAAACACACCAAAATCATGCCTCAGAAATTACTTTGTTCTCATTACGTGCAAAGCAGGTTAATCTGGTTAATCCCTCCCACATATTGTAAAAAGGCCATAAGTTTTGCCAAGCCTTCACAAGTGCTATGGAACAACTTTCTGGAAACCAAATAAATCAGTTCAATTGGTATCAAATAAGWTCCTCAGTTCACCATCATCAGGGATGAGGAGAGGCGGATGACTTGGATGCAGGCAAAGCCAACAGTGGGTGCAGAGCCGGCTGGGCAGGGCAGGCAGCATGGGCTTCCCAGAGCTTGGAGTCTGGCAAGCAACCTTGGCTCTCCCAGGCTGGCTCTGTCCTTTGCCTCACTGCTGGTAGGTCTCCCTGTGCTGGGATGAGTAGGAGAAGTTGGCTCAGAGATTGATCTGCAGGAACTGCTCCCAGACTGGAAGCAGCAGTCTTATCTATTATTCAGATAATGGGCAGCCTGCTAAAGAGCAGAGCAACCAGAAGAGGATTGGTCCGTCAGCAGTTTGAATTGGTTGTTCACTGTTGAGCTGTAACAAAAAGTTATTTTTGGAAGCAAGAATTTTACTCCTTACCTTTACTTGAAATGGATTTTCACTGCTGTGCCCTAACAAAAAGTTATTTTTGGAAGCCAGAACTTTACTGCTTACCTATACCTGTTGGTTTTAAGGACTGTGCAGCACAGTTTCGTTTTGTTTGTACTGACCCCAAACTGTCTTCTGTTTATAAATAATTATATTTTAATAGATATTTATATAATAGTTATATAAAAACAAAATGGCAGTAAACAGATAAATTATAAATGAATTTTAATCATTAATATTCACTCAACTAAATGGATCAGTATCCCGAGAACACAGTTATTTTGTGTTCAGCATTTGTATATGACAGGTTTTATTTACTTGTGTACTTGTGTCTACAAACCCCAGCTGAGTCGCAGGGTTTTTATTACCCAAGGGAATGAGTAAACACAGAAAAAGATGGTCTCTCAGGGAGGTTACAGTCTGAGAAAACACATCAAGTGCCTAGTGCATGCTCATGCCTTTCCAGCACATGAAGAGTAGCTAGAAATTCAGCTGAAAAGTAGCATGAACCTTCAAAATACACCCAGTGTGCCATGGGGTATATTTCTGCAATGCCCCTGCCCGCAGAAACTTGTAGCTACCATGGGAGTCAGCTGCAAAATCTCTGCAGATCTGTTCCATGTCCCTTGTACAGGACCTGTTGTAAATGAGGGCTGGGACCCAGGTGGCTCTATGGACAGATCAAAGTGTGGAGGATGCTGTAATGGCTAAACAGAGACAGAGTTTCTCATGGAAGTCATGGTTACTGATGTAATTTAAAATACATCAATAGTTAGCCTGCAGGCACTTGGAGAAAGTAAGTGACTCAGATGACTTTATTTTCCTGAAATGACCTTTCTCATCCCAAATAAGTACATATCATTTTATATACCTAAGCAGTACTTTTAATTACATTTGTTACATATAATTCCATTCAAGGCTTCACCTTTTCAATGAAATACATATTTTCCTTTCTAAACCATAGTTTACACATTATTGTATTTATGTTTAAATCTAGTTCTGCTGGAATTCTATTAAAAGAAACATGAAATGAACATTATTAAGAATCAACATCAAGGTGTTTTCCTGATCGTTTAAAAATATTTCAAGGTAGCTTTGCTAAAATTATTAGCAACTCCCTATTCAGTAACATTTAAATTGCAAAAGGATCATAAAGGCAGCGTTAGCAGCGGAGACATAAATGGTCTCAAAAAGGGCACAATACAGAAAAAAAATATAATTACAACTCCAAATCTCTTGATGCTTGTCCATTCAAACACTAAAAGTCCAAAATCTCAAAAGCTGATGCTAGTATCCAAATTCAGAATTCTAACCAAGAGAATAGTACTCTTCTCCTATGCTTTTACTTGCACAGGCGTTTTGTGAATATAAACCAGTTTTCTACCTCTATGTTTTTGGCATTAGTTTTTAAAATCAAAATGGGAAGTAAAAATAACCTTGGCTACATTATGCAGCAACTGTAGGCAGACCTTTAGCTTCAGCATGACTCCATAACAGAAGCTGTCCACTGGTGTCCCTACAAAGACCTTTTTGCACAATCAGCTTAAATTAATAAAGACATATGATGCATTAAGCCATGCACATTACACTGAACAGTGGTTCAGGCTTGAAAGTGCCTAATGTTGAATAAAGTTTCCCACCAGCTGTTTTTGTGTTGTTTTGTGCTCTCATTTGAGCTATTACATAATGAGTTGAGATGAAAAATTGGCATATAGAGGTATAATGGTTTGTTTTCTAGAGACAAAGAAGTTTGTAATTTGAGTTCATACTCACAGAATAAAGCAGAGCTTTAGTTCAAATCAAAAAACAAAGGAAGGTATGGCAAATGACATTATAGACCATCACTTTCAGGAAGTATTCTTATACTATGAAGACATATCTTCATCATGTCAAAATCATAATTAATGATATATTTAAATCAACATTCTTCTGCCTGAATTATCATAGTCTAAAGCCATTATGTACACTGACTTATTGCAACACATTAAAAGGAGGGCAGAAAAAATGGTAACTTATATGTTGCACACCATTTTTTGCTCCAAAAATATCCAGTGAATTATACAAAGTGTGTGTACTATTAAATCAGATAGATTAAATGAGTGTGAATGCACAAACTCAAGATTTATTGAAACAGCACTAACATTTTGTCCACTGTATACTTGTGCACACACAGAAATGCAATATACTCTGAGATGGAAAAAGGAAACATAACAACTAGCAAACATGGCAAGTGCCCCACTGATTAGAGTCTCACCGAGTTGCTACAGAAACGGGCTGCAGTACCACCAGCTCGTTTTGAAAAGCTTTGCCACTGCTTAAGAAAAGGGCCAAGTGGCTCTTTCCAGAAGAAAACTTGGGGCTAAGATGACATCAGTAATCCCAGTAATTTTCTGGGAAAGAGTTAAGTCTTACCTCTCATTTCCATGAACTACCTCAAGTGGTTTCCTCCTCACTATGCTCGATTCCATGGATCCCACTTCTTTCTCTGCAGTGGAAAGGGAAGATGAGTATCTAGCTTTGATGGTTGGACTGAATGATCTTAAAGGTCTTTTCCAACCTTAACGACTCCATGATTCTATGATCTAACTTTAGTGTTGCAAAATTCACTAGTGGCACAACCTTATGAGGTCTGTCATGGTTTAACCCCAGCTGGTAGTTAAGCCCCAGACAGGCACCCACTCATTCTCACCATACCAGGATGGCAGAGAGAATCAGAAGGGTAAAAGTGAGAAAACTCATGGGTTGAGGTAAAGACACTTCAATAGGTAAAGCAGAAGCCATGCACACAAGCAAAGCCAAACAAGGCATTCATCCACCCGTTCCCATTGACAGGCAGGTGTTCAGCCATCTCCAGGACAGCCAGGGCCCCGCCACACATAACGGTGACTTGGGAAGACAAACGCTGTCATTCCAAACATCCTCACCTTCCCCTTTCTTCCCCCAGATTTATATGCTGAGCATGGCATTGTATGGTGTGGGATATCCCTGTGGTCATTTGGGGGCAGCCATTGTGGCTGTGTCCCCTTCCAACTCCTTGTGCACCCCCGTTCTCCTCACTGTTGGGGCCGCGTGAGGAGCAGAAAAGGCCTTGACTGTGTGTGAGCACTGCCCAGCAACAATGAAAACAGTCCAGAATTACCAACACTGTTTCCAGCATAAATCCAAAACATAGCCCCATGCTAGATACTGTGAAGACAATTAACTCTATCCCAGGCATAACCAGCACTTACTAGTAGATTTTCATATCAGAAAGTTTTGGCTACACAACTCACCACATAAAGTGTTCAATTCCCACAGTGGTTGAGCTATAAAAGATGAAAACAAAATCTTCAGTGCGMATTATCTGAGCCTTTCATCAGGAAGACACAAGAGTTTTCAGCCTTTGGTCATTGCAATGGGACTTTCACCACCATATACTTTCATTAYTCTAATGTCCGTGGGAGACATATTACATTCAGAATGAAAACCAAATCTATTTTTGATAAGAGGTTAAGTCCAAGAGCTAGAACCATTAGTAAGTAGAAAGGCCCAAGAGGATGGAACTGCCATGATAACTTAATCTTGCCATGAGGCAAGTGAAAAAACTTATTCTTAATGCTGCATTATCTTAGCATGCATTTTTTTTGCCTAGAGATGATTATGGGCTTAGTCTCAGAGTCTGTTAGTGCACATACATAACATAGGCTTTTGGGACAGGGAGAGGCAGAGAAGTTGTCCCAAAGTTACAGTGGGGCTTAACTAAAGCACAAAGCAAGTTGAATGGTACGCTTGGAACTGGGTATCCCTCTGGCAAAATACCAGCAACAGGAAAGATGAATTCACTGCCCATTCCCACTCACCTAAGCATATATTTTAAAGTGAAACAAAATCAGTGGTTTTATTTCTCTTCCTCCCAGGTAAGAAATCCAAATCATCTGCATGGTTTATATTTGTGCTTAAGTGGTACMAATTTTCAGTATAACTAAAAGTTATCACTGGCAGAAATCTTGCATTCAGAATCARTGGAGAGACTATGCAAGTAGAGATTATCCATAACCTCATTTCCAGGGAGTTATAATTTGTTTCGAATCTTTGAGCACTGGTAGGGTTGAGAACACCCAGAGTCAGGCAGAGTGAGATGACACTTTTTCAAAATAAAGAGGTCAGAAATTCTTCAACATCAATTTCTATGTACTCAACACCCTCTTTTCTATTTTTAAGCACCAGCCAAGCAGGCACTTTTACTGGTAACACATCCACACAGGTTTCCTTGGCATCCCTCAAATCCTCACAGCACTACTATGTGTGAATGCTGCAATTTTCCATCAATGGACAAACTACTCTGTTTCCACTCCCTGTAATTTTACACCCTCAGAAGACACTTTTGTTGACTGACACACATCTCTTTCTTCTTCCGTTTGCTGCAATGGGATTGGAAGCCTGTGCCTCATAAAAGTTAATATAGCTGGCTTTCCCGCTTACACAATTAAAAAGCAGTCGTATGGAAGAACAACTTTGTGCAAGGGATGACTGGTTTTAAAATACAAAATCCCAGGAAAGAGGAATATGGAGAAGTACTTCAGCATCTTAGTTTAAATTCAGCCCTGTAAAAAGCTCACATGAAATATTCATAYTTTAATGTCCACAAAGTAGTTTAATCTGATCTGCAGAATCACAACACTGGCAGTATAATATGTCCCATGGCCGTACAAAATGCTGAAGTGAGCGGAATACGTCCTTATTCCTCTGCCAGAAAAATTCTGACCTGCAGGCTCTGGTGCAAAGTGCTCACTAAACACCCTGTATAACTATTTAATATATGTGCCCTCTGGAAATGCTTAAGGCTYTTCTTCTTAGGTGTCTGTCTCTGATCCTAGCAACGGACACTGTTTCTTTGTTCAGTGACCTTATGAATAGAAGCTCTAAGAGCCAGATAAATTGCTAGCAGTATCACAGTCTTTAGTGAGGGCCAGTGATTCTCCACATCTCATCCTAAACATAATTATGTGGAGAAATCTATCTACAGAACTCATGGGTTCCTCAAAATGCTTCATCTGTCATCACTCCATTGAACCAACACTATTTATTTGCTTTTGAAAGTAACTCTAATAGATTTATCTGTTGCTTGGAATAACACCATGATAAATAAATTATCGCTTAAACACGATGGATTACTAACATTTCCTTCTCTAATTATATTTATGATATATTACTAGGTCTCACTTCATTTAAAAGCTTGCATATGTTTTTCTCATCCCTGTAATCTAATCTAAGGTGCAAAACCTGGATTTGTGCCAGTGAACCCCTTTGTTAATATACTGCTGCACTACCAGAGTCCATCTGGAGTTACTGTTCTGCTTGATGTCACACAGCAGATCCTACCTGCATGGAAGATGAAAGGACATTCAAGGCACGTATCTAGGGATGACAGTTTTCTTTGTGATGAACCACAGAGTCACAGCTTGTTAAGTAAGACTGTGACAGTGATAAAAGACAAAGCCATCATTTTATAGCAGAATATGGCCTATCGGTACATGACAAGCCATACTATCTCTGCTCACACCTGCTGACATCTCATAATGCATTCTCCCAAGTGCCGGACAGAAATAGTCCCTGAAGACAGCACCACTAGAGAGTAATAGCACACTGCTTATCTGGGAGCAAATGAATGGAAAAAACCTGAACTGTACAATGTGTCCTTACTAATATCACAGATAAAGGGAGCTTTCAATTTAAAGTATTTTCTAATTTCATTAGAGGTTCAATAGCTTTAGAATCAAACAATAACTACAGTTATGGTACCTTAATTGTCAACTATTTTGACCCTTTCCACTATAATTTTTTTTCAATGTTGAGGGTAAATTTACAAAAATCTGTTGGGAGCCTTCTTTTTTTGAGGGCTGTGTCCCCATACTGTGCATACAGTCTTGCACTGTACTTAACATTCTTCACACTTGACATCTTCCCAGCCTGTCCAAATATCACTAACTGGTGCTCACAGGCTCCCAAGCTGCCCTGCAGGGTGAAAGCCCATGGGTAGGTTATGTCAAGAGGTTAACTGCCAGACACCTCCCAGAGCAGGTGGCATAGAGGGATAGGGAGGGGACACTGTAGCAGAGGTGGCAGTAGGGAATTTGAGGCTGGTACCATGCTGGAGGGAATGGGAAGGCTTGGTGCTTCCTGGGGAGAAAAAATCATGGCAGAAACATCAAGAAGTAAAAGATTTAGCTTGAAAGAATAGGGAAATATGCAAAGGGGAGTATAAAGAAAGAGAAAATACCTTTTGCTTCTAAGGATACTTCTCAGTTAAATCAGATTCTTCTCTTGGTTTTAGCTCAAGCCTTTTCACAGTCTCCACATGAAAGCTTTAGTGATATATTTATGTTGTTATTGGAAGAAATTGCAATCCACGTGAATGGAAGAAATTAATCCACCTGCTCTAGTGATTCCTATGAAACCTCTGGTTGCCTACACTCCCACAAGGACAGAGCAACTCTCCTGCAAGTGCAGCTCATGGAGAGGGGTAGGGAACAGCAGTGTGACATCACAAAAAAATAGAGGTTTTCACAGAGATAACCCTGTGTGGCTGCAAAATTAGCGGTGATGTTATGATGCAAGTGCTGTTTATCAGTGAGAAGCTGTCAATGTGGTAAATAGGGGTGTTCGGGCTGAGAACTAATCATATGGGCTAACCTGAGGTGTTCTCCTGGTGCTGTTGTACATTTGAGATGTGTTGGCTACATCGACTGGGGGTTGGAAGTCTTCAAAAGTGCCAGTAAAAACCTGTCTGCCACTCTCCTCTCGAGAGTTGCATGGTGCAGAGATCTCTCTTTCCTACTGCACATGAAATCATGCCTTCATGGAATCTGTCCACCTAGCATAGCCAAGCACCCTGTTCTCACTTGCACTGTAACCCACCCACAAATACCTGAAAAAGTCACTGGTTAATCCTGTAGAATTTTCCTAGGTGACACCTATAAAATGTTGACAAAGGTGAAGTAGCCCATGTCTTGACTGGGCCTACCATACTGAGCAGCATTTACTGTTTGCTTGTGCCCTTCCCATCTGTTGACTGAATGTCTCTTATCTTCATACATAAATATTAAATTCTTTGGTATAGTTGTGATATAGTAAGCACAATAAATAGCAGTAACGTTAACCGATATATTTAATAGTAAGGCTCTTGATGACCATTTATATTGCTATTATAGTTAGCTCAGCATTTCTGATTTGTGTCACAGCTTTTGTTATATAGATTAATTGATTTTTTTTTCTAATAGTTATTGATACAATTGAATAGACAGTTTTTCAAATTTCCCCTCTTCCGGGTTCAGGGCTTGAAAATTTATCTTGGGAGTCAGGTCTCAGTACCTTTATCTCCATTTCTATATTTAGAGTATCTTCCTCACTTATCCTCCTCCCATTCTCATTTCCATGCTTTCCTTTTATGGGGATTCTCAGACCTGAAACTGCTCTCTCCCTCCTCTGATGTTGTTTTGCAGGAAGCTCTCTCTGCTAAAAGAAACAGACAAATTATATTCAAGGACAAAATATTTTGAAATTACATGACCCCGAAAACATTTCAGTCACTACACCTGGTATTTGACCATCACAGACTCATTGAGTACCAGGTTGGAAGAGATCTCAAGGATAAACTGGTTCAAACTTTCTTGGCAAAAGCTTAGTTAAGGCAAGATGGGTCTGCATTCTGTTCAGCTGAATCTGTCCAGTGTTGGGAAAGGTGTCCAGTGTTGGGGAAGAATCTATATTTGAGTCTTACAGAACATGTACACATGAGATAATAGATGTGGTACAAAGAGTTGTCTTGACAACAGATTAGAAAGATCACATAATATAGTGCTTTTGCAGATGTAGTCCCACCATCTGCTACACCTCAGCTAAGAAATCCTATGTCTCAGCTTCATATGAGCTTGGACAGATTGTCTCCTGTTCCAGACCAACCACCACTCACAACTAATCTGTTGTCTCCACTCTTTCACTGGTGCAGTACAGACTCAGACATAGTCAGTCTGAGGGAGGTCTCCATCCTGTAAAGGGTTAGGTATGCATTTACCTGATTATAAAGGATATGCAATGTTCTATCTCTTCTAATTTTACTATGGCCATGATTTTGAAAGCTCTTAACCCTGAAATTTTGTGATTACATGACAGTTCCAGTTTTCATGTGAAGAGAAACTCTTTAAAATTTAAAGAAGAATGTTCAAAAATTTGAATTCATAGAGAGAGAACTCACCTTTTCTTGGTTTTAATTTTTTCCTGATTTTTCAGCCATTCTAATGATTTTGGAATATTCTGTTCTCTATGATTTACAATTGGAATTAGCTCTACTAAAACACTTCATTGGCTTGAACCAGACTGAATTTTTAGTTTGTAAACTCATTACAAAGATCATGATTTTTCACACATTCTGTGCATTTGCATAAATTTAAAAAGTGTATCCCAAACATTAAATTCTCAAGCTTATTATAGCTCTCATTATAGCTTCTCTGTTTTCTTCTAGCGAAGGCACARTATGACTTTGAAATTGGAAAGGACAAGTTGTTTTATGAAGACAATCATCATTTCACCTGAAAAAGAACTTTATTTTTAGAAATTCATAAAGCGTAGCTAGCTTTTTGCTAGAGTTTTTCAGCTTTATGCACACTGTGGTTCCAATAGGGACTACAAGTGCCAAAATTCCACAAAAAAATACTATTTCTTCAATACTTTCAGATTAGTGAGAGACAGAAAGTGCTGGAAGTCGTGTAAGAAGAGAAGCCATAGTGAGAATTACCACTCAGCTTTTAGATCAAAAAGGCTGATTAAGCACTAGAGGTTTGGGGAAGATTTTCAAACAGAAGTGATGTTATACATTATCAGAGTTTTGCTGATCAATTTGGTAAACTGATTGAATATTGTCTCATGTGTGATCATTTTTAATATTCGGGGGGGACTTCATATATATTTAGAAAGAGATAGCCTAAAGCCTAAACCTGCACCTGGTGACCACTGCTGTTGGGTAAATATGAAAATGCAGAAAAGGTGTACRTTGATGACCGAACCCTGCCACTGCAATCATTGCTAGCTCCTTGTTTGTTTATATTATTAAGAAGCTCCTAGAATTACACAGGAGAGTGGCAACAAATTGGGATGTTTCCCATGCAGGGCAGGAGCTCCAGGCTCTTTCTGTGCCTTTTGAAGGGGCAGAGGCTGCCAGAGTGGTCAGATTTTACTCTGCCTGCCATATCATAGGATCTAGGGGTCTGTATTTACCACACATTCTATGGCAAGTTGCAAAGAAGAAGCCTGTAATACCAGAACACTTCCTTTAACAGAGTCATGGGATGGAAGAAAAACAAGTACTAGAAGCAGTGAAGGACTAGGGTTAGATGTCAAATGACTAAGATTTCCCAATTTTCTGTTGTTTCTTTGTACAAGATGTTTTGGGTTCACTGGTGACTTGAAGCAGGAGCAATGATGAATGTCAGGAAGACTTTCTGCATGACTCAGGAACAACCACTGGAATACATTTGAGACATCTGATCATTCCTTTACCTTGGCTCTGATCATGTCTGAATACTCAAAAATGCACGCTGATCAGTTTTTGGATTTGCAAMGCGCAAGTTACTCATGTAAGGCATGCAGTGCACAGCGAATATGAGATAACCTCCTCCATGTCAAAGCTAAGGTGTGAACTTACTGGTGCTTATCGGAAGTGGAGTAAATTCCTTCACACATTGCTAGCTAAGAGAATTTGCAAAAGGAGTTAGTGTGGAGTAGTTTATGAGCTTAAATTCACACTTCAATATTTTTTCTTTATGGTAATTTATAATGTAGAGAAGCATTCAGTCATCTTAATTCTGAGAGTCTTAGTTCAAAAAGTGATCAGTGTTTTAAAAAAATGCAATGTACTGTTCTTGTATTTTCTTCTGCAATCCCACTCCTCCATAAATTGAATTACACACTTTTCAGTTAGTTCTGATTTCAAGGGTGACAATATGAGATATTTTTCTTGAAAACTAAATATGGTGTTAACATGGATTGTTAACATATGTTACATACAGTTGAAATATGAAGAAATTTTAGGGTTAGTGTACTAATAGTACTGAAAGACTTATGTAACTTCTTATTGTTTAGGTCTTGCATCTTCCCCAGCATCTTGCCTGGCTTAGTAAGTTCAAAACCAAGGGAATCTTGCCTCTTGTAAAGTTGGAAGTTCTGAATTCAGACCTCCTTGGCACACTAGGAAGAACCCAGCAAGAGAAGCACTTCCCACCAAATCCTGCTGTCATTCCAGACGCACAAGGATTTTTAAAAGCAAGAATCTTGCTCAGGGCTTTATGCAGTCTGGTTTTGACACCCTCCAAGAATGGCAACTGTACAAAATCATCTGCAAAGCAGTAGGCTTTTAGCCATATTTTTAATTGTTTTGTTCAAATTCACACTTCATTTAAAATCCTCATGGAGGTGGAGTGTTAGTGAACTTGCCAACTTTTTGAAAAGTGCTGAATCACAGGAAAAGTGAGGATGCTTACTTAGAGAAGGCATCCTGAGCTACAAAGCTTGAATGATATAAACTAGGTAAAAGCAATATTCTTTCAGAGTCCTCACAGGATCAAARTCATCACTTTCCACAAGGTCCTAATACAAAGCATTTTATACAAAATTCTAGACTTTTCGCCTAGTAATAATCTACCTGTAAAAAATAATTTCTATGGACACAAACTTTGGTTACAGATAAAAGGTCAATCAGTTGGGTAGAGTTCAGTGACTCTAAGCAGAAAATGAGAAACAAAAACCAGTAAAAAATAATACCTTGAATTTACTTCTTTCAATTGCAGTGYTTTATTAGACTCCTTTAGGTACAACTTCCTTTAAATATCACATACAGCACAATTTGAGGTGTTTAACAGAATATTGATCAACTGGTATTCTTCTTAAAAAACATTCTTTGCAAGTTCAGCTTTGTTACTTGATACCTGATTTTCCAAAGTGCTGAGCACCTGCAGCTCCCAGTGGCTTCACTTGCAGTAACCACAGTTACCCAGGAAATCAGGTCAGAGCACGCTTGTACTCACGTGGCAAGGTCCCAGTTTTCAGTGGAAAACTATACATTTTGAAGACTAGGGCATTTTTTATTTTGCTACGCCTTTTACTAAGAAGTGTCTGTTTGTCCACAGCAGATGCTGGAGCCCTGTCTTTTTAAGCTGCCAACATCTCAAATCTGTTTCCAAGCTTATCTATTTAAAGAGCGAGGATTGTCATGCTGGAAAGTACCTTAAAAATAGGGTTCTGGTGCAGGACCTAGCCCCAAGATTCCCATTTATTCCTTTCTGTAAGCCAGTAGCAAGGAAAATAAATTATGAACAGATGCTTGCTTCGGCCTTGCTCTGGCTTCTGGCCAGACAAACTATCTGAAAAGGTGTAATACAAGCAGCTGCTGCTTTCTAAAGGTACAGACATTTATTCACAGGAACAAGAGGACTGTGATGAAAAGGTAAAAGAATCAGGACTCTGAAAAGTACAATTTCTTAGAGCTGCCTACAAGGTGACACAACTTTTCACCTCTCCATATGCAGAGGCACCTTCTACAAATTCATACTTGTGCTACATAGTCTGAGGCACTTGGACAAATCAGGGTAAGGCAGAGAGGTCCTTGTTTCAGTGACTCTGCAGAGCACAACTGGAGATTAGGAAAATAATTATTCACTATAAAAAAGAGTGTGTATGACATTAATCGAGATTATAAAAAGCTAACTACATCTGGGGCTAAAAAATGGAGTTATCCCAAATTCTCATTAATAGCATCCAATTACTGTCTGTGGTTATGTAACTGTTCATCTCACTATGTGGCCACTTACTGCTGGAGTCTGTTGCTGCTCAGCATAAATTGCACAGAGCACAGTGTGTAAAGGCACTAATGGCATTTACTCTGCATTTTGCAGTACAAGAATAAATAAAAACATATTCTGAAACAAAATTGCAAGCTGGGGGGAGAGGTCATTCCAAGCAATTTTTTTACTTTTGTATGTTTTTAAAATTAGTTCAGGTGGGGGGGTGATTGAGAATTTTGTTAGGTTGGTTTGGGTTGGGTTTTTTTAGCAAAAATATATGATTGTCACGGGGTATAAAAGAAAGTAAGCATTTTCTGTTTTAAATCGTAGTAAAACCCAGTACGCTATCACATAAAGCATACCACAAATTTTAGAGGGTTTTTTCACCCTGAATGCTCTACAAATATTTCAGATCTCAAAGCGCACATCTTTAGAATACGGGAACTTTTACTGAGAAGTCTGTGTGTGGGCACTGACCAAACAAAATGTCAATGAGCCTCTACTGATAAGAACAAGCAGAGATAAAGTAGACGGAAAGATCTGTGAGTCAGTAAATACTGCAAAAGACAATCATAGCGGGTCAGGCAATTACCAGAAGAAAAAAAACCACTCTGATAAGTGCAGCAAATAAAATGTGATCCCCTCATAAGCCACGGACATGAGAGGGAATGATGGGAGACTAAAGCTGGGGTTCATAGGACATTAACCTTTCTGAATGGAGGGCTGACTATTGTGGCATCAAATCCAACAACGAGTCTGTTTGTACAGCAAATTACCTATTTCCTTTGTAGAAGGGAAAATAGAGTGTTTGAGTAGTARAGCTACTGTGAGAACCAAGGAAACAAAATCAATGAGCCAAAACATGAGGGAACAGTAGCAAACTGAAACAATAAACAAAAGAGTTATGAAAGATAAAAGCCACAGACTGAAGCAGCAGGAGAAAAAAAAGAACAAGCTGTAATGATTTCTGAGGAGATGCTTTTTCATTTTCATCATGGTTAGTGGCAAGATTTCATTGACCCCTGCTGGAGCAGGATCAGGATTCTTAAGATGGAAACAAAAATGGATGAAAAAGGAAGAAAGCAGAATAAGTAGTGAAAGGATTCAGTGGGAAAAAAAACCAATAAATACTAATTCTTCCCCCATTATAAGCATAACTTCTGCCTATGTTGGAATGGAGATTTCAATTTGTTGCTATCTACTGAAAAATAATAATTTATCAAGCAGTCACCACAGGGGTTTTTGCCATAAAGAACAAAACATTCAACAACTCATTCTTACAATAATAACATTTCTTAATCCTCAACATATTATCTGTGGTCTGAAAGTATGCAGCTGATCCTTAGCTCCTTTGGAAGTGCCTGCAAAATACCCTTCCCAGAACGTAGTGCACAAAGGTAATCCTAAGAAAATAGACATTATAATATAATGGTGGTATCTGCTGGTATTGAGCTTAACTTCTGAAATTTTCTACATAAGGAAAAAAAACGCCTCCTGCTTTATATGAATGAGCACATATCATGAGTTACAATATGAGCTGACAGATGCAATCATGAGTTGACAGATAGTCAAACGTATTTCTGGAAACAACCCAGACACTTTATTTTATTCAAAATATATTTTTTTCAATAGCCCTCACAAAGTAACAACACAGTTTTCTGGATAAAAGCAGCATTTTAAAATCAGAATTAAGCCTAGTAAATTAGCTAATATTCTGCTTTATCCAGCAGAGCCCCAATGCATAAGTCTAATCTTTTTCACCAGATATTCAATGAATTTCTTTCAAAACTCATATTAGCTTAACAAGGATCTATGTAATAAGCCATATTAAAGACAACCTGGATGAATTCAGAGTCCTTTGTTTCCTGGGCGTAGTTTTCTGCTCTGTCTGCCGCCAGGCCTAGGATGGTGCAGGTCTCTCTCTGGGCCAGGGGTGGTGGGGGTGTAGGCCCCAGAGTTCAGTGGTCTGTTGTAAAGTTCCAAAGGAAGAAGGAAAAAAACACAATCCCAAGGAAAAAAAACTGTCTTCTTTCCTTGCCTCAGGCAGAGGAGGGGAAAAGCCAAAAGTAAGTTTTAACTCCCTCTGAATATCCCTCTGCTGAGTAAAAACAGGGTGAAAGCTCACAGAAAAAAAAATGTAAGAAGTGTCCCCTTTGCATTCTGCCACACAGAAAAGCAGCCGGAGAGAGTTCTCTCCTGAGAAGCAGAGTTTCTCCTGAGAAYGGCAGTGATAAGTCAAGAATGCAAACATCCCTGAAGAAAATCAAAACATAGCTCCTGGCTTCTTGAGCCAGTTTAAAGACACAGAATTAATATTTTTCATTAAGTGGGCAATTGGGATATATAGCATCATATAGTCACCCCAAGACAATTATTTTCTTGACAAAATTACAAAATCAATAGGGGAAAGTTAGATAGTAAATTTAATACATTTAAATTTATAATGTAATTATACTTAAATTTTAAAATTAAACTTTAAAGAGTGGCTTGCATGAAAGGATTTTCATGGATTAAAGTCATAACTGAGGGGTATCAATATGTGTAAATGTATCGGAATAGTGTAAGTGGCTAACCACAAAGAGAAGACATTATTAATAAAACAATTATGATCAAATTTAAAAATGTAAAGTTCATAGCTTCAAGAGAAACAGTTTCAAATATACATATAGGTAAGAAAAGGGAAAAATCTGTGAGGACAGACATTTGTGACAAAACTGAGTAACAATTCAAACAAAAATATTTAGAGTAATATAAGGACAAAATAAACAGGTACATGTTGCTCAATTTCTTGAGCAATGTTAAAACTCAATACCAGATAGATGTACAAAGACAAGAAATGCCCCAGAAAAAGATATATAATATGATCAAAGGCTCAAAAAGAAATAACCAGTGTGTAATGCTAACTGAAATGTTAAGGGAAAAAAAAATAAATGCAGAGGAGAACTTAAAAAAAAAGAATGAGAAGGTTTTTCATATGAATTTCTCTCAGACTTACAGAAATCTTCTTAAAACCTGATATGTTTCCAGAGGAAAATAAAGTAAGTATGGGTAAGGAGATAGACTAACCTGAGTACAGAGACTGACCACATGGTTATCAAATATACCTTTTGAGTACCTGAAACTAATAACGGACCCCCACATTCACGTATTGCTTCCCTTGACTTCTGCACGTAACAGGTCAGGGTGATTTTTAGATGTGTCATATGGAACACTGCAGGCTACAGCGTGGCAGGGTCTCCTTGCCCAGAAAACCTGTCACTCCCTGCTGTGGCACCCCACAGGTGCAACCAAAGGTACGGTGGTTTTCTCCTCTCTTTCCCAAAAACGCAGCTGAAGGCATGAATAGTGGTGAAAGAACTTTCCTTTGAGACAGAATCTGTGTGTTTAATGCTTTTGGAGGAAGAAACTGAACTCAGATCCTAATTTGTGAGCTGGTGAAGTCTAGAATCTGATAGAAAAGGTGAASAGTATTGTCATTTTCTCCATTAACTTAAAGAAAGAGAGACTGCAGAAAAAGGCAGCCTGTTTCTGCAGATATGCTTTTGGCACACTGCAAAGAAATTTCTTAGTTTAAGTCTCAGAGTCAATTAAAATGAAGGAATGTCTACTTACAGTCATATTTAGAAGGAAAATAAGTAATAAGATGACTACATAGACATCATCTGGTCTGAGCATCTACAAAAGCACAAGCCTATGTGCTTAGGGATTTTAAGATGGAACAGGGAGTACCTTATTGAATTTAGGCTCCACAAAGGTTAAATAGTGGCTGAATAGATGTAGATAATTTGTATCTACTCAGCCGTTGTCTTAGGTGCCTAAATCCTTTCCTGGATCTGGCCCAGGAGGGAGCAGAGCATTGTGCTGTTAAGTGCTCTGCTTTTACAGAAAATCAATGCTGAACTACCATATTTTCATTTAGAAGATCCTCCCCCAGCATTTGTATAGCTTGCCATTATACAGCTAATTGGACACGTTATAAATGCTTAGAGATATTGAAGGGCTTTAACAAGGAGGAAAATGCAATTATTTAGTTTGGTACAAGAGTTTGAAAATCAGAAGAAAATTCGTGTGTAAGAATTATCGAGAATTAACTGTATTCACATAAAGAACTACTACAGACTTACAAAAATGGCAGAAACCATTTCTATTATTTAAAAAGAGAATAAACATATCACTGATAAGTAGAAGAAACATTGTATTGCTGGGCAGCTGATGTTGCATGTCATCTCTTCTTCTAAAYGATGTGACTTGATAGAATCAGCTCTCTTTTCCATTTTGAATACGTGATTTTGAAGCAATTAGTGATTATCAGAGAAACCTGCAGGAACATGACCTCACATGGGGCTACTGTTTTCTTGCCAACAACTTCTGAATTATCAGGTTTTAATCCAGGATGGTAAATCCCTGCCTGGGACCTCCTGAAGATAATATTTTTCTCAGAAGTAAATAAAGTAATGAACATAGAACTAGGTGAGCTAACAGCTTTTTGTAAAAGTCATAAAGCCTACTACACAATCAATAGCACAAATGCTTTAAAAGGGAACATCCATTATCCTGTCTTAAGATCCAAGGGAGAAGAAATGTTGAGCTCCACTGTTCTTCAGATACATTTCTTCATACTTTGGGAAGGTTTTACAGTACAAAAGGTTGACCAACAAGCACTAAACTCAGAGCACTTATCTTTGTTCAGAAGGTCAGGATCGGAGCCACACCTCAGGAAAAGCAAATCACTGAAGTCTGAGCCACTGTGGAATCTCATTTTCCTTATTTCTCTGTAAAATGAAGGATCAGAAAGGCTTCTGGATTGGAGATTCTGACTCCAGACAAGATGTGACAATTAAATGGAGAATGGATTGAGAGCAGACTTGGGGAGAAGGCTTTGGGGGAATGTCGGTGGACGAGAAGCTCAACATGTCTCAGCAATGTGCACTTGCAGCCTCAAAAGCCAACCATATCCTGGGCTGCAACCAAAGCAGCGTGGCCAGCAGGGCAAGGGATGTGATYCTGCCCCTCTACTCTGCTCTGGTGAGATCCCACCTGGGGCACTGCATTCAGCTCTGGAGTCCCCAACATACAAAGGACATGGAACCATTGGAGCAAGTCCAGAGGACCCATGGAGATGAGCAGAGCTCTGGAACACCTGTCTTGTGAAGACAGGCTGAGAGAGTCGGGGTTTTTCAGCCTGGAGAAGAGAAAGTTCTGGGCAGACCTTATAGCACACTCCAGTACCTGAGGGGAGCCTACAAGAAAGATGGAGAGGGACTTTTGTCAAGGGCATGTGACAATGGAGGACAAGGGAGAATGAGTATGAGCTGAAGGAGGGTAAGTTTAGRTTAGATATTAGGAAGGAATTCTTTGTTCAGAGGGTCATGAGGCACGGGAAGAGGCTGCCAGAGAAGCTGTGGATGCCCCATTCCTGGAAGTGTTCAAGGGCAGGCTGGATGGGCCTCTGAGTAACCTGGCCTAGTGGAAGGGTCCTAGTGTCCATGCAAGGGGGGTTGGAACTAGATGATTTTTAAGGTCCCTTCCAATCCAAAGCACTCTATACTTCTATGGTTCTATGAAACACAGGACAGAAAAACTCTCATGCAAATAGGGAAAGTCACTGACCTCTGCAGATACATACTCTTTTCTTCAGGGTAACTTCTTTGGCTAGGAAAGTTATCCACTGGCCAGCTTGTCCAGCAAATTTTAGAAAAATATATTAATATATTTYGATACAAACACTAACAGGAATTTAAGGAAACACATAATTGGTGAGCATTATACGCAAACTTGGTTAACCTATTTCACTCAAAATATATTCCCTCTCCAATAACATTTTCATTTTAAAAAGAAAGTTTCAGAAGTTTTTCATGTTATTAACACTTTTCCACTTCACATTTTTTCTACATTTCCTTCATCACATTTTACAAATTTTTAACATTTTTATTTATTAAAGCCTTATCTTTTTACTGAAATACATGGATTTTCATTAAATAAAAACTAAAAATGTGAAATCCATATTGAAAAAATATAAAATTGAAAGAAACAYGGGAAATGGGTCAATCTTGAACTCTATTAAATGGAAAGAGCTTTAAAATGTCAGAACACCAGATGCATTTTGACAGGTATATGTAGTTAACCATATCAATAGTGAAAAGTTCACTGTATAGACTTCCAAAGAGATTAGCAAACAAAAGAAACACAAACCTATTTTTCTCTTAATTTCTGTTTTTTTAAGCCAAACTTACCCTTTCTTGCATCCTGACTTAGTAGTTTTGAATGCTTGGGGAAGGGCAAGCTGTAATCAGTTTGCATTTAAGATGTAGAGTGCACTATGACTCTGATAATAAATTATTTAAAGGAAAATTACTTCMATTTCCAGGAGATCTTAGGAATCTGGTGAATATAAGCCTACACAGGAGCATTTTAAAGTCTCTATTTATTCCCATCACAGCAAAGGCTTTAAAAAACATTGAATAATAAGAGTCAAAATGTTGTTTCTCTGTCCTTCTATATCTATTATATTAATAGTTTACTAAGCAGTTTAAAGGAATTTTCTTTGTAGAGCTCACTGAAAGACATCAGAATCACTCCCTGAAGTGATACACATTCACTTTTAGACAGGGAATGTTTCCCTTGAAAGATGCTTTATTAATTTTCCAACTAATTACCAAGCTTTTAGGGAAAAAAATTCAAATAACCTCCAGGGTTTGCACAGCCTTTTTAACAAGGATATGTGGATTCCTCCTTATTTTTTAAATACATTTACTTTACTAATAGGAAATAGAGACCCATAGAAACATAACTGGCTGCAGACTGCCAAGTGCACTTCTGTCAAATACATGCCAACATCTGAAAAGGCCTCGACAAAGCTGCAATGCAAGTGGGAGAATGCACAGCAGCACTTCTGCTCCCCCCACATTCTACATTGTGTGCTCTATTGGAAAATTTTAGGTGTGAGGGCTGCATCTTCTTCACCCATGCACACCATCTTTCTCCTTCTGAAGTCAGTGGTTATCCYAAGCAGTCTCCTGCTCCATAGAGACAGAAGAGCATTTCACACAGAGGTGACAGGCAAACCACACAGTAAATACACGAGTTATATATAAAGGAATGAACTCAGCCTGTTTCTTGTCCTCATAACATTTCTTTTTCAGTAATAACAGGGGGAGGATCCATGCCTACAGTGTTGTTTTCTGCTCTGCAATGCCACTCAGAAATAAAAATTTCCCAGCAAAATATTAGATGGCAAATGCCTGCTATAACCAACTTTACATTATCTGTCCTTCATACTTAAAAAACAATAAAATAGAGCGAGCTCACTATGAGGTATCAGAGCATGTATGGCTGCAGAATCTCTACTCAGGTGCTTCTGTGCTCAGAGGCCCAGGGCAGTTGGAGTTAGAAAATGAAACAATAAAGTCCAATGAAATTAAATGAAGACAATGAAAATGTAAACTTCCACCTGGAGAACAACCTTTGTCTTCTAGAAGATTGTTGTCATCATAAGAACATGACATGTTCATGCTTCTTTATTGCTGAATAACTGTAATTCCTAATAAGTTTTGAATATATTACATAAATTTACAGGAACTCTGGTATATCTTAGGCTTTCTGTTCGCTCTATCATCACMCATCTCACGACAGATACAACATTCTGCCTACGTTATCTGAACTAGTGCCCTATGGAGAAAGAGTCAGTCTCAGGCTTCTTTAGATTAAAAATCAAACATTTGGCGTTTACACCTGTATACATGTTTTTATTTTTGTTTCCAATGCTACAAATGATTAATTCTATGTTAGTGACAACCAAGACCCCTGAATGATTATTCATTATCTGTCAGAACTAGTCAAACAAAAATGTCCATTAAAATAACCAGTAATTATCTCCCACATCAATCACCAAGCAAACTATTCTACATTTGTCCCTGTTCCATAAATTTTCTGTTCGTAATAGTCACCAAACAAAAAAAGAATCAAGATCGTTTTCTGAAAATCTCAGATAAATTATCCATAAATATTTGTTTAATTAACCAACTCTATTACCTGTCATGTCTCCAAGCAGATGTTAAGTATTCCCCTGGCTCCTTTCCTAAGTAAATTAATATCTAGTTACACACTCTTTTTTCTGTGTGTCACAGTGACATGATTTTAATCTCACTTCCTTACCTGCGGTCAGGTAGTGGTTCAGAGCAGATGACCTCCAGTCACAGGTCTTTATTGTCATCTAAATAAAGTTTCTTCAACCATGACCAAAGAATACTTTTTGTTCTTAGTTCTCCTCTAGCTTCGTTCAGATTAAAAATACTGTTATATATAGAACCTGTGAGGCAAAATAAAAGGCCAGAAACCCGATCTGTTTAATAACTTTCTGTCTGGTGGGTTATTCACTTTCTCTACTCAGAAGTGTTTAAATGTGTTTTCCAATCAGCAGTATGGGTATCTTATATGCTAATCTTTAAAGAGAATATCCTAAATCTGTTTTCAAGTCTAAGATAATCAGGGCTGAGTTGGGTTAGCTCAGGATATTTACAACTCCTAACCTTGGCAGCACCTTTTTTGCCCTATTGGAGTGACAAAGGCAGAAAGACTTCACCCTTTCCCATAAATACACGGGTGCTTTTATTCCTTCTAAAAGAATATGAAACCTTCTTTTTGAGTAAGTGGGAGAAAAAACAAGGGTTTTTGGTTCCAACACCTGCCCTAAGCAGCTACAGCAGCTCAGGGGCTCAGAAAAACAGGAGGACGGGTGTTGAGACCTGTTCTGTTCTTGAAATACAGCAGAGAGGACCCTCTGTTGGGCTGGTAATAGCAGGGTTCCCCCAGTGCCTTACTCAGATTTCTTAAGTAGCATCATTGGTTTAAGTATACATAACTTGGCATGCCTGCTAAAAGAGAAAGTTTTGTCCTCCAACATTTCTTTTCTAGGTTGATTTCAACCTGAACTGCGAGTACATGAACACTTGTTCTGGCATACGGGAGTAGGCGGCACAGGAGCAAAACAAGAAGACAGAGATGGGAAAGGATGGATTTTTTGGAAACATATATAATTAGTGCCAGCTTCTGAAGCCATGATGTTAAAGTCAGCACCCCAAGACAGTGGTGCCCTGAAACCATCTCTCCTAGAGCTATGATGTAAGATGTCAACAAACTCAATATCTAACCTTTGCTTAGCTATCACAACAAAGAAATATTTATGCTGATTTATGAAGGATGAGACACTTCAGTCTGGTTAGATAATTCCAAAATCTGATGACCATGCAAAAAATCTAAAATTGCTTTGCCTTAATCCAAAACTCGATATTATAAAGAGACTGTTCTAATGATCTGAGTGGAATCACTTACAGAATCATGTAATCGTTAAGGTTGGAAAAAACATCTAAGATCATTGAGTCCAACCAAAACTGAAATTATGTTTCAGTGTCAATATAGAGTTGTAGATTTCCATCTCCTGATGCTTAATATGGAGCGTGTATGCCTACGTATCTTAGTCCACTGAATTTTTTTGGTGTCTTTCTAAAGGTCAACATGAGCTTTCATGTGGTCACATTTCTAAAGTTTTATTTTTCAATAAAAAATAAAGAATTTGGCCAGGTATCTGAATAATACTAAATGGTACAGCCCTGATGAAATCAGCACATTCGTGATCTTTTATTCCAGAGAAGGATGCACTTTATAAAAATATTCTCTAACTATCTTGTGACATTTAGGGATTTAACATAGAAAGAAATAGATTTTCCATCATTTTGGGTGGCCACGGAAGAGAAAAAAGCATGAATAATGCTTATAATCCCTTTATACACCTAATCGGTCACAGTTTTCAACTGATGTTATATTCTTGGATGTTTCAGTGATATCTGACACCACTGAATAACACTGAATTACTTAGAACTTATGCCAAGCTGATACAAAAAGTCATTAATTTTCTTACCTGTTTACGTACATCACGTTCCATCTGGCAATTTTTATTCTTTTTTCCCCACATTATTTTCACATATCCAGGGAATTACCGTTTTGTCTGTTGTTATCCAGTGTTTCTATGCTTCCTCTTTGTGAAATACTCTAATTGCACAGTTTGGATTTCGCTTATTCAATAGCCCCATTTCATGAACAAAGTTGAAGTTATTTATTTTGCCTATATTTTTAATCTGTTGCTAGCTAATATTTAACTCTACAGTCAGGTAAAACTTTTCTGTTTAATGTAGTGTCACTATGACAAAGTTCAGATGATAAGGGAATATGCATTTATAAGGAGTGTCATATTTATATTCCACTTTGTAATTTACCATAGTATGTTCACAGCAGTTGGCATGATTTAAGTGGCAGCTCCTTGTGAACTTTTAGTTGTCTAACTGAAACTGAGTATTTGATCCATTTCTTTAAAAATAAAGCATGATCAATGTCACAGAATATAATTTTTACAGATGCAATTGTACCCTTTACATAGCAATGCGTAAAAACACCTCACAATTTTCAAGCTCTTGCCTATTTAAATACCAAATGATTTGTCTATTCAGAAATAAATAAAAAAGTGGAAAAGAATTATTTTCTAATTTGCTCTATGATAATGTGAATCAAGAACCAAGGCAGTACTAACATAAAGAGAAGAAACCTGAGTCATTCGTAAGTATATGGCAACAAGTATCTGAAAAATTTAATTTATGTTTATCTAAGTAAATGGTAGAAAAAACCTGGCTATCCCTGTCAGCTTGCTGGTTTTTTTTCTATTGGCAATTTACGTAATGAAAATAAGGACATGAAATCTAAAATGYACACACCCTACAGAGCAGCATCATCTTTCTTGCCACCATTTCCCAGAATCAGAGAATACTCTGAGTTGGAAGTGACCCACAAAGACCATTAACTACAACTCCCTGCCCTGCCCAGGAGCATTCCCAAGAGTCACACCATGTGCCCAAGAACACTGTCCAAGTGCTTCTTGAACTCTGTCAGGCTTGTGCTGTGACCACTTCCCTGGGGAGCCTATTCCAGTGCCCAACCATCCTCTGGGTAAAGAACCTGAATCTATTCTAAGCAAGATATCAGAAACAGTGTTGCTATCAGGACTATGGCAGTGACTGTCCCCCCTCCCCATACTCAGAACTGGTGAGGCCATACCTCAAATCCTGTGTCAGTTTTGGGCCCCTCTCTCCTAGAAAGACACTGAGATGTCATTGCTCTCTGCAATTCCCTGAAATGAGGTTGTAGCCAGGTGGGGATCACCCTCTTCTCCCAGGTAACCAGTGATAGGAGAAGAGGAAATGGACAGAAGTTGTTCCAGAAGAGGTTAAGATTGGATATTGGGAAAAAGTTCTTCACTGAAGGGCTGTCAGGCATTGTGACAGGCTGCCCAAGGAAGTGGTTGAGTCACCGTCCCTGGAGGTATTTAAAGGACATGTGGATGTGGCACTTAGGGTCATGATTTAGTGGTGAACTTGGCAGGTTAACGGCTGGACTCCGATCTTAAAGGCTTTTTCCAAATTAAACAATACTATGATTTTAAGATGAATGTAAAATCAAATTCTTCACATTTGCTATTTATTCACTCCTGTTTATTTCTAATGCTTTTGGTTAGTGACTGACCGAACCGGCAATAGCCTTGCTTTAAAGTGCAGATCTTACGCACTTCATTCCAAAGTGCTAAATTATCACTGCTTGGTTTCTTTTAAGATTCCTTGGTACATGCCATTTAAGAATGTAAACACCCAGCAGACATGATGTAAACATGCAAGGATTTTAGTCAACACACTGTTTGGGATTCCTCTCACACTAGCAAGGACAGCACAGACAACTACCAGCTCCAGGTGTTTAGATCTTTTAAAATCTGTAACACATGTGCAGGAAAACTATGTTTCTCTTTAAATAAACATTTTCTATTACAGCTTTCTTACCCAGACTTGCGTAGCACATTTATTTCCCTGGGTCATTTTCCATTTTACAGCAAATAGATTATAGACACAGCATAGCAATCTGACAGCAGCTTTTCCCTCCATCAATAGCATTTCTATTTAAAGATGAGGATTCAAAATCGGTATTGAAGGTACATGCTCTCTCTTCTCAGGGGAGTCAGCGTACCTGTATATAATTAATCACTTCTATTAGTTTAGTAAGTCTGAGTTTAAAATTCAAGGAAAATCTGGTACTAAGACCTTTTAATTAAATGTCTATTGCTCTACAGGTGTGAGTCCATATCTTCACTTAGATCCAGCTCTACCCTGTGACTATGTGTCTACAGGAATGCTGTTGTTGGCACCAGCACTGTTGGTTTAACTAGTATCCAAGGAGAGGATCACCCCCACTGTACCTTGAGAAGACAAGGATCTTCCATGACATTGTTGAGCTTGAGTCATCAAAAATCTAACAAAAGTATACTAAAATAGAAGGACTTACATAAAGCTGCTGCCTCCACTGAGCTTGCTTGAGCCCTAGATATTCCTGGAAAGCAAAGATGGTATCGTTTCTATCACAATTCTTTTGCCTCTCTTCTCTTCCCCACTTATTCTCCCACTTTGTCCTTGGGTTCTCAGTTAAAAGAGCTCAGTTATACTGGTTGTCAAGTATGGCCACATAGATCAGAGTATGACAAGTTAGCAAATTAGTCAAGCATGTGTTGGTTCCAAAACCCAAAAGTGAAGGAAACTTTCTTTCCTTATGGGAAAGTAAATTTTCATCCAATGAAGTTAAAGAATGAGTATATGAATCCCAAAATGCTACCATCACACCTGGCTTACACTATTGTTACTGTCACTATTTCTAAAAATTCCCAGTTTGCTGCTGCTTCTCAGTGTGAGAATACAGAATCCTGCTACAGTTATTAACTTGTGAAATCGAGACTTACCATAAAATACATGTAAAGAGCAATTAGTATCATAAAATACACTGGAGTGAAATTTAATTTCTCTGATAAAACTTCTAATTCTGCTTTCTGACATTCTTGGCTGATCGATTGAAACACTGTAGCCTTCACAATATTTTAAGAGATTAAGTTCAAACAAATAGCCTGACTGAGCCATGATCCCTGACCTTCTGTACCTGCCATGGGCCTTCAAGGATGATTTCTGATGAACACAGCCCAGAGTAAATACACTCTTGTAGATTACTTGTTCCTGTGATCATAATTATAGGTACATTGTCTTTCAAGAATTAATTACTGTGTAACTTGCAGGTTTTTTGCTTTTATAATACAGTTAGCTTGGAAGCAAATACAAATATAATAGTGACATTGTGATCACAGGGACATTGAAGAGCCATGTGATTCTATGTCCAAAAGTAGGCAAAATTTGCACAAAAAATACTATCCTTGAGGCAGACGTCTGTATCCAATTATAAGGTTCAATGTTTGGGCTATGAAGGTAGAGGACCACCCCTGTTCTTAGTAACCTATTTATTCGTTTCAAATACTTGTAAAAAAAATATCACAATAGCAGCAAGGGGAACTTGTACTGAGATTATAAGAAAAAAATTAAAACAGAATTTTCAAGTGCTATGAGGCATTTTCATCAGCCTCTTACTGGGTTCTTTCACTTTTTCTTCCATCTCATTTGAAAGATAGAGATAGAATTCCCTTGGAAATTTTAATTTTAAAGATAGAAAAAGAATTCAAATGGATTTTTCTCCATTTGATCAACACATAACAAACAGGTATCTAAACGCGGCTATCAAGCCCCTTCATAAAATTGGCAGGTGCTTTACTCTTAAAAGGCAAAGATTTTAGAAACTGGGATGCATATCAGAAATCTCACTTTGTGTAAACTCAGATGCCTAATTGCAGCTGTAGGCTAAAAGAAAACGGGTTTGGTATCTTTTTATTAATGTGGGTATGTATAAACCGGTTAATCTCTAATCCCATGGCACCTTTTCATCTCACCAGAGGATCAGGCAATTCCCCTTTATGACTCTAATTCTGTAGTATATGGCAGTACTGACTTCAGTGGAATTACTCTTAATTCACAGAACTCTCTGGAGAGAAAGAGTATAATTAGATCCCTTAAAATTATTAGAAATGGGAGAGTAATATGAGCCTTAAAGTAGCTGATTTGCTATATTGAAATGTTTTAGTAGCAGTAGGTTGTAGGGAAGTCTATTGTCATGTGGTGCCTGAGCTTTAGGCATTATTCTGCTTAAAATGTGTATTTGCTGGGGATTTTGTTATTAGGGAATATAAATTACTAATATATATATATATATATATATATATAAAGCAGGATAGCATTTAATAAAAAGAATGAGAAAAAATTGGTATCAAGAAAATAATGTAAATACCTCCCATTTAAAAATAAACACAGTCTGCAAAATGTTTCACAAACACAAGATGGAATGGTGCTTATTAGAATTAGACTGATGTATCAACCCATGGGAAGAGGGGGAGAGGCGGGATACTTGTCCATGGGAAGTTAAGAGTTCTGGAGAGATTTATAATAGGTTAAGACCCCCTGAAARAAAAGTATGTCTTTCCTCTTCTTTTGTAAAACTCCAAGCCCTATAATTTTCTTTTGTTTTACTGAATCAGTCTCACAATAATTTGCTTAATAAAAACTAAGGAAAAAAAATCATCCTTAAAGACTGAATCCCTTGATACATTTCAGAAATTTCCTATAATTGAAGAATATCCTAAATATACACATCTGAATCCCAGCTATCCGATCAAATAGGAAACACGGCAACTATACAGAGACATTATATAGCATGGAGAGCAAAAATGAAGGTAAAATAAATTGGCTAGTAGCTGTTAAGAATAGCAGATGTTAAAAAGTCTTTAAATCACTAAACACAGAAGTGATTGACAGTTTGTTATTTATTCAGAAATGTAGAAAGTTTAAAACTAAATAAGGTGTAAAATACAATTATTGACAAAATTGATTATATATAATGCTAGACATTTTTAATTCTATATATTTTTAAGCAAAAATAATTATTATTTTCTCCCCTAATCTAACTTCTTTTCCTTTCATGTTCTCAAATTAGCTATTTTGCCTTGAACTAGATGTGCTGTTACGCAGTGATTGTCACATATTACTATAATGGTCTCATCCTTTCTGAGATATTTTCAATAGAAAAAGCAGATGGCATTGTAGCCTGGGCTCCACTACCAGACTATCATACGCCATGATCTGTCTCAAGTGTGAACTATTTTGGAAGGATTTCAATGCTCTATAGTTTCTTAGATCCATAAATTGATAAAGTGTTCCAAGACCCACAGGTGTTCATGTTCTTGTGGGTTAAAAATACACATGTAATATTTTTGGCTAATCAGGTATGTTCTACCTACTGATATTGACTGGTTTGTCTGAAATTCACACATGAATGTGTGTGTTCAAGCAGCAGCCAATGTAATTCTATTGATATTGATATAAAACAAAATATTGATAATTCCTAGTTTTCTTTTTCTTTTCCCTTCTCACCTTCAGGAATTATTTCTGGCAGTAAAATGTTCACTAGAAGACCAACAGGAGAGACTAAACATACAGAACAGAGTCCTGAGGCTATTCAGGACTAAAGCAAATGACACAAATGGGACACTCATCCCCAAAGCTTTTGGATGACAGATCATGGATCCCAAGTTAGTTTATGAGAACTGAGACGAATAAATTGTTCTCTTATGACTCTTTAGTCTTTTGGATATGTCTATTCCAATCCAAATTATTCTGATATGCTACTTTTGCTATTGCTTGTCCACACGCCCGTCTCCTTTGAGGGTTGGCTGATGCACCTGACTTCACTGCTTGTCATGGAAATTGAACTAGAACTAAGTTAGTTTATGGTCCTTTTTCAGAATTCGTCAAGCAGCACATAATTTTTTTAACTCTTAGATAGGGAAGGCCAAGTAAAACTGTAGACAGCAGACAGTTTTCAATTGTTCCAGGTAATAAGATCCACCTAACACTTGTCATCTGCATGGTGGTTCCAATACTCCCTATCAGATTACATTTCATACACTAACATTTAAACAAAATTAAGTCAAACCCCTTGTGTCTTTACCTCTATAGCAGTTATTCAAATTACCCTGCTCATATGATTACTGAAAAGGCAGACATGTCAGTGCTGAGGATAGAGAAACACAATAAAGAGGAAGAGGGAAATCTGGTAACCAAGCCATGAAGTCATGAGCTTCCATCTGTGAGAAGGATCAGCAAAGTTCCTGTGCTACGCCAACACAAGGGAGCAGTGGAAGAAATAAAAGTCTTCTCCCTGAATGTAAGGAAAGAATTATAGAACTGGAAGTACTTTATGGCAGATTAACAAATAACACTAAAAGACATCGAACTCTCATGAGAGAAAAGCAGTGCTGATGCAAAGGAGCTGTGAAAGTCGGGAGAAACGTCACTTCTGTCTAGATAGTTAAGAAAAAAGAACTAAGGGTACAAGCAAAGGCTGTGGATTTATATTTAATGTTTAGTCTGAAAAGGTTTCAGATACCACAGACAAGTATCCTGCTAGCATACATGTGTATGACAGCCTTTTAAAATGTAAATCGATAATGTATCACTTATGGAACATCTCAAGCCTAGGGAATGCTATTCCTACCATTGATGATTTCAGCTAATGGTAGAAATGGAACCATGTGCTTCAGGGAGGCATACAAAGCCAGCACCYAGATATTATAGGCAGAAAGAAGTAGCATATTTAAAACCTCATCTGCACATTCTGGATAATYGGAAACTAACTCTCAGTATATCTGAAAATATCATACATACCATTGTGGAATCATATGATAATATAGTTGTGAGCAGCCTCAGAAGGTGCCTAGTGCAATTTCCTGCCCAGAACAGTGTCAGTGAGACCGTGAGACCAGGTTGTTTAGTGGTTTATCCAGCTCACTCTTGAGAATGTCCAAGGAAGGCGAAAGCATGGCTTCTTTGGACAATCATCAKGTCCGTGAGATTAGCAGAGAAAGGACTATTGAAGCATTAAATGGGATTATATTTTTGTCCTAAACTGAAGATGCATTTGGAACTTCTTAGCCTCAAAAGATGTCTAACCCTAGACTGGAACACTTGACAAGGTCTGAAAAGTGATATTCATTTTAAAGTGAATCACAGCAGCCTTGAGTTTTCAAGTGCCAGTACAATGAAATCACTATTTGGGATTATCACAATTTCTCCCTCAGAACAGTCCTCTGATTTGGAATGTCCACTTCCAAAAATGYCAGTATTTCCTGGGGCAAAAAACTTACATTTTGCTAAGAAAAATTAAAAATGCCTTTAGGAAATATTTTCTCTCAATATTCAATATGACTTCATGAATTTGTTTTTTCATGATAAATTGGAATAAATACAAGGCCTAGGTTTTCAGCAGTACAGTTCTGTGTCTGAATCTGCCCCTGGATCGGTCAGGATGTGGAAGTCTGGAGGCCAGTTTAGACAGGCAGTCATCTGAGTGTAGCATTATTGTCCTAAATTGACACAAAAACATGGTGGTTTTTTAAATCCTAGGTGTGCTTTCTTTACAGCAACTGACACAGCATATGAAGAAAATGGATAAATGAATATTTATCTAGCTCAAGTGGCATAAAAATTAATGCATGCTTGTACCGATTTTTTTTTCAAGAGTTGCAAAACCAGACTTTCAAAATCACCTGTAAATAGCCTGATTACTGATCTAAAGCACAGTTTCTGAGTGACGGCTTTGGGTGCTACGGCATGTACAGAGGAACTCCTCTTTCAAAAACCATAGCTGGATAGTTTGGCTATTATATTGTGAAAATAAGTATAAAGTATAAAAATAGTTAAACTTCTCATAATCATCAACAGAATTAATATCTCTACTGTGATCTAACCTATCTTTTATAACGTAAAAAGAATGATAAAAGGAAAAATGCAAAATAAATTATTGTGTTATGATGAGATAATCTTGCTATTTCTGAATATATATTTTGGTATAGCAGTGCTTTTATTACTCTTTACAGGCAGAAAAGTTGACTTTCATCTGAAATTATTATTCATTCTGCCAAATAAATTGAACTGGATGGAAGACAAGTGCTGGAAAAACCAGACTGAAAATGTATGTCTTATTTGTATTGCAATCAAAGAGACATAATGGCAGAGATAGGAAATACAGGAGAGATTATTTAAATAAATTCTATCTTAGGCAGCAAAAGACTTTCACAAAACAACATATGTCATTTGAGTATCTCTCTCTGTCATCATAGATCATGAGCAAAACTCTCACTTGCCAAGTACCTGCCGTTCATATTGGATTCAGGAGGGTTATTGAATACAGTATTTAGTGCTGATGAAAAATCTCCCTGTTCATTTGCAGCTGCATCAATATAACTCTGGAGATGTTAGCTCCAGACAGGCACCTGGGTTTGGAAATGTAGCCTATGTTACATGTATTTTATCTCCACACAAAGCAGATCAGCTCATACACTACCTTTGTGGGGGAAAATGCTGTTTCAGGGTATGGGTACCTCTTCAAACGAATTAGACAAATGCTGGGTTTTGTCGTATAATTAGACACGATCTCATACTATGATATTATGAAAGAAGAGTGGAAATATTGAAAAATAAATATGTGAACTGGATATTTGCAGATTATTTTTTACAGCAATGTGAACAAAAGCACTGGTAAGTACAGTGTCAGGAAGAATTAGCCTATACAATTCTGGACTCTACACAGTTACAGAGAGATATTATTACTGTGAGAATAATACTGAAAAAATAAATGTGGAAAAATACAGTTGTAAGGAGAAAATATACTTGCCAGGTGGAGAAAGCTTCGCCTACAGAACTGAGTGTTAGAATATGCTAATAATAGAATTCTTAATGACTAAGTGAGCAAAGTGTAGAAACTGCAGTTACCTTATTTAGATGAAGTGACTGTGTAAAGTATGTTAACAGAATGCAGAAAGAGCAAAGAATGCATAGAACACTAGAAATGAAAAACCAAACTGCTTGCTGGGGCTTTCTAATTAACACAGAAACACAATGTACTACTACTGAGATATTTAGGAAAAATAAATTCCCCTTCACCAAGACTGTATGGAACCATTGACACTAAAGCCTCATACTGTTTTGGTGGGGTTTATTTATTATGAGTGAGATAGGAATTTATTTGCTATGCTGTGTTCTGGGACACATATCCAAATTTCTCAAGCTTACTGCACTCTGATTGAGGTCTACAAGATCTTTGGGGATATCTAACAAACATCCTTAGGAATAGCAAAACCATTCTCAAGCTGGAATAAATATCTGACATCTGAAACGCTATTTAGAGTTGATGGAAGTTATTTTTTCCCTCTGAACTGTTTGAATTTATATTTAATTTTGGCCACTAAAGTTCAATGCATATTATAATTTCTGGCCAGTTTCAGGTCAGTTTCTGGTTAGTTTCTGGTCCATTTATACTTCCATCTACCTGTTCCCTTTATTCCTCTGCCTTCGAGGCAGAAAAACACAAATAACTGACTATAACTAGTAGATATAGTAGTAGTATTGATAGTAGTCAAGCAGTAAAGACAGAAAGCTGAAATCAATGGGAAACATGATGCAAAGAGCAAAAGGGAATAAAATTTATCCAAAATCATAACATATCAGATCAACCCAAGGAAAGGGAACAAAGCAAACCCCGTATTTACCTACTAAAACGATTTTTTAAAAATCTGCTCAGATTATTTGTACTGCCAGGACACCAGTGTCCAAAAGGAAAAACTTACATGCTTCAAAACTGTATTTCATTGATCTTAAAGAGAATCTGTCCTGGAAAAAAGTTTGTGTATGATTACTGATTGAAAACACATCCAATCTGATATTATCCAAAGGAGATTAAAGGTCTTGCTGCCTCTTGGTCACTCTCAGGAAAAATCTCTATCATGAACCAAGCTGAGAGCAGCTGCTGTCCTTTTTCACCCCTCCAGCTGCTCAGCAATGTCTCACTGCCAGTTGCTGCAGGGCAGAGGAAAGGAAAAGAGGAGGTCTGGCTATCTACTGCTCGCTAAACTAGCAGCATATGGAAACATTATCCAAGCAGGAATTCAGCTCCTATACTCTGATCTGAGGGAAAAGGCTGAAGAGTAGAAATAATCTTCATCTTGTGACCTCTCTGAATTAAGCCCCTCAGTAGAGAGGGGCATCTATAGAACAGGTTGGGAACAGTAATTTCATTTTGTGAAAGATTTTGATATGGTCTGTTTTATTTACTACTGCTTAGAAACTAAACAGTTTGAAATTCTCTGTGAAAGGAAATTGTGCCAGCACAGAATGTGCTGGGGCTACTTACCCTGAAGGTCCTAGTTCGAGCTACCTTTCTCTGAGGGCACACGCCCCAGAACCCTGCTGCAGCTAAACTAGGAGGAACTTTAGGCAAAACCAGAAAACTTGCAACCTCAGGAAGGTCTAGGCCACTGCTCTACTTTTCATTGGCATTAGGTTGAGAGTCAGAAATCACCATAAATCCGCTCCAAATGCAAGGTGCACTCTTTCATTATTATTGATAAAAACACATTCAGACCATGCAGATGTAGACAAAGGAATTCTAACCACAATTTGTTCAAGTGAGAAGCTAAGAAAAGCAAAGAGCCTAGCCTGACAGATGGCAGTCCTAACACTTAATATTTGAATACACTGTGGAGAAGGCAGTGGGAATTTGGGCACAAAGATCATTAATTTTAGAAATATATGGATCTAGTTCAATTAGTAACTTACAGACAATAACTTACTTTTATCATGCTTTAACATTGAATTTGTTCCCTTTCCCAACTCATTCCTTATTTTCTAGGCATACACTTCTGAAGAGACCAAACTTAAGATTTGATATAATAATAAGCATAATAGTTCTTAGATGAATTTGCATGAACTGTTACTATAAAATATCATCTCTGAATTTATGTTATAATGGAAGACAAATTATGGAGAATGCATATTTTTATGGAGAATGCATATATTTATCTTCAATTACATTTCTCTATGGTACAGAATTACTCACAAATATATAGACAGTAGCTCACAGGCTACTGGTTTTGTAAACCATTAAAATTCTTCTACATATAGTAGGAGGAAACAAATAAATTAATAGAAGTATGTTTCATGTCTTGCCTAATTACAATCAACGTTCTTTCTGGACTGACGGCTGTCAGAATCATAGAATCATAGCATCATAACCCAGCTAGAAAATCTTGAAGAGGAACAGCACATGCTGGGCTCATTCCTGATGCTCTAAATTGGCTGGAGAAGGTCAGCACGGAGTAGCCTGAAGCACCCATTCCAGGCCAAGAACCCAGGGAAACACAGTGTGCATCTAAATACTGTAAACTCCCAAAGCAAGAGCCCACACCAAAACTGTGGGTTAATGTGAGGGAATGAAGCCCTGTGGTGAGACAGAGAGATGGAAAGAGCCTCTCAGATGAAGAAGTGGAAGCCTCATTGCTTGAATAATTTAAATCCTAAATGAATAATACAAATGCAAATATACTAAAGGGAACAATCCACAGGCAGGGCATTGAGTAGATGGATACATCGATGGTTTTTGTAATTCTCTTTTCATGACCTGTACCTGCTAATTCCTAGATGATCCTAAGTCATGAGGTTCTGAATTCCTAGGCATTCTAACATAACACATAATAATAGTAATGGATACTGCAGAATAACTAACAACTTTTTATGAATCCTTCCAGAAAAAGTTAAGTTGCTTGCTGTCTTACTGTTTTCTCATGTGATGTTACCTTTACTAGACTAGCAAATTTAGCTCACAGAAGTTCTGCTTTTATAGATTTTGCGTTTATAATTCATATTCTTGTCATCAAATTACTGTCTCCGAGTGAATTACATGCAAAATATACATTTAGTGAAATCCAAAGTATACTTTTTTTAATTACTG
The DNA here is from genome assembly GCA_018881555.1 of Amblyornis subalaris. NCBI lineage: Eukaryota > Metazoa > Chordata > Aves > Passeriformes > Ptilonorhynchidae > Amblyornis > Amblyornis subalaris. The sequence goes on from JACAXG010000025.1 coordinate 1,019,795, forward strand.
ATTAAACTAGCTGTAACATCAACTAGAAATTTGTAGTCACTTTTTAGACTGTAATTTTGTGCAGATTTTTGTCATACTAAAAACCTGATATTCTTTCTCCCATGGAGATATCTGAAGTCCTGAACACTAATAAGACCCATATGCAGACACCAGGATGACGTATGCCATAAGGCCAAATATAATAAACGCCTTTGCRCAATCTCATTGACATTAGTGGTCTTGCCAGAAACAGGAGCCTTTTTATTTCAGATAGAAAAAGTGAAATACAAAATAGCCATATTCAGACCAAATTCAAGGTGAATTTTGTAACAATGATAAGGAAGTATTCCCATTTTTCTATGGAGGTAGCTGTGTAGACCATGTGGCTTTAGGATTAGGAATGCCCTGGTGTCCTGAGGCATCAGTGCAGTGCAAGCAAAGACAAAGTACTGCTTGAAGGAGCCAGCTCTGGCAGCAGCAATTGCCACCACACTCACCCAGTGCCTCTCTCAGTAGCATCAGCAGAGATTTGCTATTTGGATGTCCATGATGTTCAAGCAGCTGATTTCTATCTTCAACAGAAGTAATTTGGCAGTCTGTTGTCCCAGGCAACTGCATACTTTGCCTGTGCCTAAAGCGCAGAGAGTCATAATCTAAATGATGATCATTATTATTGTGAAGAATTAAAACAAAATCTAGAGCTATAAGTTGAAATTCTGGAAAGACATTAAAGAGTAAAGAGACAAGAAAGCTAGACTGATAAAATGATAAGAGACATAAACCTGTCAAGGAATCACAAAGGCCATCTTAGCACAAAATGGGATTTCAAAATAAAGTTTCAGTATTTCACTTGACAGCTCTGAAGACAATCCCAGCCTTATTTAAAATTGTAAGCATATGTAACATAGATGGATTAATAAATTACAGGGGCATATACATGGTAAAGGTAACACAAATATCCTATGCTAGCTGTAACAATGGTGGGGCAGAGGAAAGAAGGAAGGAAGGAAGGAAGGAAGGAAGGAGAGAAAGAGAGAGAAAGAAAGAGAAAGAAAGAAAGAAAGAAAGAAAGAAAGAAAGAAAGAAAGAAAGAAAGAAACTATCAGTACTTAATTGTAGATTGCTCCAGTACAAAAATATTTATTCAAATAGGAATGCACTTATAAACTTCTGTCTACAGGAAGGCAAACAATAGAATCACAACAATAACGAAATGGAAAATATAGGACTTAGAAAAGTAACAACATATGGTTAAAGATTATTTAAAATGGAAAAGGAAAGACATTTYTCTTAGGAAAAGTCTTCTGTAGCATCAAAGAGGATAAAACATAGTCAAATATGATAAGAATGCTGGACTAAATCAGAATGTGTCCTCTTTTTCTTTTTTCACCAAAAATATGATTAGAGTCATTTCCCCAGAGCTATCTTTTTCTGACAATACCAGGTTTAATTACTAGTTGCCAAGATGTTGAAACAGATCAGTAACTGAATCAAAACTAGGCATATACTCCTTTAAATTCTCTTAAAGAACTTGAGAAAGAAGTAGTTAAAATGCCAGTGAAAACCTTGCAACCACTATTTCAAAATCAGTGGCTCTCCTTGAAGCCAGGAAATGCCATATATAGCTCTGCTGAGAAGAAGCAGCACTCACTGGGAAGCTATCCTTGGGCTGTGGCGAGGGTGGTGCCACAAGGGCCAATGCCACAAGGGGGCAGAGGACGCGGGATCGGCGACGCAGGATGGATTTGAGCTCCGGAGGCACCCTCCCTCGGTAGTTTGGTCTCTTGCAGAGTTAGCAACTGTACAACTTTACAGATAAAACATATATCTCCATAGCATTCTCCGTTTCTTTAATCACACTAGAGATGCTCACTTATAATGAATTAAAACTCTCCCACTTGCATGTATATTTTCCCAATCAAATGCAAATTCTTCTACATTACTTTCTCCGTGCTTGTTGTAAACTGTCCAATTTTAATATATTTTCCTCTTGCACTTCTCTCACTATTGGCTTGCTACAGAAAATTATCAAGCAATATGCACAACGAGTATTAAGCACTCCAGGAGCAATAGATCATCTACAAGACTGCAGGGCTGTAAATCACCACAACAAAAGATTTTCTKATGTCACCTATTGCTCCTGTAGTAATTACAACCCATCACTCTTGTGAATTAACGTCCTGCTAAAAACCGTATCTCAGATCTTGTCTTTCAGGAGCAGTTATCTTACTTTGACTGGGATTATCTTGATTGGTTCTAAACCAACCAACCAAGGTGGAAAAAACCAACAAACCAGGACTCTAATATATATTCACACAATCAACACCAAAGTTCAAGCTACCACCGGGAGATAGAACAAAAAGATTTTCCAGAGTCATGGAGTTCTGGTGCCTTCAGTTTTCAGGCAAGCATAGTGTGGCCCTCAGATTTAACATGAAAAGATGAGGCTTCAGCGAAATTTGAATTCTTTAAAGTATTTTTATCTTTTTTTTTTATTGTTTTCTTTCCAGACAGGCATCTAAAGCACTGGATTCTGGACTCTACTGGTCTGTAGTTGATCTAGTTTGCTACTAACTGTTGAATACTAGAAACAAACACTGATTGTTCAGTAAAGGTCACAGTTTTATTATGATTATTTTCTATTGCTGTTATAGAAACATCAAAGTGACATTTTTAACGTAAAAATGAGAGTCACTGCCGGCCATTAAGTCTCGACTAGATGTTAGAGTGAAGTGGAACGTATTTATTTTAACATTTTCTATACCTTTCTACTACTGTCTTTGGAACGTGAATAAATTTTCAGAGAAATATATGTGCTTTGTTAAGACAAAGAGCAATAAGAGAAAAATTCAACTTGCAGACTCATCCACCATCCAAACAAAAGGAAAAGTATTTAAAAATATTTGAAGACTTTTTTCTCTAGTGTTCATCAGGGTCAAAAAACCGATTTCACTAAATATTTCTACAAAAAAATATATGGCTGTTTTTCCTTTGATTCATACCTCTGAATATAGAGATCTAAACATTTGCTTCTGTAAATAAGCAACGCTCACTTCCTAAGATTGATTATGTATCTGATTACATATCACTTAATGTGGATGAGGCTTTGTAATTAGTATACAGTCAATTACTGTGAAGCCCTCTAAATACAGTTTACGTATATATAAATTATATTTTCAGACATCATTCACAGTTGTGTAAATCCGGGCTGATTCCACTGAGATTAAATTAAATTAGTCCATAAATGCACCCTAATACTCAATAGACTGTGTTCCACCTCTGATAAATATAGAGGATGACACGCGGTAACAGGGAAACAAAGGCCGCACTTGAGAGAAGCTCACGAGAATAAGGAAACACCTGTTTGTGCTGCGGAAGAACAGGTGGGGAGCGGCGGTTTGCCGGCTCAATATCCTGTGCTTGCAATTACAAAGAACGGTGCTCAGGTGCCTCTTTTTTTGCCCTGTGAGTTTATTAAGAAGCCGCCGGTGCTTTGCACTACCCTGGAGATGCCTTTCCAGCATCGCATGGCTGCCCCCAGCTCCCTCCCAGCGTCACCTCGCCGCGCCGTGCTGAACGCACACCGTTCTGCCTGCTGGGTAGTGCAGGAAGCCTTAATTACAGCCTGAAAATAATACCCGCTTCCCCCGGGAGCCTCCCCGGCTATTCCTGTGGGATGGGAGAAGCTGCGAGGAGCCGGGTGGGGGGAGGCTGGCGCTCCCCGGGCCCGAGCGCGGGCAGCGGCGCCTCCGAGCGCGCCGGCGAGGCGGCCCCAGCACCACGGCCAGCTCCGAGCGGGCGCCGCGCCCCGACCCGGCCCCGGCCTCGGGGCGGAGCGCGGTGCTGGGCAGCAGCTCAGCGACGGGGCGGCCTCGCCACCCGCTGGGTGCCGCCGCAGGCCGGGCGAGGACTCCGTGCCGAGCTCAGCCCCCGCACCCGCGGGACCCGGCGCGCCATCCGCGCCGCTCGCTCGGCCCCGAGCGGAACCTGGCACCTGCTCGGCTACCGGGGCGGGCAGCCTTCGGCGCCGGGGGATTCCCCCTTCCTCCCAGGAGGGGGTCGTGTGGCGAGGGGAAGTCCTCGCCTGGGTCACGCTGTGGTAGGAGGGGGCAATCCCTTCCACTGGGGCGAGGAAGCACGCCGAGTGCTCCGGTGGTCCCTTCCCCCGCTCCCCCATCGCTCAAATCGACCCCGACTTGCGCCGCCCCCCGCCCCAGACGGGGCGTGTTCCAACTTCCCTCCCACCCTCGGCCCTGCCAGCGCCTGGGGCTCCCCGGTGGGCCACGCTCAGGGGCCGGGAAAGGGCCGGCGGTGCTGGGAGGGCGGGGACGCCGGGGCTACCGGAGGTGGCGGGGCCCCCCCGCCGCCAGCGCCCTCGGTCCCCGCTGACCCCTGCAGCCGCCGCGGTGGGGGATGTGGCACGTCGCGGTGCTGCTGGGGTGTAGCTCATTCCTGATGCCGCTGTTTGTCGCTGAGTTTTGAAGAGATTTATTGGCTGGCTCTTGCTAAACCACGCTTGAGTAATCCGAGCTGCTGCGCGCCGTGGTGAAGCCCGGAGGGGGGGAACGTCACTCCCTCTGGCAGCGGAGCAACATTAGTCTTCCAGCCCTCAAACCACCACTACAGCGTCGGAAACTGCCGGGTCACAGCCATTTGCTTTGGAAAATTGGCGATGTTTGGTGCTAGAGATCGATTACCCTTGTAATCTTCCCCCACCCGCCACCTCCTCCTGCTTACCCCACCCCTACCCGCCCCAGACAATAGCGTCCGGGCTCCTCCAGGAAAAAAATAGAAAAGAAAGCAAGGAGAGAAAGAAAGAAAGAAAAAGAAAGAAACTGGGGGATGAATCTGACTCCAATAGGAAAAGCGTGTCTCTAGAAGTGGTGCTAATGGGAAGAGATTTCCGAGCTTCAGAGGACGATGATTTGTCACAAAGGGTAGCTGGCTCGGTGCTTTGGGCTGGAGCCGTGTAGGAGATCCTTGGAGAAGTCATTGTGCACAGAAAACCGAAGACCTGTACAAACATGCCTGTTCGCAGAGGTCATGTGGCACCACAAAATACATTTTTGGGTACAATCATACGAAAATTTGAAGGGCAAAGTAAGTTCTCGCTTTCTATCTATTTTGCTATAGTAGTTTTATTCTGCTTGTGACTAAATGGACAGCAGCTCCAGACTATATTAAGTTTGTAGCTTGCAAAGAAAACCCCGGAGGTAAGGAGGGGATCCCTGGCAGGAGTAGCATGTTGTTGGTCTAGAATACAGATTACCGACTTGAATTATTGGCTTGGAGGGTTGGTGGTTTTTTTTCGGGGGGGGGTTGGGGCTTTTTCCCCCACTATTTCAAGGAATAGTTTTTATCGTTGACTGTATCCATATTGTATAGCTATAGAAGTTATATCTCTTACCTTCTTCTGGACCAGTGAGATGGCTCTAAAAGCAGAATGTGCAATCTTGCTGTCTGTGCAATGTCTAAAAAATAAACTAGATTTATTATTATGATGATTTTTAATGCTGTTAATTATAATTGCCTTTTCAAAATAAAGCAGAACTTCAGACTTTGATTTAGAGGAAATAGATAATATGCAGAAGAGTTATTAAAGAGAAAATACTCTCTTACCTTGTTGTCATGACTGCATTTTAATATAGCTGTCAAATTTCTCTGTCTTGTTTATGTAAGTCTAAAATATCTATCAAACCAGTGCAAATGCATCCTCAGGGAGCGTCTGTGAGATCTTTTCCAATGCAGCAGTTTAGTACCTGTCAAGGAGGCTGAAGCTGAAGTGTTTTTTCCTGGCCAGAATTCTGGTTTACTATTAGCTCTGAGAAGGAACACTTGATGCTTAAAATGAATTTCATCTAGAAACAGTAGTTTGATATATGTACATTGATTTAAATATTTAGCATAATTTTAGTATCAGTCTGGTGTAACCCTTACAGCTAATTCCAGTTTATATACTTCCTTAAACCCGTGTTAGCATTTGTAATATTTATATTATTTGAGAAAAAAGTAAAGAAAGAGCGAGTCCTAATTTATCTGTAGGCTAAGTCAGCGTTGCTACTCAAAGTTTTTATGTAGTGAAGCATATTTTTTGAAGGTAATAAAGCACTAGCTACTAAATAGGCAAGTGATAGTGAAAGTTCAGCATGATTGAAAGACAGTAGAAAAAGTAAGAATGAAATCTCTATTTTTCTCTCTAAATAGTTCACTGTGTTCAGACAGACCGTATTTTAAATTTTGCACTGCTAACTTGGTGTCATGTAAGAAATCTTTTATAAAGCAAGCGATCTCCTAGTATAATTAAGCAGAAATTAATGTTATTAGCAGTAAATGTATCAAAGTTGCACATTTATAGTCACAATGGGAATAGCGTGTTATAAAGGTAAACAGAAACAAAGTAAGAAGAGTTGAAAACTTTTGAACCTTTCTTTGAGAGGAGAGTTTGGGAAGGGATGATGGATGGAAGCACAGAACTTCAGCAAAATGTGCAAAATGTTTCCAACATAACAATCATTTCCTGTACCCCTTCTTTTTGTTTTTAGGAATATTTTTTTTTTTATTCTGTTATTTTCTCGATAGATTTGTTAAAATACTGACTATAAATTTACTGTCATTCACCTCAATGAAAATCCCTACAGCGCAGATTGAGATGATTGGACCTTACACCAGGAAGCCCTTCACTTGAGTAGAACCCTCTTCCCGAGGCTCTGCTTCTCCCGGAAAGAATCTACTAACTTTTCAAGGACTTTCCTGGAGTTGCAACTGACAGGACGGCATTCATCACCTGGACTTCAGTGAAGCCTGAAACAGACAAAATTTTGAAGCCAAAAGGAGTTTTACAGAGACTTGCATAATGTGGTTTTATTTCATTAAAGACAACTTTGTTCATCTTTAATGTATTCTAAATTAATTGAATTTTCTTTAAAAGCTATAGATCAAATTAGCTTCATTAAATGACTGAAAATCTCTGCATTTCAGGCRTTCCCAGTGAAAAGAGGGGTTGTTCAGCATTCATCCCTGCAATCGACCCTATATGAAATGTGGAAAGAGTACTAAAAAATGCATCACTTTCTTTTATTGCAGATAAAAAATTCATCATTGCTAATGCTAGAGTGCAGAATTGTGCTATCATCTACTGCAATGATGGGTTCTGTGAGATGACCGGGTTCTCCAGGCCAGATGTCATGCAAAAACCTTGCACCTGTGATTTTCTTCATGGGCCAGAGACCAAAAGACATCATATTGCCCAAATTGCTCAAGCACTGCTGGGGTCAGAGGAGAGGAAAGTAGAAGTCACCTATTATCACAAAGATGGTAAAGTCTGGTTTTATTTTCAAAACCTTTTTGTGTGTTTGGTTAGCAGTTGATTGTGTGTATGTTGTGCTGGCCAGACCCTTTTCTGGAAGTGTTTAATTTCTCTGAAGTCCAGTGAAATACACTTGCATGTATCAATAAGGAAACTCCCTGAGGGTAGTAGGTGTATGGAGTATATCACTGTTCACTCACTCTACCAGCTGAATGAAGCTAGCACAGTGTTTGCAACTCTTGAACAGAAGTTCTCTTCTCGGTTTGTTTAAAGCAGATGTAAATCACTTAAAGTAATCAGCATAGAGGAACCTTACCTTGATTTAAATGTAGTATTTTACCACAAAGTAAAAGTAGAAAAACATGGCCCATCATAAAGAAAGCATTATCTTGTAAAGAAAGGGACAAGTCTTTTTCAGGGCTGAGATATTGTGAAGTACCTGCAATTGTACTACCGAAGTTGTCCTAGAATTGTCAGAGTCAAAATCTGGGGATGGCTAGACTATGAAGAGTTTCCCTGTTATTCACTAACGACTCAATACATGCACAATGGCTAAATCTGCTGATGCTTTTTTTCCGGTTAAGAGCACAAAATTAATAAATGTATTTGCAGATTTAAAAATGCATACGCGTGAAAACTAATTATGATACATAATAGTTACATGTAGAGTTTTGTTGTTGGTTGGTTTTTTTTTTTAATTACCCAGAGTTATTTGCAGAAACACCCATCTTTCAAATGAATTCAAGGAATGGATAATTGTGGTGCACCTTATTTTGTCTCTTGCTGTGTACACTCTTGGGAGAAGGAAAAGGAAATTCATATTCAAATGCTGAGCTTAAATTAGTTCTGGAGAAGCGCCAGTGTGTTGTTTATATCAATTTTAGAATCACATGCAATGTGCTTTCTCATTTTAAAGTCACAGAGTTAAACCCTGTTCTCAATAATTCTGTTGTTATCTTGGAGAGACTTAAGTAATATTATTTTTAGCTTAGGCTGGTATAATTCAGATAGGACTCAGACCAGCCATTCTACCCCTACTACCAATATTTACGCACACTCTTCTTAGCAGGTTCTCAGTAGAGATCTTTATTCTTAGATCTGGCTTGGTGGTCTGGAGCAGATTTCGGTCAAGATTTGTTGTTGTAGCTGTGCCTTGGACATAGATTTCTCAGGAGACCTGACACTGTGTGTCTTTTACACATCCAGCCTGTGTTTGTGTTAACTTGGCATGTGTTAAAAATAATATTGCAAAAGGACAACGTCATTTCTAACTTTCACAGCAACCATCCTGGAGCACTGTTTTGAGATCTGGTAGTTTAAAAGCCCTAAAGTCTCCCAAAACATTAGGAGGGTGGAAGAGATGCTTAACTAAAGTACTGTTTATCTGTAAATTACCAGACATATATATATATATATATATATATATATATATATATATATATGTTTATCTCCTTTTATAAAATGCTGAATTCTGACATCATGCAACACACCATAGTCTGAGATGAACCAAAGTAATACTGTCCATTAAAATTGCCATATTTTTTATAAATAGTTTTGAATGCTGAGTTACAGATTATTCAGTGTAAACAATCTTATGCATAAGGGTTTTCAGTAACTTCACTTCTGTGAATAGGTTTTTTAATTGCGTCAAGATTTTACTTGTCTAAATGTGAACAGGACTTACCATGTGCATTGTATGATCTGCTAAATTTAAACAAACACAGGTGAATCAAGCAAAAATTGGCAAAATAAAAGGGCTGACACTTAAATGCATGGGTATCTGTCAGCTTGATCGTTTGTATATACAGACTTTTTTGTTTCATTCCACATAATGTTCAACTTCTTTTCAAAATGTAATATAAAATTTGAAGTCTCTGTGGTGTCATAAAATTGAAACTACCTCTGTGATGAATATGACTCTTAGTAAACATATTCTATAGTTATTCTAAATAACTTGATAATACTTTTCATCTTCAATTTTTCAAATTTGCAAATTTGATTTTTCAATATATAGCATTTATACATATACCTATATATAACCTAGTGTGTATATTATAACAATATACAGAACCGTGACACGTAACAAGGACTTCCTCCAGAAGCAAAGTAAATTTCAAGAATTTTCTAAATATTTGAGAGTTTAGTGCCTGGTTAGTGGCTTATTTTGCATGAGTGCTGTGAGTGAGTATGAGATTTGAGGTCAATTTCAGCAATTTTCAATTTTCAGAGGTGAATTCTAGCACAGTTAGAGAAGTAACTTTTTCCATGTGAGTAACCCAAGTTACTCTGATGAACTATCCACTGCTTGAAAGTTTGATTTGACACTTTATTTCATAGCAAGCCATTGTGTAATATTTAATGTAATACTAAGCATACGGAGGAGGAAGACACCTCAAGAAGGTGTGAATTGCTTGAGGTTCCACTGACAGGAGGTTCTGAAGACCATATTACACACTGCTGACTAAATGCCCAGTGAATTGCAGATAAAACCTTATTCCACATCACATTATCATTTACTCTACATAAGCCACTGATTATATTAAAAATTATTTTAATGTTTTGAAGTAAAGTAAATGTCAGTGGGATCATTTATAAAGCTAAGCTGTCATCAGACGTCCAGCAATGCAGATATCAGAAAGGGAATCACTCTATAAATAATGCTTTTTCTTCTTGATTCTAAATACCACCTCATATAATTTTAAAATGTCACAGCTTTAAAGTTCAACTTAAAAGAAAATTCTTGCTGTAGAAAAATGGTATTGCACACATACTGGGAATTTGGATTGTGATGTTTTCTACTGGTCTGTAGTCCACTTTTCTAGACGAAAGTACAAGATACTGAGTTTTGAACATCTTGATGATGCAAGACTGAATGCTGCTGTTTGTTCACTGCTTTAATCTTTTGGCCAGATTACACACTCAAAGAAGACGGGACAGAAGGATGGGAAAAATTTTGTAGCAAGTTGATATTCAGAAAATGGCAATTGCTTGAATCTACACCGCCTTAAACATGACAGAGAGAAGATAGAGTGGTCAGAGAACAAAAATTCCTATATATCATGGTTTTATAAATGTGTAACCTGGACTGAGCCTGTTTCCCTTTTCACCATGCAGCGTGGGGAGGGTGCAGAGAAGTGTTGAATGCTTGTGGTGGCTTTGTGTAACTGTTTAGATGGCACGGATATGAGATGCCAGCATGACTTGGGCACCCAGCAGGCCCTGTCCCTAACACATCAGTGCCGTCTTCACAGCAGATTTTAACATTTGCAGCTAAAGGCCTTACTAGCTACTCTAGCCATATTTCTGTCAGAATAAGACTGTTAATATAGCTTACTTTTGGTTTTAATTTCTCCTCACTCTTTTTTCTTTTAGGAGGGTATTTGTGCAATCCAAGCAAAGTTCTAGTCCTCTGTCCTGTTTGAGTAGCGCCGCAGTAGGCAATTACATAGCTACCAAAAGAATTAATTACTGAGAAAAATGGTTAATGGGAACAGATGGTGCCAAAACTAAAGGTCCAAATTTATAGGTTCTCATTGCGCAAGTAGCCCCACAATTGTCACTGGCTGTACTCATGGGATTAAAGACACAGTAAATTTCTCTTTTAATGTAAACATCCCTTTTTAAAAAGAGCAATAGATGAATACACACAGATCACAAGAACTATTATTTTGAAACAGATTTTTTTTTCCCAAGGGTTGCCCATTAGGCATTAGTATCTGCTTAATTAAAAAATTATACTCTAATGTCAAAGCAGCAATATTGTATATTCCTTACCATCTCACAACTTTTTTTTCACCAATTTTATAGCTATATGATCTGAATTATACTTGAAGGCAAGATATTGTTTATACAGGATATCAGTTCTTATTTTAATAAAGTTATTTGTGGTGAAAATGTTTGACAGCTCTTCCTTTGAGGACTCCATTTTGCAGTTTAAGTCATTATTGCATAAATCATTCTTGACAGATGTAAAATATTGCTTGAGGTGGTAAAGCTGTAAAACCTTTGACATAAAAAGTATAATTATTCTGGAATTGAGAATGGATATATAATAATCAGAAAGTATTGTACCACACAGAATACATTTTTACTTCCTGCTATATGCTTTGTGGGCAATAATGGGATATGTGTAAGCTTGCAGATGATATCTGTTAAAGGGAAGTAGGATCATTTAAGCTTAGCCTATATGCATCAGATATCCTAGAGATGAGAAGAACTATGGTAGAGTATTGGTTTAAGCAAAGATAAGATGAAGCAATTATTTGCAGAGTATGTACAAACCTCACTAAGTACTTGCCATTTACCCAGTTGCAAAAAAATAATTTACTACAACTGACAGAAATGAAACATATTGGTGTTTTCAAAATACATTTCCAAACTAACATTTTAAGGCCTTTTCAGCTCTTTTATGAGGCTAAGAAAATGAAAAAAAAGCAAGCGTACTGACAAAATAAAGTAAAAATGGTATTAAGTGTCCTTAAATAGAAAGATCAGGCCTTCATTTAGAAGCTCCTCAACTAGACTTCAATCAGCATAGGCATTTTACCACCTCTTTGTGTGAACCTACCAAGCAATAACAAATACAACTGAAAGACCCTTACGTGTGTGTCAAGTCCCCTTAGATTAGCTCTAGCATGAGGGTCAGCAAGTGCAGTCTTGACCTTAGTTTCAGTGCCTTATCCAGAGCTGTTGAGAAAGGTCAATGAATCAAATCACTCTGATACCCTACAGGTGTAGGAGTCCTTGATATAAGAAATATTATCTGACTGCATTTTGATAAAGAAAGTGTTACCCCCCCAACAAAAACCTGTGAAAAACCACTTCCTTAATGCGGGGCTTTTTTTCTAGGCATACTTAAAATACCCCTTGGATCAAATCCAGAATGTTACTGAAGGTGTTGAACTATTAGAAATGAATGAGGATATCCATTTTTATGTCTGTAGTGCAGTGTTTTTACCTTAGGCTTTAATATTTGCTGAGAAAAAAACATCCCTTGCCCCATTCAGTATTGCTGATTTTGCAGCAAGGAGCACCATCAGCAGCAAGACAATACCTCAGTGATCTGAATATCTCATTTATCCATCCCTGTTCAGATATCGCTTCTGTATCTGCCCAGAGCTGTGGGTCACTTCTTATTCACATTTAATGTGAGATACCTAATGATTATGATAAAGCACGTCTCAGATATCCTAAAAAAGCTTATTTATGGATCAATTTCAATCTTAGTTTTCAACTCCTTGACTTTTCAATATATTCCTTTTTCTTCTCAGGTAAAGTTGAATTTATTTTAAATAAGGAGGGGACTTTTATAATGAGAGATAGTGTCTGAATAAATAGGACAATTAAATTGACTTCTAAATTATTCTCATTGTCAGTGTTTAGGGTCAGAAAGGTATGAGTAGATATACATAATTTTAATAAATAATGAAGAATACAATTGCTATTATTAGAGATACTGCATCTTTAACAGAAAAAAAATCTTAATTTGGAAATATTCTTTCTGACAGTTTTGAGTTCCTCCATGGCACAAGTAAAAAACCTGCAGGCTAGTAGATCAGGAATCTTTCATTTCAGTACAGTGTTAAGACAGAACTCTTCTTCCACTGGTCTTCCATAGTACAGTTTCATATCAGGATTCAGAAAGTCACAGGGTCAACTTACACCAATCAAGGAGCCCAAATTTCTCTTGTTTGAGCTACAAAGAAAAAATGATTGCTGACTTTCACAAAATGTACCATAGTGGTAAGAAAGATGACACATTCTAGGGTGAAATGGTAGTATAAATTTACGATATAATACACATACTCAAAAGAGTTTCATCTTTTAATTAGGCATTGCCTGACAAAATTTTTTATCTGTTTTGAATATGCTCCTTTTAGTTGTAGTGAAAGCTATTTTGGTTTTGGGTTATGAGACAAAAAGAACAGATGTCAGTCTAATTTTGGTGTGGTTTCACATGATTTATTGTGTCCTCTTTCCATCTTCATCGTGCATTCTTTCTAATGTTACATTATGATAAGAGAGTTATTGCATACTCCTAATCCATGTTATTGATTGGTTCTTTCCCTTCTCCACTGAATTGGCCATATACAAAAAGGAGATGCAGTGAGCAAATCAGACATCATACTTTGCAATAGACTCAGGGGAAGAAAGACTGCTTTTCTAATAGCAGCCTTTTGCATATTTGATATGAAACAATTTAAAAACTTGGCACTCCGAATAACACCAATGCTGACATCACTGCTGTTCCCTCTGGTTCCAAGCAATGGAAAGAGAACAGTAGTGTGTGTTAGATTTTATGTTAGTGGTTTCAAGTCCAGCTTTAAAGTGTTCCCTACATATTTGACTTACTGTATGACTCAGTCTATGTGCTAGGTAGTCCACGCTCTTCCCAGCTAAGTATGGAAAAAGCTTAATCAGGGAGTGTAGGATTCAGGGTAGCAAGACAAAGCTGACTATGGAAATTGCTAATTGACTCTGGAAACCGCATATCTCAAAAGCAATCAGAACTGTAGCTGTGAACCTCGATCCAGGCAGAGCGGATAAATGACAATGACAGTAGGGTATTGTGGCTCTATAGTTACTAGCTCGTTTCATGTTGTCTGCACCTCTGAAAGTTGGCTGGGAAGTATTGGTCTTATGATTTTGTACAGCTGGAACTTTTTTGTCTAGTATACTGTTTTTGCTTTAAAGGAAATAACATACATATTTGAATAATTTCTTGGAAATTAACTGAAATTTCATTTTGAAAGCAGAATTATAGCCATAACTAGTCACAAAATGCTTTTTGACCTCCAGAATTTCCACAGATACACAATTTTAAGCTCCCTCACCAACTTTCTAGTACAATATAGTCTTTTCATTTCTATTTTCCTTATTACACTAATCCTGAAATTGCAGTGAAATCTCATCAGAAAAGATCACCACAAAGGATACCAAAATTCAATCTGAAAAAATGTCAAAGTAGACAGTGTAAGTGGAAGGTCTTTCTTTTTCTGTGTCGTTAACTGGACTCTAATTATAGATCTTATTATACCTAGTTTTGATAATGCCTTCAATTATAGCAACAAAGTGTCATCTACCCAGAGAATATATTCCAGCTTATTTTTTAACAAAGAGACATCGTATCATCAAAACCTAAAGACTGTATTTAGGTGTCAACATTATTAACTATTTCATTACTGATAGTGAGTGGAAATGACCAGAAGAAAGCTTACACCAGAAATCACAGCTGCATTCAGTACTTGCCTGCCTGCTGAAATTTCTTGCTTTCCTGTCCTTGTTCCTCCATAATACCATAGTCAATGAAAATACTTTCTTTTACATTTTGCCATTACCTCATTTAAGTCTCTGATATGCCAAATTAGACTGCAGTGGAAACCAGAAGGTCTTGCCTAAATAGTCAGTGTAGTTCAGAAAAACACAAGAGTTTCTTTCAAATACTATGAGATTGGATTTATCACAATACCTGAATACTGATCCTTGACAGTACCAGCTTATGAAATCTTGGGCTCTTTGGAGCAAATGCACAGGACTATATATTAACTGACTTTCTGCAGCCAGAAACACTCCTAAAGGCCTGAGAGCAAGGTATCAATACCTACTAACACAGGACTTGGCTTGCATACATGGCTTTCATAGAATTAAATCGCAAAATTTAGTGTTTGTAACACTGAGAATCCTGATCTTTAAGTATTAGAGCACAGCTGGTACAGACACAGTATATCTTTGCTAAGTAGTATTAGCTGGATCTCTGCTGCTGCATAAAAAGATGACAAATTATGAAAGAAACATGCAAAACACAGACAAAACCATCCTCCATTTTTATCCACAGGGTAGACAGGCAGAGATAACTTCCGAACAAGGACATATTAGGGGATTTTGCCTTTGTCTTATACCTAGGCTGCTCGAAAAGCAGTTAATCATCATGTAAATGTGTTTCATCACTAACATGCATGTGCTAACGCACTTATTCCCAACTGTTGTCAGACTTTGGAGTCTGTGCCCTTTTGAGATTATTTCTTAGAGCATTCTTTGCTGATTTTCATTCAAATCAATGCAAGTGTATCTCTGAAAATAGCTTGCAAATTTCCTCCTTTCAAAACTCATTTATGCCAATCTGCTTTACTCCTTCCTCTCTGGAAAAAAATGCCAGATAATCTCATTAGTATTTTGCATGTTTATGGCATTTCTTTTTATACTTTCAAAAGAACATGAAACTCAGTAGTCCATAAATCCTATTGTCATGGTATTTAATGTAAAATACTGTTGCAATTCTGTCTACTTGCTTAAAAAAACAGTCTTCCAATAAGAAAGAAAGAAAGAAAGAAAGAAAGAACGAACTTAAAGTCCATGCCATTTTAAATAATGAAAACGAAAGAAAGGAAAATGTATTCCATTTTTTCCATTTTAAGTGCCCAGTGTTATATATAAAATATACCAGGAATCAATTTAACACCAAAGTCTATCCAACAGAAAAAACACCACTTCCCAAAAGGACTATTTCTGGAGTCATGGATAACATAACCATATTATGTGCAAGAGTAGCAAGCAGCCTTGAAGTACAAAGCCAGATATCTATAAATCAATATCTGAGCCTTCTCTGTGGATTAATGGAGCAGCTCACAAACTGGTATGAAAGCCTATGTATAATGTCAATCATGAGCCAGTCCATGCTGATTCACTATTCAGAGCATCCTTAGTCTGTCTGTAAGTTATACTGATTGTTTATGGCAACAAAAATGTGAACACAAAATGCACAGAAGCATCTTTAGTGTTTTACCCACAGAGTTCTAAAGAAAAGTTTTGTAGAGGAATAAAAAAGAGTTTGAGTACTGTTTGTGGATGACCACAAAACTTTATTAAAACCTTGCTCCTCTTTATCCTGAAACTTGCAAATCATTTCTCATGTCAGGATTAGAAGTAGGATCTAAGGACCTGCTCCCAAATGCCTGAAAAGTTAATGAAAAACTACTCACTGCTACTGCTACAAGCAGAATTAGTGTCTGATTTGTGTGATGTTTGTAGATCAGGAGCTGGGTGCGGGTGCCTTCCCTCTTCTATGTTCACAGTTATTTAAAGAGAGGAAAAGAGGAAGAATACATGTTTCACAGACAACTCTTCTTCCTAGCTGATAGGTATGCAAGGCTGTTTTATAGAAACAACTACACAAACCAAGAACATTACAGCTAAGGGAGCTATTCAGTAGACCATGCAGATCTATTTACATTCATTTCTGGTTGTCTTTTGACCTCATTTGTAAAAAAACAGATCCTGCAGAAGCAGAATTACCAGTAGCATAACTGTCTCTGCAGAACTCAACATATGCAAAATATAATTATTAGCCAGACAAATACGTTGTGTGTGGCTGCTTCTATTCAAACATAATCTCTTTCACATTTGAATTTGTCCCTGCTTCATGGAAATTGATTGAATTGTTTATTGTTTCCCTTTTAAATAATGTTTTATTCTTAATCCCTTTTCACCCTGGGATCATTTTCCTATAAATAAAAAAAAAAATTGTAAACAAAGATCTTAATTTCCACTTTCTGAGGAATATCTGAAGAAAAGATGTCTGGTTTTTGAAATGATGGAGAAGGAATTCTATACATTTAATCTCGACTGTTACCTGGAAAGTAGATTATCCAAACGTTGGGGGATTTTTGCCCCTTCGATCCCAGAGGTACTGAAATATCATAGCTATGAAAAGCACACTGAGGTTCAGTTACTGCAAGAGAAATGACTGACCTGAAGTTTTACATGTAAAAGCAAATTTAGGACTAGATTTTCACTTATATGTATATATTATGTACTCTAAAAGTGAAATTCTCATTCTCAAGAGATTTAAGAACCACTTTGAGGAGCTGCCAAAATTACCTCCTACCCCATCATAGAACACAAACTGATATTCTATATTTCACAACAGTTTTACTAATAAAGCTTTATTCTTATTAAATACATTCAATCACAGGAAGTTTGAACTGAACAGCAAATTAAAGTGGCTCCTAATGAGCAGATTGACTAATGCAGTGAGTTGAGTCTTTTACCTCAAAAGACATATTATTCTGGAAAAGCTCACAGTTCCAAACCATCATTCTCTACTGCGTTTTTGCACTATCCTCTTCTCTTTTCCAATACAGTATACCAAAGCTGCATTGTAACATTTCCAAGTATACACAGATATAAAAATGCCACAAAAAATCCCCAACATGATCAAGTCTAAAAAATGAGTAACAGAGTAAGACTATAGAACRATATTCAACAGGAGATAGTTTTGTAAAACTGCCTTTAACAGGAATTGCACTTAATAGGATTATTCTTATATGAGCATCTCAGACTACAGGCCAGGTCCGAGAAGACACCCCAGGCAGTGTAGTTGTGCACATGTCTCTGTCCTGTCACAAAAAATGATACTTTCCAGAGAAACGACTTCTCCTCTTAGGACACACACTGTAAAGATCATGAAGTGCCAGAATGGGCTTACAGACAGCTAGGGGTTGTACTAAACGGCAGAAGTGTCCAAACTGTTTACTTCTCTTGACATAGGGTAAGAAGAACACAAAGGTGGAATCAAAGAAAAAGTACAGGAGGCATGGTTAAGAAAGTTCAGTGGCTGCTAAGCTCACACTTTTTCAAACAGAAAAACAATATCATTTGCAAGTCTCACACTGAACTTTGTTGTGATGGTTGTAGCACTTATTAAGGTGCTACCACAAATCAGTCATACAGAGCCTGTGCATCGTTATTTTAAAAGAAAGCAAAACTTTTCTGAGTATAATTTAACTGGTGCTGCATGTATTATACAACAAATAGGGCTTTATTTCCTCCTCAAAATAAAAAACTTCCACTCCTCAAACATTTAAAGAATTGAAATTTCATCACACTCTAGCTTGATTTAGCTTTTTAGGTGTATATAATGGATTCTCATCTTCATGATCCTGAACACATATGAAACCACATAAAGTTACTAATGGGAAAAAATGACATTTCTGCAGGATATAATACATCTGTTTAGATTCAACTAACATATCTCTAAACTTGATTATTAACCAGGGATATTCTCATAACCTAGTTTAGATGGTAACTTTTTCCTGTCTTGGATTTCACCCTTTGTTTGTGTCTTGTTTTTTAGAAACCGGCACAATCTGCATAACAAGTAATGCYTTGTTTCACATGGGAATCTTTAAATAGCAATCACTCAGATGTGTTTGCTTTCAGAAAGCATTCTGTTAGCATGGCACATACTCTAATATATAACATTTTACCATTCCAGTATAGCAAAGAAATCCTTTTCTTAGATTGGTCTTTTATAGTCATCATATTTTCATAGAATTGAGAAGCATTTAGGTCAGGAGGAAACTTGGGAGGTTGTCCAGTCTAGTGTCCTGCTGAAAGCAGGAGCAACACAGAATTCAGAGTAGGTTGCTTACCACTTGTCCTATTGGATGCCAGGATGGACCCCCTCTGGGCAGCCTGTTCCAGTACCCTCATATTGAATGGTTTTTCTTCATATCAAGTCAGGATCTCTCCCATTTTAGTTTAAAGCATTGTCTATCATTCTTCTGCCATGCACCTCAGTAAAGGACCTGCCTCCATCTCCTGGTAATTTCCTCACATCTACTGAAAGACTGTTACTAAGTCCCTCAGAGCTTTCTCTTCTCTAGGCTCACAGCCAAGGCCAGTTTCCTCAACCACTCCTCAAAGGACATGTGGTCTCAGTCCATATCCATCGTAGTGGCCTCTGCTGGCCTCATTCAAGTTTATCAGCATTTCTCTTGTACTAGGGGTGCAAAGCTGAATTCACTATTCCAGGCATGATCAACTGAGCACTGAGTAAAGGGGAAGTATCACTTTTCTCAATCTACTGGCAAAGCTCCTGATGATACAATCCAGTGTGCTTTATCGTGGACACAATTGGACTCAAACTTCTCAACAGACCCCTCTCTCAGTCCTTTTGCACTACTTCAAGATTCAAACCTTTCCCAGAGTGAGGCAGTGAATGTATAAAGTACCTCAGCTTTATCTGCATCCGCTGTCACTAAATCACCCTCCCCACTCATCAGCAGGCTCACATTATACTTGTTTATTCTTTTACTGCTACCAAAGCTAGCAATACAAGCTCTTCTTGTTGCCCTTGATATCCCAAGAGTTTCAAATCTATCTCAGCTTTTCCTTTTCCAAGACATCCCAGCATGCCTGGGGAGTGTTTTGGTATTCCTCCCTTGTAGCCTGCCCTTGCTCCCACCTCTTTCATATATCGTTTTTGTTGGGATTTTCTTGGGTTTGGTTTTTTTGGTTTTTTTCCACTGTAGCTCAGTCATGAGTTCCCTGCTTAGCCAGCTGGTATTCTAATACATTTACTTATTTTTCTTAGTATTCTAATGGACTGCTATGGTGCTTGAGAAAGCATTTGAGCCATACCCTCCAGGAGGTTTGAAGAACTAATGAGTTAGATACCATACTTCTCTTTCTTTTTCCCTCTCAATTCTGTTGCCCATATGTGGGTATTTTACATATCTTTTATTATACTAATTGGCATCTATGCTACTTTTATAAATTACTCTTACTCTTTCTTCAATGGTTCAGTATTATGTCAAGTTTTAGACATTAAATTTTACATAACTTAGATACACATGTTCATGCATTGGGAAGTCATTTTATATTACACATTAAAGGTGGTTGAAATTGCAACCTAGATATTTTTTGATGGAAGATCTTTTCCATATATCATTACTGATGTGCTACATGGTATAAATTCCATGTTGCTACACATTTTATTATGAAGAACTCAGTGTTTTCCTGTAATAGAGGCCAATTTGCCTGGCTTTTAGGCATCTGCCTGGTTTTCTTTGGCAGATTTTTTATACAAACATGTTGGAGTTTAGAAGAAAACAAACATCCTAATGCTTATTTTGCTGTGGATTACATCATCCAAAACAGTTCAACGCTAAAGAAAGTTGTGATGGAGTTCTTCAAACTTTTAGAAGCAGCTAATCAATTGTCTTATACTAGGAGATAAATGCAAATGCTCTGGCAACTAACCAGAGCATCCCTGGTACACATTATTTAGCACTTCATTCTCATTGTTAGAGATATACAGAAAGATCTTCTAAGAGAAAAATATTTTTCACACTGTGTCAAATTCTTTCAGTGACTTTCAGTAGTATAGGTAACTATCGAAACACTGTCTTGTTTCAGAAGAAAAAGTTTGTTGCTAACTTTTCCTTATACGGGTCATGCAAAAGACAGCATTTTCTTCTCCATTTATCTTCTCCCACTTTTAATTTCATATTTTCTTCAAAAAATTGTAGATTTGTCCTATGCTCTTTTTTCCAGATTAGTGACTAGCAGAGATAGAAATCTGCTGTTTTCTTCAAGGGTTAATACCAATAATTTCCTTTAGAACAATGCTAAGTACCCTTCCCCTGTGAAACACCACAATCAGTATGCAAGTGTGCTAACTACACTGACAGGAGCTCAGCACGTCTGCCTGCCGGCACTGATGGCACTCAGCATCCTGCTGGAGCTGGCCCTCAACACAGAGCTCAGCAGCAGAGCATCAGGAATCCTGCACCTTGTGTGCTGTTGCATTGATGCCAGACCCATGGGTTTACGCAGTGTCCCTTCAAATACCCATCATGTTGGAATGTGATTCCATCTGAGGATATTAAAAAAGATAAGTGAGACATAATCCTACTGGTTTAAGTCACCCCACTTGGGGGGCCTGACAACCTATTGAGATTTGTAACCCATTTAATATTTTCTCAGTTCTTTATCTATAGACAAGGACTGCTAAACAAGCACAATGTGACAAAGCATATTTAATGAATATTATTAATGATGATTTCAACTGCTGTTTGAAGGTGTTGATAAGCTTCATCAAATATACTTCCACTGACTAAACCAGCACTGACAATACTTTAAATTTTATTACTAAAATAATTTTTCTCCGTACTGCATGCATATTTAACACTTACAAATGTCTCTGTTTCATGGTGGATTTTATTTTTAATCATCCTAATGTGATGTTTAAAAGTTCATCGATAAAACCTGCTTTACTGACTGCCTAAAAGGAACTGTCTTTTGCTGTCTTCTCATGTGACAGATAAAAGTATCTTTGGGGAGCACAACAGCAGTCCCTGGTATTACATTAGCAATGCTGGTTGCCCCTATATCAGTTAATTTGATGACGCAGAAGAGAACACATCTAGCATATGCATTAAAATGTAGTATTATGTAAGGATTTCTTAATTTGTAATTTTTTATTTGAGTGTGTTTTTATTTCAGCTTAGATGCAAAGCCATTCCTACTTCTAAGGCAGTCAATGAGAGATTCACACTCTGGCAGTTTAATTGCAACAGTTTCTGCATGTAAGAGATATAGTGTAGTGTTCCGGGTAGCTACTTGTATGTGCTTTATTTCTGCATAGGGTTAATTTAGTATGCATAGCACTGGGACATATGTCTTATTTTTAATTTCAAGGAATGAGATTATACAAATCATTTCTCATTCCTGGACTGGACCAAGTATTCCTTGTCAGATTGCCCGTGACAAGCCGATTGCAAATGTTGACTTGTTTTTGTCAAGAACGGTTAAAGATACTTGGCCCTACAAGGCTCGAGTAAAGTCAGAATGTGAGCAAGAGCCAAAAGGATGGCTTTTCTAGTCTTGTTTCTGACACTGTGTTTTGCAGATAAACACAGTTATCTTTACACACAGGTATTACAAAACAACTTTCCCTTGTGACTAATATAACTTCCAAAATTGTGTTTACATCCCAGTTATTTATGGTCTTTATATAAAACAAAAGAAATAGAAACCGAACCTCTCAAAGAAATTAAGTTTCATTTCTAGGTTTTTGAATAACTGAAAATTTTTTATGTTTTTATCTGGATTTGAAATGCTTGAAAATATTCAATAATTACATATTTGAAAGGCTTTACAAATATATGTTTTCTGTGACTTTGTTGAACAGATCACCCCTTTTAACTATCAGCAAGTCATTCTTTTTAGATACACAATATATAATAATGTACGGTTTGCAAGCAATTATACGAGCAAAATAACATGCAGATATTCTAAGACGGAAGTATTTTCATACTAACTTCAGCCCTAATCTGTAGGGTTATGGCATATTTACTCCTTGGAATTATGTTTTTTATCATGGAACCCAAGATAATCATAGGAAATTTTAGAGATCAGGGCAGTGAGTTCAACCATTGAACTGCCCATGTCTATTGTCTGGGAAAAAGAAGGGTCTTATTTTAAAGTGTTAATGCTAACTAGAACCTTTTTTGAGTACAGGATTGACAATTCCACTAGGTCTACCTAACCAGCCTTTCTGAAGTGCATCAAAAAGAGTAAGCAAAACCTCTGACTAAAGGGTACTTTGCATCACCTCAAATTGGTTTTTCTGAAGCCTGCAGTGATAAATTCAGCTTTCCTTTCAATAGTTTAGGCAGTATAGAGGCTTTTATGCATATCTTTGTTGGAGTTTGATAGTGTTTAACTTTTTATGGGAATAAAATACCAGAACTGTGGTGCTGAACTGAGATCGGTGATCAAAGTTAACATGCTACATGCTATCTCTGAGATATTACCTGTAAAGGAAACTTTCCAAAAGGGATTGAAAAATTGTAAAGAAAGTTCGTTATTACCTGTCATGGACATATCATTTATATATTGCAGAAGAAAAAAAAAATTACTAAAGAAAAAAAAACAGCAAACAAGCAAAAAAAACCCTCCAAAAAACAAAGTGAAAGGGTTTTGAGTCCATTTGTTCTGTGCTACCAATGCTTTGAGCAAACTGATAATATTCTTATGCAACAGCAGTGTACAAAGGAAAATTTTGCTAGGATTGAATCAAGTCAAAGTCTGTTTTCGTTGTGCCAAGTGTATCAGCCTTCAATCAGTGCTGGTCAAATCAAAATTATTTTGAGAAATTTTAGACTCTCTAGAGTCATTGAGAAGTTTGAGTTTAAGCAAGTGAGAGAAAAGCATGCAAATACCTGTCAAAGAAGTTTCTAGTTAGCTGTATAATAAAGCTTATTCCACCTTTAACATTACTACAGCTTTCAGTGGGGAGGGGAAGGGAAATGTGGATTTTCAAGACTATCTAAAAGTACCTTTTTTCTTCTGTTGAAATTATCTTTCGACTCAAGTAAAGCATCTGGTATAGTCACATGCTGAACATTAATCAGATGAGCACACCTGGCAAGTAGCTGTTTACTCAGTTCTGTGGTTTGCCAGTTAGCAAGGATCACACTGTCTTTCTTTACAAAGGTGCCCACAGTTTTAACCCTGTAATTTTTTTCAAATTATAACATATCTTCATCTTTCCTTCAGGTTTTCAAGGAATTTTTAATGATTTAGGTCTTAGGTGAGGGTTTTGATTACTTATAGGATGAAAATAATGGCCTGCATTCTGTCCCTAAATAAGAACTTTTCTGAAAATCTAGGCTCAGCTACAAATTTAGGAAAGTGATAACTCTGATTTGCTGAATAGCTCACTGATGCTTTTCTTCTTATATCGTAGAGGATCTATCTTCTGCAATTGTAAAACTCAGCAATAAAATACTGCACCCAGTAATATCTTCAAACAATAACATATAAATAAATGTTCTATTGATGTCTTTTTCATTGCTGCTACTTACGCTTATTTGCACATATTTTTCATGTTACTTGTAAAATAAATATCATAGGTACAGTGAAACACAGAAGGGAAAAATTACAAAGTCACTACTATTCCACAATTTATTTCTTCAAACCAACTAGCAAAATCTAGCATTAAATATTCATTGGTTTTGGTACCAGTGTTGATTTTTAGCTTTAATACAGTTTATGGGATATACAGTAAACAACTTCAGATATATTTACTATGGTGGTTGTAATCACTCATAATTATTATAGAATTGGATTCCTAAAACTGTTTATCAAAGATACAGTCAATAGTACATGTGAAATTGGCTCTGTATTGAAGTGAAAAAGTCAAACAGAAAGCTTGATGTACCACTTGAATTGGAGCCCTGTTCAGACTTCAAGAATGAAGATTCTGTGGAGAAGCTGTACATTACAGGCCACTCCGAAAGGAAAGAAAGCACTCTAGGTGCTGTAAGAAATATATAAGCACAATAAGAAAACGTGCATAAAAGACTGTAGAAGACTGCATGAAATATTTTGGTTCTTGGCCAAACTGAAGGATAAACATGACAGAATTAATGTTTTTCAAGCTCCACCCTACTAACTTTTGAGATCATGATTCAGCTCAATCTTTTTTGCAAATGCTGAATTTCTCTGTATAAGCTTGGGAAAAAATGAGCGTTATTTCAACACATAGAAAAGGCTGTGATATCTACCAAGCCAAAAAGTTTGGCCTCAAACTGCCAAAACAAGAATTGAATATGACTAAAATTTTAAAAACTTAGAGTGAAAGATTTTATTTAATTTTTTTTTATCTTCTGGTCAGGAAAAAAACAATCAAACAAACAATGGAGAAAGATGGACGTATATATTATTAAAATATGACTTTAATTATTAATGAAAAAATATTACTAGTCCCATTGTATGTCTTATTAATATCAACAATTAATAAGGCTTTATGAAATGTGCAAAGAGGAGAATAACTCAAACACTGATCCCAAACATTCTGTAATCCAAAAAATACAGACGTAGAGTTTCTTTAACAAAATGTTCTTAAAAAGTCTCAAGTTTCAAACTTTGTTTTGAAGTCTGAAATGTTACTGAAAGTGAGTTCTCCTTAAGATCTATGTTATATTCTTAAAATGTTCACTCTAAAGCATTTTTGTGAGTGACAGATGAAACCTGGTAGAAAAAGCTTTTGGCCTAAAATGTTTAGCCTCAGATTCTCTGAAATTCAGTAATTATAATAGCTGATATATAATTAGAGATAAAATTTGCATTTTGGGGCTGTATTTTTTACACATAATGTAATATCTTCATATGATTTTTAATATATCTTATAGGGAATATTAAAAATACTTATAAAAATAGGTCTATGTACTTATTGTACTTATTGGATCCTGTAGTATCCTTTGTATTACATAGAAACCAAGAAAAAAGAATCTTTGGTGTTTTCATTTGATACACATATTTATAAAAATTTGTTAAATTAAATTATTAAATTATTATTTACCTACCCATCATTATTCTATGATATAATTCTAAAAAATTATAACTACTTTTAGAAAATTTTAGAAAACTTAAATATCTGCCTTGCTTCCCCAGAGACAC
The DNA here is from genome assembly GCA_018881555.1 of Amblyornis subalaris. Lineage (NCBI taxonomy): Eukaryota > Metazoa > Chordata > Aves > Passeriformes > Ptilonorhynchidae > Amblyornis > Amblyornis subalaris. Next base: position 1,045,329 of record JACAXG010000025.1, read on the forward strand.
CATTCTGGTTTTATAATTCCTCAATGTCTAGGCCATGTTTTTTAATTTCTGTTTATCTAAGTGAAGGTACTAATACTTAATATTTCCAAACGTATTGTTAGTGCTGCAAACAGGAGACCAATTTCCAACTACCTTTTCTAGTTCTCTCTCTCTCTTTAATGCGCTCCTCTCCAATCTGTCACTTATACTTGTCATTTGTTTAGTTGCATTTCATTTTAATCTAGCCAGAAAAAACAAGATTTTCCTACTTGAGCCATACAGGCTAACACAGGGCAAATAGATATTTGATTGTTTCATAGAAAACTGGATTACAATTCCCACTGTAAAATTAGTTTTTATTGCTCGAAGTACTATTTCTGCCACTGCCCCGAACTCTGTGATCTCAGGCACAGTATACCTTAGTCTACAAGGGAAGCATCATCTCAGGACAAATCTCTGACCTTTTAACAGATACTGAAGAGATCAATTGGTCATTACAGAGCTTTCATGAATGAACTGCAGAAACAGAACAGGTCAAGACCAACAGTTAAGTCATGATCAGCTGTGGTACTTGCTTCAAGGTTATATACAGAAACCAAAGGTTGAGCACATATGCTATGGAGAACCTTTTCATCAGAACTTACAAGAACAGTCATTTTTTTTAAAATATAAAATAACAAATGTTTGCACATATCCTTCCTATTGCAAATGAGGCAGTAGGACACAATTTTTCACTAATAACTAAAACAAGGTAAATTGTAGTTCCAAACATAAATTTCCTTAGAAATAACCTATCCATTATGCCTTAAATTATTTCACTGAATAAAAGTATTCCATGTCATACTTAGGCAAACAAGCAGGTGGTGGAAGTTGAGCGGGCAGCAGATTAAGAAGATAGGTATGAAGCATTCAGATACTTCAGGGACAAGGGTGAAATCTAACTAGGTACCCACATATATGTTAATTGCTTTTCCAGTCTTCCACTCATGTAAAATGAGTAGATGGAAAGTTCAAGAATCTTTATCCTTTGTATCCTTATGCAAGAGTTGGTGGATGGTAATACAAGCTTGCCTATTTATCAACACAGTGTTACATGTTTTACCAATTTCAAAAATGGCAGGACTTTTAGTGAAGTGCCCCAGATCACCAGAACTCTTCTAACAGTCACTTCAGTGCACATTTTTTCTTAAAAACTCTAAGCCCAGAGAAAGTGTTGGAAGTGCAAAACCAGAATGTGACCTGATACATTTATCCTCATCTCTGTGTACTTCCCAAAATAGGGACATACCTATCGGATGTGTAAAAAAGAACAACTACTGTGTGCTCACTAACAGCTTGTAAGAGAATTTTTGAATACTGAGTAGGAGGAGAAATGACAGCTGACCAGGAAATAGGGTTATTATGCATTCTTTTTTAAAAGCATCATTTTGAACCATTCCCACAAAACCACTACTCAAGGTTAACGAAACAAATGCAAACTTATCATTTTATCCAAAAGAATGAACATCAATTGCAGTATTATCTCTAGTACTGCATTGCGGTATCACTTCTGGGTTTCTGTCCAAGTCTTGGTGTGGGACTTGAACTCATGGTTTTCTGGCCAGCTTAAAAACCTCGTGTGAACTCAACCATAAAGGCGTTCACCCTACTTTTGATTGTGCAGCAAAATACGTACTGTTGTAGCACAAATAGTAGGAATGTGATACAAATAATTGGAATGTTAAAGAAATAATAATGAAATATAAAAATAAACAAGGGCCTAAATATTATAGAAAAACAATTTAAAGACTAAGATATACTGCATTACATATTTTTATTTCTCTTAAAAATATTTGTTGTATTGCTGCAACAAGATAAATAGATACTAAATTACAGCGCATAGTGTTTTTACATCACTTGAGAAATTTCTTCCAGCCTATTGCAGAAATAGAACTAGGCCCATTTAGCTAATCATCTTATTGAAATTGCATTACTAATATTTAATTTAATGGTTCTTTTAAAATGTAGCAGCCCTACTTCAAGAGCTAAATATTCATGTGGATGACATAACTAAAATGTTATTTTAGGACTTCACTTGTAGCATGTGGCTAATTTGTAGTAAAGGTGACTGCTTTGAATTCTACAGAGATTTTTATGACTGATAACAGGTACTTAAATCCAGAGATGTAATTTAGCTCTGCATCCCAGCATCCAAATGAAAATAAGAGAAGACAACTGAGGAATGAAATTTTGACTAAGGCTACAGATGTGGCTTATTTCACCATTGTGTTAGAACATATAGGGAGCAGCACAAACTAGTGCTGTTTCTCTCAAAAGCTACCACTGGCAACTCTCATCATCATTCTTTTTTGAAAGCTGCCCCAGAAGTAGAAGCCACAAACAAAAGTTCCCTGATATACACTGTATCGCATAGAGGGAAACACTTCTGGATCCCAGTTAAGTGTTAACCACTCAGGTTGGGAATGAATGAGTGTGAACCACTTATTATGAACGAGTGTGAGAAAGATGTGAACCACTACTGGGTGGTTCTTCTATTTGGTGAACTGAAAACTGGACAGAAAAAAAGGCTACTCTGAGTAAAACCAAAAGAGGAGTGTTGGGCTGGGTGAAAGAGATAGTGAGTGATAAAGAAAGATAAAGTCAATGAGACAAAAAAAATCCAGAACTACTGCTACAAGGTGGGAAAGTTGTCAAAAGAATTCTTTTAAGCCATGAAACATCTCATCAATGGTGCAATTCACAAGACCATGAAGTGGTCTCAAGAAAATGTACTAACCTTCTAAAATTTACATCCACTTTCTTTGAAAATTTCTCCAAATCAATGCAAAGTCATAAGTAGTTTCTAGTTTTGTTCTGCGTTTACTATTTATTTTTGTTTAAAATATTAAATTCACAAATTTAATTTAAAAGCTTCTTACATTGATCTTTAGAAACATTTTTGGCTTAAGTGATATGTATAATCACTCTTTGTAATTTTATATATATAATACGAAAACAAACATCCTGATCATTTTTCTGCTTTTGAAGGTCTGCGTGCAACAAAAATGAATGCAGTAGCCCTCTCTTCCAATGTATTTGGTAAAAAATAACATTATAAAGCCATCTATAATGCTGTTATAATTGACAGGATCCTGTAGGACAACACAGCTGGCTATATTCTCTATAAGCACCTTGTATTATGCATGTGGTAAATGCTGGCCAAAAGTGGGGGTGGAAAGAGTTTGTACAGCTGGATGCCAGGTTTCTGGCAGCTCTGAGTGTCAGAGCAGTCTCTGATATAGCCCTGATATAAGATCAAAGCAGTGCTTCAAAAGTCTGTAGCTGTAACGCATTTGTACAGATGCACAAAAACACGTAGTTCAACTCCTGACTTAACTGTCTTTGTTTTCTTGCTAAGCCTTATCAATACTTTTTAAGTAGGTCTTTAGATATGAGGATTGTAAATGCAAAGTGTTCAGGATGTTATGCCAGCAGGCAGTCAGGAAGATCAGAGGAATAACAAACAATAAAACCCACGTCTATAGAGAAGTTTGGTTCCTTACTAATTAACTACAACTGTGATTAAAATTACTTGTCTTGAACAAATCTATTCACATTTGTTCTTTCGAATTTCCTAGAAAAACTGTTTCATAACAGACTTTGTTAGGTGAAGAAACATACAGCTGGGGCCTAATGAAAGGATTAGTCTTGTACACAGATTGAAGTCACTTAGACCTTTTACTGTGACAGGATAAACTGAGAATAAAACTTAATGCCTTTCAAGCTGTTAGGCAAGAGCTCAAAAGCACTTTCTAGCAGTTCAAATTAAAGCCTGCAAAGTTCTGATCGCTTTATTGCAAATGGTAGAATGTATTTTAAGATATTATTCTGTAATCTAACCCCAAAACTAAAGATATCCAAATGTAGGCCTTTTACAGTTAGCATTTCTTTGATTTGAATGCATCTTTGCAGCAACTCCACTAAAATTGTCCCAGATGTGTGCATCAGTTTAACTGGAATTAGAATTTGGGTTAAAAACTGCATACAAGTACATATTAAGCTAACTTGGATCGGTATTTAAAAATCAAAAAGACAGGCTGGGAAATGGATTGTCACAACTGAGACTGACATGTTTGTTCCTTGATTTTAATTTTGGGATTAGAAAAGTGAAGGAGATGCTTTGCTTCGGAATTCCCTTATTTGCTTTTGCTTATTAGTGAGGTGAAGATCAAAACGTAACTGACCCTGTTATAGTATCTAAGTTGCTTTACTTTGCTGATGTTGCCAGATGATCTTGAACTAGATTAGGTATTACTTATATCTTTGTGTAAGTTTGCATTATAATGCCCTGCTGAAATATTTTCCTCATATTCTTCTTTTTAAAAGAATTCTGGTTTACTTTGCCATGAAGGATTGGGGGGGGGGGGGTGTCAGGGAATAAAAATTAATTGCTATAGTAATCTTTTAGCACCTGAAAATATGAAAGAAAAGAAACAGATTGATGGAGATATTAAAATATTCAAGACATCTTCAATTCAAGGAAATTGTAACAAGAAAATCATAACACACCTTCCCTTTTAATGGCATAAGTTCCTAGTTGTAGCATCTGTAATAATTTCTTTTGCTCTTGTAAAAAGCATAGCTGTATATTTTCCTTTATGTTGCTCGGTTACAGAAAATTATTTTTTTTTAAACTGCAGCATAATTGTGTTGCCTAATGAATAAATTATATAACACATTTAATCCTGATTGATATTGCAGTAAAGCTCAAATTATTCCTGCTACTAATTAATGAGCACTTCTGTATCTGCAAAAGATGATTTAACTAATCCAATGTATAGATTTTCTTGAGGCTAATTGTTAAGTTTAATGAACCAGATATCTCCCACTGAAGTAAGTGTCATCTGCCCTTACACCAAGCAGCTAAAAGAGTTGTAAATCCCCTTGCACAAAAGCAGTAGTTATGGATCAAAGCCTGTTCTGAACTGTCTTCTGCTTGTGCAGTGTCCTTGACTTTAATGGGACTATGCAAGCAGAACACAGTTTTCTACTGTGTTTTGACTTCAAATGTGATTCTTTTTTCCTAATTTGTGTTCTGTTCAACTTTAACTGAAAAAACACCCAGAGAGGAAGGCACTGGTGAGGATCTGTTACAGATTTGCACAGATGCATAGATTACTGACTAGCAAGTACAAACCACAATAAAAGCCTTTTCAATACACGGTTTCCATGGTTGTGGAACTTTCACATTTAAAGCCACTGACAAATTTATCAGGAAAGAAATCCATTAGTAAAACAAAATGCAGCAAAGCAATTGAACACAACTGGGGTCCCAGACAGACCTGCTATCAGCTGCTGTTACTGGCGTGCAGCATGGGATAAGTTAAAGACAGCTGATAGTGAATTATAGTGACATGGGGAAATGGGGTAGAGGCGCTCAGCCATGAACAGCAGGCAAAACACAAGATTAAAAGAGCAGTTATTTGCTTAGTCCCTTTTTTGCTTCTTCTTGCTGACTGGAGTGCCAGATCATCCCCATCCAGATGTTACTTATGACACTGAGATTTTTTTCTAGAACTTAGTCAAAAGGTCAGATATTTGGAAAGGAAAAACACCCAACCAAACGAAAAACCAACAGAACCCAACAACATCAAAACTGAGAACCAAAATAAATAAGCAGACTAATTTGAAATAAAATATCATGTCTGGAAAAGTGGCAAGTTAGAAATTAGATGCTACCTAATTAGTGATTTATCATGACAGGCACGTTTGGAGGGTTCTCTCTCATCTCATAAGGATATTGCCACATGACGTCTCGTCTGTGCCACCATCATTAGCAACAGCACTAATAGGAAGGGAATATAATGAATGTTTTTTCTTAAGTCTTTGACTAAAACCCACGTTGACATATATGGATTTTATTTATACTTTTTAAACTATAACTTTCTGTTGGATAATGTTTTTTCTTTTTTAGTTTTAGTGCTTCTAATTTTTTTAAAAACATCCCAATGTACATTTAAAAGACATTTCCATAACAATGAAATTTAGCTTTGGCTAAAATCTTGCCATGCACTGCAGTATCAAACTTTCTATCAAAACCTGTCTCTCTAGAATTATATTAATTATTATTATTTTTTATTGTTTACTATGAACCCACTTGGAGTGGACTGAATGAAAGGGGTGAACCTTCCTCGTTATACTTTAATGGCAATTTCTGTTTCTCCATGGCAGTCTTCACTAATCCATTTGGAAAGGACTGAAAACACTTGAGTCAGGGAATAAGGAGAATATTCTTTAAATAAAAATTTTTAAAAAAATGTTCCTCTACCTCTCAGCAGTATTTAATTCAGCCAACTTATACATAAGCCCTAGTTTTAACCATGTTTTCTTCATTTGCCAACTTAGATACACCAGCTCATTTTCATTCTCTTTTTGAGCTCTAGACTCTGAAACATTATTCTCACATACCTTAACCTTGACTGTACCTCTGATCTTTTATATTTTCCCTTTCACATTATGCAACATCAAGCACAACAGACACAAAATACTTTATCACAGCCAGAGGATTACTGTTTCTGTGCCACATAAAAAATTATATAAAAAGCAGATTACTACCTAACTGTATGTTTCATAATATGGCAGTGTTGCCAGTATTTTTGTGCCTGGGTATTTAAGAGGTATCTAAATGATTCTTACAAGCCATTTCTGTCTATATCAAGGAACATGGTTTCTGTAGTACAGGAATGCTTTTCTCAGCTTTTGCTTCAGAATATGTTTGGGCATAGCCGAGCACAAGGATCAGCTGAGAAGAAATTAGAAATAAAGCGCATTTGTATTTTCCTGATATTTTGGAAGGCTGGCTCTTAAAATCAAAGAACAAAGCAAAAATTGTAGGACTGCAGCACAGTAGTACATTGTTCAGCTTATCAGCCCTCTGTGTGATGGCTGAGTTACATATACAAAATTGGAAGGAAAAGTCTGACAGCTTTTAGCACATTTGAACTCATGTGGAAAGGGCCTCAGGACAAACTCTTTGTAAAAGCATCCAGAAGCATAAAGAGTTGTAACTGTAGCAGATCTCTTAAACTTTGCTTGACACCTGCCATCCAAGAATCCCTGTTAACTTTCGTATATTACCCTGGTTTATCTGACTCCCCTTAACAAGATGGAAAAATATAATCAAAGTATTCTTACGCTCAAAAAGTCTTCTCCATTGACCAAGTATTAGTGATATTCTCTGCTTATCCAACAGTAGATTTGCACCCATAAAACTTGTATTTCTAGCAATGTGAAGTCAAAATCTGCTTTCAAAATTTGATTTTCTCTTTTTTCCCTCTCTCTTCTCTTGATTATAGAGCTTTAATAAATGATTGAAAAATAGGTGAAGAGTTTTATATTTAACAACTGACATAACAGCCTGTGGTCTTTGCTAGACTCACTGAGAACATTTTTAATGAACAGGCATGACAATTTTCTTTTTCAACACCAGCGTCAATAATAATAAGCTCAAGACAGAGATCTTGGGAGGTAAGCCACAATTTGTGGCTGTATAAACACAATGAAACTCAGGAATGCAAAGCTAACTTTATTTCCAAAAGCTTTTACTTAGTGGACAGTAAATTAACCAAATGCATTTTCTCAGTAAGAGCTGATGAATTTTGATAATCACATACTATATCTGCAGTGCTTTCCCCTCTCATCTGTGTATTGTTCCGTGAGATAGTTTGCCTTTTCCCATAATACATAAGAAAGAGCTTATGTATTAAGAATGTATGTAATTCTTATGTAATAAGAATTATGTATGTAAAGCTTATGTAATAAGAATTCGGCCCGTGTACCACCTTCATCCTGAGTAACAGCTGTCTTGTATCACAGTCCAACTTCCCAAAAACTTGGTCTATGATGCAGTTAACTGCAGATACTACAGTGTTAATGAAAGATTTGAGCTGTGCCAGCACCAATGGTTGCTACAACTTAGAACAACGTCAGGCCAGCAGGCTGGATTGTTCTCAGAGTTCAGACTATTTTCCTTCAATTCAAAGGACATTTCTGACCTGCCTTCTGTACTATTAACAGATTTTTAATGCAACCTGGCAATGTCGCTGTTCTCTAGCAAAATACACATTTCCCATGTCCTCTGTTGCATTCAAATAACCATATTGCAGTGGGTGAATTGCTTGTAAATAGCACTTTAGGGTGGGCGTGAGAAGATTGGTTCCAGGCTGTTGTGCCATACTGTTTCCTTGCAAACAGCTTTTCAGTATCTACGTGTAGCAAACTTCACCTTTCAGATCCCAACGACTTCACAGCAAGTGGCTTTCCATAAATGAAGCGGCAGAAGAGCTATTCCTATGGTACACTCCTTGTCATTGCTTTCCTGTCAATGGTGCATGCATTGCACTTTGAAACTGTGTTGCTCTTCCTACAATTTCTTCTATATGTTTGCTGCTCCCACATTACTGTTCCCTTTTGCATATCACCCATTTTCCCCTAGGAAGATTATAGGTATTCTTCCCATGGTGTCAGTATTATCTTGCCTCAGTTGCAAAACTTAAATTCTTCACTGATCACATTAATGGTTAAACTACCTAGCAAGGGTCACTTGCGAGACATTTAGAAAAGTTTTGAATGCATACTTATCCTCAAGTTCAGCATTAGTGGATATTATTTTTGGTCACAAGATATTTTCTCTTTCCCTCATCCACCTATTCTTCTCTGAACCTGCAGTAACAGTGTCAGCTGATTCCCTGTTTTAGCTCAATGTTCAGTGCATTTGTTTTGAGCCAAGAGGAAATTAGGAGAGTAGGAGGAGTATTGTTTAAAATATGTAAGATATGATTTTTCAATGGGCCACTAGTTTATTTTACAAATTCTGCAGTGAAATATACTTCCATGCGTAAAAATAAATTCAATTCAGACAATTGCTGCAGCACTTATAAATGTTTAATGAAACTCTAGAAAGCTCTTTCTTATGTATTTGAGTTTATGCTTGATAAAGTACAAAACAAGAGAGTTCTTTCAGTGATCTTGTCACACTCTACAACTAGGATTGGATATAAACAGCAAATTGTCATGTAAAAAAACCCCAAACACATCTGTTTCTGGTATATGTCACGGGAAGAAAAAGAATGTTACAATTTTGTTTTCAAGTGTTTTCTTCTCTACAACTTTAGTGCCTTAAAACATAGTGACACAAAAGATAAGATCAGACTTGGTAACTCCCCCAGATTTTTTTCATGCATTTCCTTATTTACCCTGGGAACAGCTTTTCAGACAGAGGTTGCTCTGCAGGCACATTCAGGCGAAAAAAAAAAAAAMCAACATTTTGACAAATTATAGAAGGGTGAAATATTTGGCATTCTTATCTAAAATCTTCGCTTTGAGAAAAGGCAATGTGGAAGTGTGAGCAGGTGGTTTCCCCACATTACTTCAAGCACTTATACTACTCACATGTACATACACTAGAAGTTTGGGGTTTTCCAAGCAAAGACCTAGTCTCCATACCTTACAATCTGTTTTTAAGGGTTGCTAGGACCACAACCTAGTTACTGCCAGCTGAGTAAAACAAATTCTTCTGCCTATGCTAAGTGTTATTTAAGATATTGTCCATCATGGGTGGAGATAACACCTGTATCATCTGGGAATTGTACAGCAAATTATGTACATCTGAAATTGCTTGGGTCCCCAGCTTACTATAAGAAGTCCCAAATCAATTGGTGATTGTGGCATTCACACACTTAAAGTCAAAATTGGGCAGAAAATTGAGAAATTGCCAATGCAAGTTTTCTTTGCTATCTACAGTGATACACTAGCTGATTTTTCCGTCCAGGCATTAATTAGCATTACCTTTGCACGTAAATTAAGGAGATAAAGGCAAGAGAAATAACAAAGTCCTGATGTTCCTTCAGGATAAGAAATTCAACCTTTTAACCAATGAAATATGTATAAAACAGTCTTTGAACATTGTAACCTTTCCCTTGCGACATGATCACGATGGCATCTGATCAGTTGCCACTTTTTCCAGTCATCAAACCATTCAGAAAATTAGTCACAACTAAGCTTGCTTAGAACTGGGGATGCCAACTGGATTTCTAGAAGGTCACAGTACCCAGCACTGCCCCCTCCTCATCCTAAACTAATTACAAAGCTCAAAACCTCTTTACAACAGAGGCATTATCTACACTGTTTCAAGCATGTGCGCATGGGCTGCAACACGCCAGGGAAATTGTGTGCTTTATATGTCTTCGTTATCTATTTTTGGATATTTGTATGATTACTGCAAAGACCTCACTGTTTTCCCTTGTTAAATATTTGTTTATGCAACCTTCCCCCTGCAGGCAACTGTGTTCATGGGATCCTTACTTTATAAGGAATTTCAGTCCCATATGTTGCTCCTGGCGCTTTTTGCTGCTCTACTGGCACCTCCGCTGCTTGCCCTTTAACTGAAGTGACAATTAAATCATAGAAAAACAAATCTTAAGCTGTAACAGAAATCTCTCCAAGCCTGAGGCTAAAGCAACCAAGACCACTTGTAGATTGTATTTAAAAGTTGTAGACTGCATCTGGCCACATGACAGCAATGACATAAATCCATACATTCCATAACAATTTCAAGACTAACTTCCTTCAGCTCAAGGAAAGCAAATTTTGCCTGATGTACAGAACTGCTTTGATGTTAGCAGAAGTACAAAACATTCAGGATTAATTAGAGCTCAAAGTATAAATGCAACAAAGGGAATTCCCTACCCTTCTGTTCTTTCCCAATGGAGAGAGGGAATTCCCTTCCCCTTCTGTCTGGTCTCTGAGCAGGGAGGGAATCCCTTTGCTATCCTTACTCATGATGACGCTTCTTTTCTCCTCCTAGGAGCAATGGGTAATTTGGGGTTTTTTTCCTTGTTTCCCCTTTCCCAATAAGAGGGTTGAGGACTCCCTCTTCTCCCATCATTTCTGCCCCGAGGTGAAGAGGGATTGCTTTGCCTGCTATTTTCTGCAGACACTCACTGTACCAGTTTTCTGCTTTAATATTTCAGTAGGGGAACTACTTTCATGTGAATTGGAGTTTTTTTATTTTTTTTTTAACCCCTCTGAGTGCAGCATTTTATCCTACAAAAATACAAAACCAGTCAGCCACTTGAAATTTGGTTATTGGCAGCTGTGATCTAACTGTATCCACTTCAGTATGGCAAATTAATAATTAATACAGGGAATGGGGTTTAAAAACAAAGCAGAACACCAGATACCATATTTCATTAAAGGGGCTACTCCTCCAGGGTAAAGCACACACCAACTACAGCTTCTAATGCAAGAATTTAGTTATTCGCTGAGTTATTTAGAACTGACTAAAATAATCTGTCCCTCCCCCCACCATCCCCCCAGGAATTACAGAATACTATGAATTAAAAAATTATTTCAAGTTCACTTTGCTGTAGGTTGATGGCCCAAAGAAACCACCACTAATGTACAGATTAAGTTCCATTGCAGTTTTACACGGCTGAAGCGAGCTTTGTGTTTCCCTTCACAGGGTAATGAGTTTCACCCATGTGATTAAAACCAAAGAATAATGGCTGATGATGTGAACTTAATTCATTTACTATAGTACTTGTTGTTGTGTTTTAATAATTTAGAATATTGCAGATCATAGATGTAGCTGTTCTATGATACCTTTGCTAAAAAATAATGAAGTCATATTAATGTGAAACTTCATTGTAATCTACATCCTGGGCTAATCTCTCTTTGTTAGAATGGGGCCAGTAGATTCACCCTGAGAATTCTTTGCTCTCCTTGCCAAAAACTGAAGTGAGCTGCTAAAGAATTGGTGAACTTCTAATGCAGAATGCATTTTCTCCAGTTTTAAGTTAAATTATCTTTTTTTTTTTTTCCCCTAACTGGTTTTCGACATCAATGGCACAGTCCACAAATTTTAAATGTGAATTTCTGAAAAATGAAGCCAAGTATGGTAATAATTAAAATAAAAGAAGTAACACAGGAAAATCGTTTAAACCCAATAGAATAGCTGTAGGAAAAGACAGCCTTTACTCCTCAAACCTATCTTTTTCCGGTTGACTGTTCACTGTTTCTTTCTTTAGCTATGAGCGTGATATTACTAAAAATATCGTTAATATTTCACTCTGAATGTTTATAGGAAAAGATTGTCTCTTAGGAGCAAATTCTTGTCCAAGTAAAATTACAAGCCTGTTGATTCCATCCACTTTCTGCCCAGATTAGTTGACTAGGGTTTCCAATCTCATAGATGAAGCATCACTAGTTACACAAAACCCCTGCTGTATAGTCCTTATACTTTCAGGGCTTTTAACAGAAACAAATAAAAATTTGTGACAATGTCATCTTCAGATGTGTTGTCATCAGCTACTCACTCATATCTTTAGAAAAATCACTGTAGGAGATATATCACAAATATGGTAAGAGCAGGTTGATGAAACAAGTGGAATGAGTATGATCAGACCATTTTGAACAGTTTTATTTTAAAAATATAAAATATTTTACTTTCATCTTGTGACGGTCAATAGATATAAATCTGGCACTGTTGAATTCTGGCATCCTCTACGCAAACAAAAATTGGTCAGTCAGGTTCAGGGAAAGCAGTAATCTCAAAGTGACAGCAAGCACCATTAAAGAACTGAAAGCAAGACAGGAGCCAGATATATCTGAGTGGTAGCTTACTAGTTTTGTCTTTCATAGTCTCAATTCGTCCTCTTGAGACAGAGTTCAATATGAGGTCCTCAATACATTTTAAGCATCTCTCTCAGCCAGCCTCAGCTGGCTAGAATGATCTCATTTGTGAGTAGACTATGTATCTGAGTCAATGTGTTACTTATAAAAATTGGGATTTTCAAGTGAAACCTGGGCTAAATTATCATCTTTCACTGTGCTGTTACCTTCACGTTTGTGAGATCTCAAACATTTTTATAGCTGAAACAGTATTAGTTCAGTAGAGTAGTACACTATCATCCTTTACCAGACATGATTGTAATGAAATCATAATCAGGAACATTCAATGTAATTTTAATTTAGCTTAGTTTTGGTTTTGAAAATTATAAGAATCCCAAAATTTATCAATCGGGCTTTTAATTTATTGCTACATTACCACAGCTTTGAAAGGCTTTTATTTAAAGAAACATTTATAATCTGTATTTCTTTCAGTGTCACATCCTCAGAATTTCCCACTGCTGTCTCAAGCTCTTAAAACTGAGCAAAATCAATAAACTTTTTTTTTTTTTGGGTGCTTCATGCTGTGAAGAAAAGGTGAAAATATGTGAAGGTCAGATGGAGGTTATGTCTCTAGGGAAACTCTGGTTAAAGTTGTGCAAATACTGTACATGCAAATGTTGGGCATGCAAATAGTTGACTAATTTTCAGTCTGGTTATTCAGGAAAATAGGAATTATTCTCAGCCCTCTGAGGACTGCTGAACTAACCCTACTGGCTTTGATTTACTTACAACAATTGTTACATGAAAAAGGCAGTGTTGTCTGAGAACTAATTTGCTATGAGTTTCTTTGCTCCTTCTAATCTATGTTTATCTAGTCACATTTTCTTAAAAGAATGTTCTGGCAACTGATATAGGTTCCTATGTTATGAAAGGACACTCAACTCTGTGATGACCATCCTCAAATCTGGTTTGAAGAACAGCTCTCCGAGGCCTACACCAATATAAATGAGATGAATATTCATCTTTCATGAACAAATATTAGTGGTTTTTGCTTACTGTTCATCTGTTCTTAAATTACGGGCATGGTGTGGTAAAAAGGACTGAATTAAAGACAGTGTCTTCAAAAATGTTTACAGAAAGAGCAAATTTCATTTTATATTCTGCTGTTAACCTGTAATACTGCCAGTCCTCAAGCATGAGTTCTAGTTACATTCTTCTGCCTTGAAATCAGATGGGCCGCTAACCCAAACTTTCTGCTACACAAATACCCAAACGAATGACAAATACAAATACCCAGACCGCACAATACCAGAGAGAGTGCTACTGTTTCGGACTGCAGCCTGTGTTTTTCAGTAGGACTTGATCCCTCCAAGCATCAGACATTTCCTTACGGTCTGATGTCCCGCTCCACAACTCCCGTGCCAGAGAAGCCCCGCGCGAAGGCAGCTCCGTGGCCGCAGCAGCCACGCAGCCCCGCGGCGCAGGGAGCGGCCGGCCCGGCCCTGCCGCAGCCGGGGCCGGCCGGGAAGGAGGCAGCTGCTCCCGCTATGTACAAACAAAGCCCCGGTTGCCGTAGCAACCCGGCAGCCCTGAGCGAGCTCCCCGGCACAGCTCGGCCCAGCATCCTCCCCCGCGCCGCCCGCGGGGCTCCTCGCACGCTTCATCCGCTTTTGGACAACGCGCTTCGGGATCTGCGCCGATACAGCCAGCTAAGGTGAACGGCGACCGACGCGCTTCAGCTCCGGCACATGAGAAATGTGTACAGCTCTGCAGGCTGCTAACGGGCCCAGCTCTGCAAGAGCCGTCATAAAATACCTACCAATAGGACGTGCTTAATTACGTATATTGCATGCGAACATTAGTAAGAGAAATGGTAATTTATTTGGTGAAACAGAATTTTTAAAATTACATACCCTTTGAAAAGGGAGATGGACTGTATACAAGAGCCTGCTATGAATTTTAATGCTTTCTTTTTAAAATTCAGCATCTGCAAATTAGGTTCCATCACCAAGCTTGTTTCATTCCTCAGTGAATGGAGACATATTATCAAGACAGCATTCCTGAATCCACAATACCTAATATTTGTGTCAGCTCGTACTGGCAAGGAGCCAGAATAAAGAAACACTTCCTTTCTTTTTTTATCTTTGACAAATATATAGGACCTAAATAACAGAGCCAATTAAAAAAAATCATTAGAGTTATTATAATCACGTTATTCAGATAGTTATTATAATTAGCATTAGGTATTTCAAACATAAAATGTATGTTTGCATGAATCATGCTAAAAACCAGAAGAATGTCCCTCATTTTGATAAGCTTAGAAGATAATGCTTTGAGCAAGATGATTGAGAGAGATTTCATGTGCTCTATTGGATACTCACAGCTATGTGGAAATCCCACATTATACTTTTAGTTCATTGTGAACAGATAATCTTTTCGTGTCTCTGACAAGGAGTATTTTAATTCATTGTCTCCTTTCAATTGATCACTCCTATCAGTGACAACTCATGTAAAAATATTCAAATATTCAGAATCCGAGTTCACTGTATGTTACTTCATTATAATAGTGTTAGCACATGCGAGGAATTGTAGCTTTTACTGAACTGTTTTTTCACAACATATCAAGATAGAAACACTGCACTGGCTATTAAAAAAAAAAAAAAAGATAAAACTTTCACTGATAATTCAAATTTTGTCCAGCCCATCATGAGACTATTGGTAGGAAGAATGCTAGTACCATGTCAAAATTTGGCATATAGGAAAACGAATACTCTGGGCAATATACATATTTTCATTATGCTTATTTGGACTGGCCCTTTGATAGCTGTCTGTGCTTATCCAGAAGGACCAAAATAAAAATGGATATTATCAACTGAGTACTGGTGAGACCTTCTCTGTACCAACATTGTTCAAAAAGTTCTCATGTATTCAGTCATGATTTTTTTAGACATTCATTGTGTCTGATATCTTGAGCTAGAAATTAGATGCCTAACCTGTAATGAAAGGCAACAGTAGATGGATGTCTTACTTTTAAGTAGTGGCCTTTACTGGTACTTATAAAATACATCCTCAAACGTAATTATTTCCAATTTATTTAAAGACTACTCAGTTCAACAGCAAAGGCTTCCACAGTTAAAGTTTTAACATGAATCACTCATCAAAATTTCCTTCAACCCTTTGACATTTCTTCTCAACAAACAGTAAGATAAAATTTAGATAATTGAGTATCCTTACCATCAGGATCAGTTTCAGCAATTTGAGCTCCTGTAACCAAAATGTTCTCAATTGTGTAACAAACAATATCCTAGCTTGTCTCCCTGCATCACTAGAAAGCATTCAGCTCTACTAACGCCTTACATTGAAGAGTTTGTTCTTAAAATCAATATATATAACACACAGCCTGTCTGCCCAAACAAAATATGAGACCATAAAAGCTTCATTATTAGTAGTATGCATCAGTATATTTAATCTAAGGGGTCACTGACATATTTCCTTTAAAAACAATTTGCAGTGCTTATGGAAAATGACACTGAGTTCAAATCTTTTCGGTGTATTTGAAGACCTGGATGAAACAGATCGGCAGGACAGAGAAATCTTAATTCTTTAACATATTTCACATAGACTATCAAATAATCACCAAATTATAAGGAAAATATGCTATTACCATCCTGACCAGATGCAAACCAATGAACTAGAAGTGAAAGCACCCATTTTCTGGTCCTATTCTCCTGCGCTAAGTGACCATATTGCTAATGTATAAAACTGCAAGGGATCTGATGAAATTAATTTCATGCTCAGGCTTTCCAATAATTCCTTTCCTGAGAAATCTTTGTAGGCTGAAAAACTCTTCTGAAATTTCACTTAGAGTAGGATTCAATGGTAAAGTGCAATTTGAGCTAGTGTTTGCATTCAGGTCAAATACTATCAAACAGTAACTTCACCTAGAAATAGTGATTAACGTTGACTTTGTACTTAACTATGACTCATATGTAAATAACATGTGTACCTATATAGAAAAAATTAAAATAGTGAGACCATTATTTTAATGACACTATTAACTAGAGGGTATTACCTTCTCTTGAGTTTAGAAAGATCTGAGTCTGTTCTAAGATGTGGAAATGTAATTTTAGGGAACACTAAGGTTATGAAGCCTCCTGGGCCCCACACCTCAAAAACGGTTACAAGATTCATATGTGTGGCTTCAGTTTTGTCATCTGTGAATACACAACCACCAGCCACCCCTTCTGAGCATGACATCAGTGATGGCATCTCTAGCTAAGTATCAAAGCTTGCTTTTCAGTGAGATACATTTCTAACTTTAGACACTATATCAGCAAGTTCTCTAAAAATATAACATATTTCAAACTCACACAGTATGAATAAAGAAGTATAAAGTGTGTATAAAAAGCATAATCATAAAGGAAAAATCTTAAGCTTTGCATTGCTACTTTTGGTGCTATAAACGGTACCAAATTTAGATGGCTTATGGCCCCCAAAACTGCATTTTCCCCCCAAAATGACCATTATGTCATTTATGCTTATTCATTATTCTAATACTCTCTTGTCCAGACTTAGGAAATACACAACAGCTTCCTACAGCTAAACTTAGAGTGTGCAGGAGACCAGAGTCACCCTCCCATTCACACATTGTAACTGGCCAACAAAACAGGTCACAGATGCTTTGATAGTGCATCGGCTGGATCACAAAGTTAGACTGTGGCAAAGTGTTCACTTGAATTCAAGTGTAAAACAGTAGTATGTGTTCACCCAAACCACTAAGACATTACTATTATCCAAACTAAAGGTAGTAAGAAATCTTATATGGATTAACTGAGCTTCTGAAGAGCTTCTTAACACTTGTTCTGTCACATTATAGCAGACTACAGCACCAAGGAAACATTTATTTTTGAAAATCAGAAGGCATAGTACTTTTAACAGTTTACTTTCACATATTTTACTTCCATGATAAGTATCATAAAGGATCACCTCAGCTGAAAAGACAGAATGTCCCCCTGATATACGAATAGACAGAATGGCTTGTCTGTGCACCCACTCCCTGGGCTCATGGGAATGTTGCTCACAAGTATGCCTCATTACATTAAGGACAATCTCTTGCATTTCTACTTTTAAGGCATTATTACTATGAAAAGATCAGAAAACGCACACTGCTCTTATTTACACTCTCTTTGGTGCTAGGTTTGTATCAAAGTCATGGTGAGCTCCATCTCTCATGCTAAAGTAAATCAAACATTTTTAGTGAGTCTCGTAATGCCACATCCTAATCCCTCTATGGAAGCTTCTCTCTGGAGACATTTCAAATGTGTTTATTAGGAAGACCATATTTATATCTTCAGGGAAGCCTGTATATAAAATGGAAAAACCTTGTAGGGCAGATGTTGCAATTGGCTAAAAGATTGAAACTGAGCTTTGTTTTATGCAAACTAGAGCGTGAACATTTATCATGTAACTAGGATTTAAAGGAGCAGAATGAAAGAATAGAAGGATAAAATTTGAATGCCTCTTTACACCTCTGTGCTACATAATGAAACCATTAAGAATGTAGCAATTGACATTTTATTCTTGCTGGTCAATGACAGGTTTTAAAAGCTACTCAAAAAGCTCGTTCAGCAAACTATATTTAAACTTATTCAATGGCACACACCAACATTCCACCTATGTTAAATGTCATGAAACTGTACTTTGTCCAGTATAACTAGAATAATCAATCACATTCAGCTAGCATGGCCTGCAGGGCAGTGGGGACTCTGCTCTTGGAACTTAAGGTACACATGAATAAAATGCAAAATTCTAACATGTCACAAATGTGTTCAGATAATCTAATCTTATACCCCATATTGCGTGACAGACTGTTGGAACCTTCGCTTTTGGAAACAGCAATGACCCATTAAACTCAAAAGCCTGGAAAAGAAATTGGATTCTTTGTTAGAGTTTAACAAAACAGGGTAACTTCCTGAGTTTCATCAATCAATCCTTTTCCAGATATGCTGGACACACCTATTAGTAACGGCTACCAAAAAAAAATTAAAAACCCCATCAACAAACAAACAAATAAAACCAACCAGAAAACAGCTTTCCTACATTTGCGGTCTGGAGTATCCAAATGGCCTGTCACAGCACATTTAGACCCAAGTTCTGAGATCTTGTGTTGTCTTGTTGAGACTATTTTGGGGTGAGGGAAGAATGAAGAAAAAACAAGGTGAAAAGAAGTGTTTGTCACAAAACAAACACTGTGGACAACATCAGCAAGATTTTGCAGAGTTGCAGCCACACACAGGTTTCACTTCAGTGAAAGGAAAAGTGAAAATAAAATGTAGGGTTCTCTGAAGCTATAAGACCTGAGACAGAAAGACCCACGCAACCACTACTAGTTCAGGGCGAGTTTCATGTTTACTCAATGGAGAAAAGTTAAACATTAACATCAATCAACATACTAGATTGATCACTGTAAACCATATAGAACCATGTAGCTTCATATTTAGGTCACAGCACCTGCTCTTAACTTCCTATCACTGTTCCTGGCCTTTTGAAAGGCCTTTTCTTCATTGGTGAGATGGAGGGAAAGGAGATTGTCTTTATTATTCTGTCATCATTCGTCACACCCTAGCTGCATAGGCGGTTGATGCTTTATTTCTTTAGTAATCTAAGCAAAGAGAAAAATCTGTTGTTTCTGCTTTTGATTTGCCCACAGGTGAAGTACAAAGGGCCAAACTGACACTCAACATTTAAGTCATAGTTATACTGCAAGAGTGTTTACAGTGGCAAGGACAGCAAGGACCGCCAGCACTCAAAAATCACGGAACTGATGAGAACTGAGTAAACAGTTTGGGGAACACTGGGTCATCCAAAAGTCATTATTTGGCATATCAATACATCTCATTACCTCTCATGCACTACTTCAACTCGACATGAAGACAACTGTAGGATACATAGTTCTAATACATGAACAATACAAACAGTTTGGATCATGGGCCTGCTATTTATTATTTAAGTAAGTCTCAAATCCTCTACCAAAATGTCTTACTGGCTTTTCAGAATTAAAGTCACTTGTGATATTGCTATGGTACAGCATAGAACATGAGATTATTTTTCTCTCTTTAAATGCCAATGCTGTGTAAGAAAATTAAGTTTGCAATTATTGTGCTTTAGCATGATGCTACCTGATGGTTTGGTTTTGTTGGGTGGCATATAACTAAAATTTTTCAGAGGACTGTTTGTTCAGGAGCAGCCCTGACAAAAGCTGAAATGATAACATGAAGTTTGACAGTCAGGAAGATAAGAAAAGAACATAGGTAATATATATAAAATATATATGCTATATTTTACAATGTACTAAACAGAAAGCATAATGGTTGGGAATAGACATTCTCAGTATTTATATTCCAACAAAAGAGTCATATTAAAGTCATTTTCATTTCTAATAAAAAAATCATAAATATTAGAGTAGTAACATAGATGACAGAAAAATGACTTTTGTTGGCCCGTGAGATGATGTTGGTGGTCTGTATTCAAGTCAGAAATACACAGAGCAGAAGGCTCCTTCTAGCACAATTGTTGACCCTTTTTAATTACATACTAAACAATGAAATGGGTACTGTGGATAAAGACTGAAGGACAAGGACCAAGCTATGTGACATTGACATATAAGTCTGTGCTTCAGCTATTTACATTGAAACTCCTCTACAGAGCCAAGGCTGCCAAGGTCTACCAGTTCAACAAGTAGCACTCAGAAGCAAATAAGAAAATGAAGTAAATAAGATATAATCAGAGTAAATACAGGAAACAGGACAAGTAAAGCACTATGTATTCCAAGTTTCTTGGTGTTTTAAACTGTGAAAAATGTCAAAGAAACTTTCACTTCCATCTGATTTCTGTAATTTTCACCTTTAACCCTATTATTATGAATATCTTGCAGAAAAATTGAGAATACCCGATAAGAATCACAGAAATGAAATTTTTCTACCAGTGTACACTAAAAATAGGTCTAAAAGTAGGCAAAACTTTTGGTTAAAAAAGTGAAGATACACTACTGAGAATAAACTTATTTGGCTTTTGACATATTTTAATTCACTGAGTCGGACAGATGAGGGAGCTATATTCCATAATTTAAAGCTGGACAGTGCTTTTAACATACAGTTTATATATAGAAAAAGTGTGAAGGACCATTACTCCATGGGAAAAATATATAGCTGTATTACAGAGAAAATTATTGTTCTTTCTAGTTTCAGCAAGATACATTTCGTCACACAACCCTTCAGTTCTGCAAGCCTGCACAGGAATATAAAAGAGTAGACTTTAGCAAACTGGCCACCATTCCTCAACCTGTTCCTGAAAGAATACGATGACATGACAGTCTTGGAACAAAATGCACAGAAGAGCAGGGGGAAGAYATACTCATACCCTACAGGACACTAATTTAGATCATAAAGACAAACTTTAATTACCTATGGAATGGCCCCTATAAAGAGCATAATAACCTCACCTTTGCTTGAGGTAGTGGATGCCCTCTTCTTACAGGTTTATATGCTTGCATTTTTGTCCTCCCCCAAAACTCTGTATCTATCAGCTCTTCAAGTTATTAATTTTTAGGGTCTGTCATGAAAAATAAAGCTGCCTTTGACTAAATAAAATATTTCTTGCCAGTTCAAATACTAACAGTACTTTATCTTTACAAAAAAAAGAAAATGAAGGCATTTGCTAGATTGCCAGTAAAAATTCCTTAAAAGCTTATTAAATACTATCTTTATGGAAAGCTTTGGGATCATTATAGGTTCACACCAACATACTCCATTTTGAACAGATAATTATGTACTATATACTTCATATCATATGCTGTCTGTTTTCAGTCCAATTCAGTATGCTCTTTTTTTTTTTTTTCCCAAGGGAGCAGCAGATAAGCCATTCTGGCATTGAAAGAACCAGATTCTTAGCTGAAATATTCTATAGAAGTCGTGTGCTACCCTTGGCAGAAGTACGTATCAGTCCATATTGCAGAGACTGACTTTATTCTTTTATCTGAAACTGCCCTCTGCAACTGTGCAGATCTTACATAGCTAAGGAGCTAGTCCCCCTTTTCTTTACACTCAGTGAACTCGCCAGTTTCGGATTTTTGTTTTCTTTTAAAATATCTGAAGAGAAAGAGGACTTATTCTCTTGTTAAATTGCTAGTTGTTTAGCTGGGTGACAAATGCATCTTTTTAATATCTTTTTCCTCGTTTCATTTGTGTTTATTATATGAGTATTCAGGTCATATTGCAGTTGCCATTACTTTGGGAAAATCTTCAAAGAAAAAGGAAAATCAGGTGCTTGCCTTATTATGAGTCGTGATCCACACGTTTTCATCTCAAATTTTTCTTTTACACAACTGATCTTTCTTTCCATTGTATTGAAAAAGAGTATCATCTTTTAAAATGCTCTCTCAAGGGAATCTGAACCCTTGAATGTATTGTGTATCAGCCTAGCAAGAGACCCTTAAATTTACTCAACTCAAACTCTCATGGGGGGAATTAAACAATTAATACAYAATATTTTATTTAATACAAAAGTCTGCATAGTATAGAAGTCAAGTAGCACCTGACTAACTCTCAGAAAATGTTACCTTCTCTTTATGCTAACACTCAAACATGTGTAGGAATGATATTCTGTCTATTATTACCTGGATCCAAGAGTAGTCAAAAAGTCCAAAGATTGCATTCCTGGGCCATTGACAGATTTCTATTTCTTCTGTTTCTCAACCCACAAGTACCAGTGAGTTCAATTTAAAATCTTACCAATTACAGCAGATGCTATCTGAACTGCCTTCCAGTCAATATCCTTCATTCTAGGGTTCAATTTTGTATCTACAGAGTATAGACAATCCCAAGAAGTTAGAGCAGCCTCAGGCTGCATTTCCAAGGATGTGGCTAACTTCTCAGAATAATTTTATTTACCTTTCTTTGAACTATTTCAATAATCCAATATTTTGATTCCAAATAAAAGTTAGTTTTCTACATTTATAGTTTCTTTTCATTATCAACTTCGCTTGCCTTTTAAAAGTGAACAAATGCAGCAGAATGTGATTCAAAAGAAAAATAGTGATTGCATGAGTTCCCTGTGCAGTCTTTCCACTATATAAATATCCTCAACTTCAAAAGCTTTTCCCAGCACAGCTAAGCTAAATCTTTCAAGCTGCAGATCTTGTCTTTTTGGACATAGGGATGGGTTTATTTGTTTCCTTTGTTCCATCATATTTCACATATGTAAACAGTTGGGGTTCCTTTCAGTGCTGTAGATTAACAAACTCGGTTTGCTGTATCTTCAGAAGTCATGCTTCCCTACCTCTAATTATATTTAACCTCTCTCATCTCAACTACCTTTAGCTCATCCACTTCTGATGTTCTGGAGCCCTTACCAGCCTGCAATGTCTGCAAATTGAAGTGGACTTTTCAAACCATTAATGAACTAAGATGGATAGATTATTCATATATTATTAATAATAAGGCATGTTAACTTCTCATCTGACTAGATAAGGGATCATTATGCATATAACCAAAATTTTCATCTGTAATGAATTTGCAAATTAGTGTCATTTTCAGTGACCTTGAGATTGTGCAAATTCTAATATTCTATTGCAGTTTAAAAAGCTTCATGTGAAAAAAATCTACCATAATGAGATCTTTTTTTCCCCCTCCTTCAGCCCTTGAATGACAGTATAAGTTTAGGATCAAATGACAGCTTAGTTGAGTTTCAGAGTTTGTTGGATTTGGTGATTTTCCTCTGTACTTAAACACTTACATATGCACTGTGGAGTTTCCATATGATATATGTATATACTTGCCTCTCTAAGCCAATAATGTGTTCTTAATCAAACTCCCAATGACAGCTAAAGAATTTGACACATTTGAAGTATTTTTCAATATGCATTCTGTTTTCTGTAAACGTTTCTTGGCTATTTATGTATTTTAGTTAATTTTCATTGTTATTTGTTATTTAGTCTTGATGCAAGTAATTGGTCTCATCAGTCACATGGAATGGCTGTAAGCTGCGTATCTTAACGGCTGCGACTTTGAAAACCGGCGTGTAATGAATAACCAGTAGTAAATGTTGATGAGTGAGGACCTGCTGAATTATTGCATAAACATGTTGCATTTGAAACAAATATGGGAATTCCTAAGGGCTAGCTATTTTTAAAGTATTGCTACTAATGTCTTCTGGTGACTAATTGAAAATATTCAAACCCAGAGCTAAAATACCATGACTGAGCCATCCAGATAGTTGGATTTTGAATTCATACTTTCAAATAGTAACCTTCAAGCAGCTTCCCCTAGCTCTAACACCTGTGCTATCAATATTAAAAAACATAAGATTCTAGAAAGTATTGCAGCTGCTTTAGTAAATGAACAAGTAGTTAATTAAAATATAACAATTTAGAAAGATTCATTGATAAAAGTATCACTAATCTGAAGCATACTACTTCCAGCCTTGAGTTTCTGATGCAAGTTTGAATACCATTCTAGCTATCACAATCAAAATCTGGTTCTTTAGGTTTGAACAACTCAAAGATTAACATGGACATTTACTACTTAGCTATGCAAATCATACTTTATTGTGAATAAGGGACAAATATGAAAAAAACAAAGGTAGTGTTCCAGTAAGACCTAAATTCTAAGTATACTTTTCCCATTACTCATAGGAGGTAAGATTAAAATGAATATTCTAGCATTCCAGACAAGTATAATAATGGATCTCACTTTTTTTTCTCCTACACCTTAGCTTGCGTCTACTCACTTTAGTGAGGGTGACAAAACTCTTGTTAAGTTTTACAGGTACAGGAACAGACCCAGTTTTTTGCAAATGTCACTTAGACCAACTAGAGGAAAGAGGAAAAACAACACTAGACAAAACCCCCCAAAACCTACCAACCTCAGAGTACTCTCAGGCATGCATTGAATAAGTATCAGAACAAGTGATTGTTGGCTGGGGCTTAAGTTGTAATTTTTGTCTCATGATAAGCTTCTTTATTTCATGCTCTGTACAATCAATATAGGGGAGCTAAACACTTTGTATTTTAATCTTTGCTGGCAGACAAACAGTAAGCCACATCTAAGGACAGAAGTGTACTGAGCAAAACCTCAAAGCTATTTTGAAAAATAGTTAGGCTTACCTTCTAGTTTTATATGCAGGGAAAAAAAAAAAAAGAAAAAGAAAAGGAAAAAAAAATAATCAGAATAGGGAGCTATAACAAAAAATTTAAGTCTCCCTCTCTTTTCTATAACCCTGCTCCAGGGGGTAAGTCAGTCATTCAAAAATTAGCCAAGTGAGGTCAGGGTTCAAAAGGATTTTAAAAGTTGTCATGTCCAGACCTTGTTGATGCGGGTGTTGCTGCATATACACAGGTTGTTTGCTTTGAGTTGTTTTAGATTTCTCAAGTAACAGAAATTCCAGCTTGCCTAAAACTGTTATTTTGTGGTCTAGCAGATGTCAAAAAACACTTCTAGCCATATCCACTGTTGGAATAAAGTGATGGGAAAAGAACATCTCGGAGCATGAGAGTTGAGAAAAGCAGATTTGAATGAAAAAGAAAAGTGATAAAATATACTGGATGTTAGAAATAGGAACACATACCAGGAAGAATGAGAATTAATGAAATATTTCCATAAACAAACTGTAAAATCCCATAAGGGAGAACTTACACATGGGAAACAAGAAAGCTGTTCTTATCTCATGAAGTCTTTGTTAAAGATGAGATTCAATAGAGAATTCCAGGCATTCATGAATACCAAAGCATATAATTTTTTTGCAACATTGCCTGTATATTTAGACAGAGAATTTATAGCAAGCTCCAGGCAACACAGTCAAAGTGGGGTGAAAAAAAATAAATTCAGAATTGCTCTGATTTCTCTTTGCTCCAGGTATGAACACTTATCATTGTCCTTTCTGTTATACAATTTCAGTCCTTTACAAATTCAGAAGAGATGATCCAATGCAAAAGCAGAAATTAATTGCTATTTTCCAGCAAATAGTACTTTGGGATTCCTTATCATGAAGTTGATTATCTGAGGAGTGGAGTCTTTAAAACTTCTGCTAAACAAAAAAAGCTGTCTCCACAATTGGGTGCTTCTTGATATTCAGTGCAAACGGGTACATTTTTTTTAAATTTTAAGTTTTAGTAATGTGTGAAATCATGTTTTAAATACAAAACAGACTTCATGACTACATTTTCTCATCAAATATAGCAAGAATTCAACTCTATGCCTGCATGTTATTTTTATGGTATGTTTGTTCCATTGAAAACAGATCTAAAAATATAGTGTCTGTAAAAGGCAGCAGAGTGAGATGCAACTATGTTAATTGAAACACAAAAAGAACTCATGTATTTGGTTTAAGTAATACACTTTCATGGATAATATATTTCTCATCTTAAGTAATAAATTTTTGTGGATAATATATTTAATTATTGTAGTAATATATGCCGAATGCTGCTTTCCCTGCACCGTGTTTAGTTATCACAGAGCTATAAAGGCATCCTTAATCCAGTTTAAAAAGGCTCTGTTAGAGAACTGGATTTGTAAAAAGAAAGCCAAGGAATTAGATCGAGGTACATGACATTCTGAATGGAATAATAATTAAAAAACCAACAAAACAATTGAACAACAACAACAAAAAAAACCTAGGAGACAGCTGTGGCAAGTGTAATTTTAGCTACTTTGGGGAATGGCCCAGAAATGAGTTTCAAGTGGGATTATGAGAGTGTCATGGGGCAGAGGGAAGGTTGGCTCAAAGATTAGTCATTAGTTCAAATGGCTTTTAGTAGCTGGTGATGAAAAAGCTGTGCTTGTCTAACAGTCTGGATTATTCAGCTTGTAAATGTGACATAATTATCCAGTGGACTACAATCTCCAAGAAAAAAAATAAATTATATTACTCTCTCTATTAAGAATTTGTGGCTTGTCTCTGAACAAGGACAAAAGATCAATGAGGATTATGAACCTCCCCATGCCCATAAAATTATATGACAAAATTAAAGAGATGATTTGATACTCTTGTGTACATAACATTCATGCATCACTTAATTTTTTAACATGGAATGACTGTGTCTGTCCCTGAACAGGTCTAATTCCAAATCTCTATCAGCCATTGGGTAGAGGATCGTTATTTTCCTCAGAAAAAGGGAAGTAAAAATCTAAAATATCACAAAATAACACTGGACTTTTTTCAAAGTAAGAGATACTTTTCTTCTTTTGTTTATGTTCTCTTCCCTTTTCTCCAATTATCAATACAAGTCTATCTTATTTTTAAAATGAAAATTCTATCTGTACATCCATTGAAATGGAGAGAATATTTTCACTTTCACATTTTCACAAAATGAGCTACAATAATTTATTATCTCCTTAGCACAGTTCTGACTGATCTCAAAAGGAGCAAAATATTGTGTTCGTGAGACACAGAAGGCACTGAAAACTACTGCTAGCTAAATAATGTACTGCAATTGCATGTGCAATTTTATAGCACATGTTCAAACTCGTACTTAACTACCTTCAGCACTGTAAAGGCCTGCATGAACATTTTTATTCAATAAAAACACAGCATTTTGTAGTTAAAGTGCATGATACTATTTATCCACTTGGAGCAATTTTTTAAGTTAAAACTGAATACTAACATGAACATGTTTCCTAGGCAGAAAAGTAACTATCTGTAAGACAGCTTAAAACAATGAAATGCTGTTCAGATGCTCACATAAATGAGTACACAGCCAGCCTAGGAAAGGTCAGATGTAGTTAGAGTACAATCCACAAAGCGTAGTTTGTTTCAGCAAGATTTGGTGTGTTTGACTCAAATATTTGACTGGCTCGTTAGCTTTAGTGCAAATGCAAGGACAAGCCTTTGTGTTTAAATAACCAAGGAAGATGCACAGCCTAGTTTCTCATAGATATTCCTTATTTATATAATTACCCCAGACTTACTGGTGCATTTTCTTAAGTAATAAGGTAACTTGTTCAGATCTCAAATCTAAGCACATACTCTGAGCACTTGAGCACATAACACATTTCCTTAAATGATGATAAGGCAATGATATTGTTCTGGTGAAACCATATCTTCTTGAATCCTTGTATGCTTAAAGAATGGAGTGATTTTCAACATACAGTTTTTAACCTACAGCCCATACAGAAATACGAAATGGCAAAATTTTTAAATTAAGAAGAAAATACCAACAAAAATTTGAAAATAAATGTGAAACACAAATCTATTGACAGCTATGTTACAGAAGGCTGAAGTCTTCCACTGAGGGCTTCAAGTACAAATACTAGTAACAAACACAATTTTTTAGTCTATTTTTGACAATCATTTTTCCATCATAGAAAGGAATATTTTGATCATTCCTGCAGTAAGTCACATGTATAGTGTCATATTGGTGCTGTCATATGATACAATTCAGTTCCCCTAGCCAGAGAATTGCCATGATGCTACACACCTTTGTCAAACAACAATTCATTATGTACTGTAGAAAACTTAACTCTTAAGGGTGATGACTTCCCAAGTATAGAATGCAGTTCACTTTGTAACTGTCACTCACCCTGTAGAGATCAGGAGATATATGGCTTTGTTTAATCAAACAAAGTTATTTATAGTAAACTTTGAAATGGGAAAGAAAGAGTTTATCTTTAGTCAATGTAGCTTAAATTTAAAATGACAAAACTCATTCACAAAGAAGACTTTTATATGGAAATTCTCAAATCTTCTGCTTGTAAAGTTACTAAAATAGAAACAGATTCAGTAACCATTTATACCATCTAGCTTCTTACTCTCTCTACAATATGCATAAAACTACAGGAATACTCTGATGCTCCTTTTCTTCTTAATTTGCATAATCTCACCAATTGTTCCAGGATGAGTTCTTGGTTTACAGGAGTAAAACAAACAAGCAAAAATCATCAGAAGTATCAGTACATTCACTGAAGGATTTGAGAATCGTCTGACCAGGACCTTTTTTATCATTAGATCATTTAGGGATCTGGCAGGGGTTATTTGCAAGTTTCCAATCCCCCCAGTTCCCTCTTTCCCCATTAGCAAAAATTCTCACCTTAGGGTGAGTGTCCTAATTTCTGCCATGCCTAATGTAGAAGAAAATCTCGAATATGGTATTCTATGGTACTGAATATCTTAACTACCGTTATTAGTTATTCTGCAGTGGATTTCCCTTGCTTCAAGCCTTCCCCCACATTTTCTTTCAGAAGCATGCACAGTTTTCAAGTTTCTACTCTATAGAAAAGCCCCTCCACAGGGAGCTTTCTGAAATGAGAACATTGCAGGACAAATACACTGTTTTCTTAGCTAAAAGATCTATGTTTTTCTCAGGAATAATCTCTTTGGATTTTTGCTTTCCTCCTGATAATGCCTTCTTATATTGTAGCACCATTTCTGAGTCTAGATTTTTGTCAGCTTGACCTTTCCAGCTTAGTGGGTCCAACTGTTTTTGTAATAAATCACTTGGCTTTTCAACAGCTTCCTTACTTACAAGGCTTTCACTGCCGGTATTAAAAGTTGAAGAAGGTCAGTCTGAACCATTGGTTCTCAATACTAAATCACACAATGTAAAAAAGACATATTTTACAATCAGCATTTGTAAGAGAAAAAAGCTTACTAGAAAGTTTGTTTTCAAATTTCCATGTAACTCTAAAAAGTGTCAACATTTGAAAACTTATAATCAAACTATAAGGTTGCTCAAAACAAGGAAAACAAAATTTAAGATATTATAGCAGTTTGTAGCAGCACTGGTAAAAATCAAGATTTTGCTACCTGAATTAGAGAGAGTCTACAAGTCCTTTGGGTTCTTATCACCATATATATGCTGACATATCACCAATAAAGCTAGTGATAAGTGAATTATCTCAGTCTGCAGCTCTTAGTCAGCAAGTCACTGTGGATTTACTCAAGTGAACTCCTCTTTGATGTACTCACTACTTACAGCAATATGCCAGCTTTTGATGCACCTGCTTGTGCAGCATGTCTCCTCCACTCCAGGTACCGTACTACACTATCCTGCTACACAGCAGAAGATACCTACAAGTGTAGCTTTAGATCCTGAAGTGTAGATACCCTTTCTCCTGATGAAGACTGTTTCCCTCAAAGTAGTTTTAGCCAGTGTCACAAATAAACAAAAGTTAACCCGGCAAAACTCTTTCTAGCCCTGGAGGTTATACAGCTATACAAGGCCTTCTGCCAGTACAAAATTGTGCAATCAACAGCCTGACCTAAAATTCTCCTGGCAAAAAATTTAACACAGGTTTGACCTAAGAAAAACATCATGTTCCTGTTCTCAAGAACAGGAGGCACAATGCTTTACATTTTTTATAAAAAAGAAGATAAGATTCCAATAAAGAAAGTCCCAGAATCTGTCAGGAAAATTGGTGAACAAAGGCTGGTTAAGGGAAAAAACATTCTTCCCCAAATCCTACTATTTACATATCACACAATCATTAGAAGGGTACATTGCAGTATAGTCCTCCAGTCATGCATGAGATGAATAGACTGATTAGCACAAGCTTGGACCACTGAGCTGTGGTCTGAATGAGGGAAAGCATGCAGGAGGCCTAAGCTGTCGTTCACTGCCTCCACCACCAGTTTTGCCAGTTCTTGGCATACAGAGTAGAAATGGGCAGATGACACTTATTTCTAGCTGAGTCTTTAGGTATTCAGCTACTGAGGAAACTGCACAACAACCCAGACAGTAGACTTAGCCCTTAGTCCTTCCATACAGGCTCAGAAACACAAGGCTGAGAATTTTCGCTTGGCTGGGGACTTGACTTTTATGCTGGATTAGCTAAGGCTGCTTTATCAGCTTCTCTTTGCTAGTTCATCAATGACAGTTTGAAGAGTCTACATTGCCAACATAAGATTAGCATCCACAAGTCTCAGATTTGTTTCAAGTTATTTAGATTAACATTCATGTGTCCTAGATGTAGGATTTCAGAATGGCAAGTTGATCTAAACCGTTTTTCTCTCTGCCCCCAGATGTAAAATGTAGATCTGTCAAAAAATGAAGATTAAAAGGCAGGTCAGTATCAGTATATTAAGAAAAAATGCAAAATGCATAAATTTCCCTAAGGGAACTGCAGAATTAAGAAATATAGAAAAATGTATGTAAAGAGCCAACAAAAGTCATTGAGACAAAGAATAAATCTTAGATGCGCTAAAGTTATATTGGACACACCTAAAAATAAATCAGTGTTGATTCAGAAAAATGTCTGAAGGCTTATGTTCACAGTGCTTAAAACATAATATTGTAAATATTAAAATCATAGTGGGAGTTGAAAAAGAGAGATAACTCTTAAAACCCAAATGCATGCTAGGTATAGAAGGAAGAGTCTCCAAAAGAGACAAGATAACTAACGTGAAATTTAGAATAAGTGACTCACAAGGG
The DNA here is from genome assembly GCA_018881555.1 of Amblyornis subalaris. NCBI lineage: Eukaryota > Metazoa > Chordata > Aves > Passeriformes > Ptilonorhynchidae > Amblyornis > Amblyornis subalaris. The sequence continues at coordinate 1,076,374 of JACAXG010000025.1, forward strand.
AGCACTGCTGACCTAGGAAGAGCTTAATTACAAACTATGGGAAAATTGGCACAACAAGAAATTTCCCCCCATGAAAACATTACAGAAAGCCGCTGTTTGTAACTGTAATGCTACCACTGTTCTCTCTGGGATTTTTGTTCTAACCCGTTCTAAAAGTACACTGATAATTTACTTTTACTCCAAAGTTTATCATCCACAAACAAGGGCAAAAGAAATCCCAAGCAGTTACTGTCTTGAGATGATGCTTTATATACTAGAAGGGAACCCAACTGTAAAATGAATGGCAGTGTCAGTTCTCAATTCAGAGGTGTTGAAATTGATTTTGATGACTTGCAGAGGATAACTATTTGAGGGTCCTGTCCAGTTTGATTGTATTGGCAGTGATGCAGGCTACAACTATTTTAAATGGTTGTTCACCTCCTTTCAAGAACTGAAAGCATTGTAACATGCCCAACAATATTCTGTAACTGTCAGAAATGTGGTAGGATACAAAGAAATTAGATTTATACACAAAGATAAACTAGTGTAGTATTTAAGATAATTGCCATATAAAAGAGTCCAAATAGTCAGCAGTATTTCATTAACTTTCCAACTAGAAACCTGTCTATAATTCAGTTGTAATACTTGTACAACACATAAGCTGCATGTAGTGTTTCTCGATCACAAGATTCACCTTGAAGATACGGCTCTTTTCATCTTTCTTCCCCATCCTCATTTCAAGATTTCAATTACAGAATCATAGAATTGTCCAGGTTGGAAGAGACCTTAAAGATCATCAAGTCCAGCCATCAATCCCCAGCACTACCACTTTGATACTTTAATAGAAAGCCCACACATATCATCACCAAAAAAGATTAAACAGAACATACACTAAGATGTAAACGTGCAAAATTCGTCACAAACATTAGAGTTAAAGAGAAACAAATATTAAGTGAACAGGTAGAGAGTTTCATGAGGACAATCTCTCTGCAGATGGCTGACCAGCTGCAGGTCTGATTAATTCAGGGCATACAGATGCTTGATTATGTTTGTTACGTAGGAGACCATTGTGCAGCGAGGTGTTTACAGCATCAGGTAATGAAGCATTGTTTGATTATGAAGAATTCATAAAGTTTTATTATCACAGTGCTAAAGCAACTGGCATTATTCCTTATTTCTACTTGTCTAACTCTAATTTGAGCCCATTTTTCTTGAATTGCCACCATCACAATAATCAAAATTCTCTTGAAACATTGCAACAAAAGCATATTTCACACATTGAACCTACTATATATTCTTATTATGTAGTGTTTATCATCACCATGGAGAAGACAGAGGAAGAATGAGAATTTAGTGACATTAAGCAAGAACCTTTGCTTCTCTTCAGCTCAGAATGGTAGGTCACCTTGGTGAAGGCTTTTCTGTAAGCTGCTTAATTCTTCAGGGACAAAAATGTAATAGCATCACACTTCACATCTCAGGCTTTCCATATGAAAATCAATTGATGAGTCAGGGAACTAAGGCCTCACTGTATTTATGATTTGAGCTTTCCCTTCTTTTTCAACACTTTTAATCTTGATTGAAAGAGACAAGTACGAGCCAAGAGCACTAAGAAAGACATTTCCTGGAGATTTACAAAAGCATATGAAAAACTGCCACTCTAAGGCTTCATTAGTGGGCTACAGACACAACACAGAAATGAAATTCACATTTCAATTGATTTCTAGACAATAAAATGAACTACTGCAATAAAGTATGGTTAGCAATAAGTAGCTTTAGGAATTTAACACAGCAGACATAACACTGCCTTATGAGTAGGCATTGTGCAGCATTCAGAATTTTCTCCTCAGCAAAACTGAAAAACAAAGAAATATTGTAAATACTGTTGAGCCCTAACATTAAATACAGACCTTTCCCCTATTCTAGATTCCTTTTTCCCTTAAAATCTCCTATGATCTGCTGGACCTTCTCCATGAAAGCACTTGCTGATTGTTCTTCCAATGCTACATATCCGAAGAAATTTCTATTTACTCACAGAATTTTAACCTCCTTACGTACTGGACTTTCATCTTCATCCTGAATATTTCCCAAATTTTCTGGCACTCTTCAAGAGCACCAAAGCTTATATGCTGTCCTCTCCAGGAAGTTCCCCCTAAACCTACTCTTCTGAAATCAAAACTTTTACTGCCTGCCCAAAAGATAAAGAGCCCCATTTTGTGGTCTTTTAAACAAAAGCCTAAGTCTTTTCTAGGTGGTCCCAATGATCGAATTTACTGGCACAGATCCAGGTGCACTTGTCAAGACTTAGTAAGTATTTTGGTTCCTTGTACTCTCTCTTTTTAAGTGGGGATTTATTCGTCTTACTACTTAAGTTACTGTTTAGAAACATGATTGGCTCCCTAAAAATGAGAGACAGGAAAAAATTAGAAAATGAATCAAGCAGCAAATAAAGTAGTATAAATTAGTGGTCTGCTATAGTATCTCAACTTGTTAGGTTACACACAATGCATGGAATATTTTATTTTTTTAGGCCATTATATCATGACAATTATTTTATTTTCATACAACATCTTATTAATGTGTATCTTATCTATCAGCGTGTACCTGACAGGTGGAGTAAAGGTGATCAAGCACAGCAACAGATTACCTGGAGAGGTTGTGGAGTTTTCTTCACCTTTGGAGATACTCAAAACCCAACTGGGCAGTGTCCTGAGCAACCTGCTCTTACTGACCCTGCTTGAGCAGAGGAGTGGGACTAGATGATTTCATGTGCTCCCCTCCAACCTCAACTGTTCTGTGATTCTGTGGTTTTGTCACTCTCTGATCCTGTACTACCACTGAGAGGCTGTGGAGGGTTTTCCCCAGAATCACCACCTATTTAAGTAGATATAGTCCTTCCAAGCTTTTCATCTAAATATAAACACTTTTCACACAGTGACTATACACGTACACATTATCTAGTTCTTCACAGTGACTGGCATTTCAAGTCATGCTACAGATCCACTGGAGCACCAGAGACTTTTGTGTGTGAGATAAGCTTGTGGGCTGCTGTGCTGATAGCAATGAGAAAAACAGTGAGCATTGGAAATTCATGTTAATGCATTTATTACATCGTCTTCTCTTTTCTTGTCATACCTATATACTTATGTGAAATCTAAGTTAAAGCACTGCATCCAACAAAAACAATAATCATATACATAGGATAATATGTAATAAATATAAACATCTCACGTGCAACTAAAATACAGCTTCAAGAACAAAAGCACCTGTTGTCCTAAGGATTCAAAGGCATTTTGGTAATCCATCTTGAATCAAATGTTTAATTTCCCTATTCTTACTGACTAAAAGGTCACTGATCTAAAGTCCACTGAAATCATTGTCTTTTGATTTGATTCCAGCAAGTTTTTTCAGAAATGGGAAAGATCTTTTAAAAGTATGCAAATGACTACAGTAAGTGGCCAGCGAAAGTGTTAAGAGAAATGAGGAATTCTCCAGATTCTCTGCAAAGCAGCCTTTGTAATCATTGCACTACTTCTATTTCAAGGGTCGCTCGGTGACATATATAAGACATAATTATGGAAGTAATAAAAATGCTCTCAAATAAGTACAGTGGTAGAGTTAGGTACATGATGTAGAAGAAAAAGTAAAATATAACCATTAAAAAGATCAATGCTATATCTTCCATTGACCTAAAACTCTGTCATTTCTTGTGATACCTGAATAGTTTAATCATGCATTAACTTACTGATCTTATAACCTGTTGATTTCCATCACCCCTAGAATCATGAAAATGGGAGATAAGGGCTAAAAAGAAGTTGCCTAACAGGAAGACATAAAGCCTATAAATAGAGTGTATATTACTAGTTCTCTAATGCAAGGATGCTTGCTTTAGATCCTAAATTTATTATGTAACCTAACTAACTTAGTAACCTAAAACTCACTGCAAGTGTCAAAGCCTATTAAGTATTTGAGGCTGGATTAAGGATCTCATGAGATGGGGTATTGTGAGTGATGAGATCTGTGAGAGATGGTGAGAAAATGATGATACTACTGATTTCAATAAGAAAGTGAACTAGAAAGACTTTTTTTTTTTTCTTAACAGAACTGCTTTGCATTTTTCTGTCAGAATATAGACCAAAATTAGAAGTGAAAATTAATTTACAGATACATGGAGCATTGAAAGGTTTGATGTTCAGATATTTTAAGAAAGTTAAAAAAAAAAAAGGTGGTTCTTGGGACATTGAAAGGGCAGTACTTTATAATATTCTGTTTTCCACATCTTTAGTTCTATTTTGGTACTAGAACCACATTTTTTGCTATTAAGATCAGAAGACATTTGTTTTCAGATCTCCCCAACTTTACAGAATATAATGATGCTTAGCGAATGAAAATTAACTAGCTAACTGATTTGAAGTCAGCTAATTGCAGCCAGCCATTTTATATACCTAGGATGATCTGGAGGTCAACTGGTTTCACATGGTTTCTGTACATTCTCAATATGGAATAAAGGGTTGTCAGAACATATCTGCTTTAAGGTAGTCGTAAGAAAAGCTTTTATCAGCATGTCAAGATTAGTGAAATGCTAGTATGGCGTAACTTATTCAAAATTTTGATTAAATTACTTTGTTATTTCTTTCTAAGGTCTATCTTAGGTCTATTGGTCTGTCAAAGTAAAATTGGCACAACTTTGCTGAGTTTTGATTCATTCACAGTTTTATCTTTCTAATACAGCAATTCTGTGCATTACAGACAATAACCAGTTTACAGCTCACCTTTCCAATCTCATGAACTACAACAAGAAACAAATTTTACTGTTTAATTCCAATTTATGAGCTAGAAATTGGAGCTCTGGATCCATTTCTTTATGTTCTATTTCTTGATGTACAATCTGCCTACTGTTACAATACTGTTACAATAAACTGTACTAACAGCCTTCAAATCAGTGAAATCACCTGCACACCATTCCTTTGAGATTATTTTCTTCCATGGAGACTAGAGAAACTTTCTTCTTGTGCAGAAACTCTGTGAGACTGAACTGGGCACCATGGGGAATCACTGGAGACATTATGGGATATGCCATTCCATCACTCCAAAAATGAGCAGCACATGCCTCTGGCAAGCTTGTGCTGCCAGTTGTGGGATTGGATAGATCTCATGGCCAGGAAAGCTGCTGAGTGTTAAGTTTTATTTTTGAACACTAGTGTCTCCACTACAAGACAAAGGGAAATATTCTATACAGGCATAACTCTTGAGTAAGCAATAGCTTCAATTGCTTTAAGCTAGATATGATTTTAAGTTGGAAATTGGGATAAGCACAAGATTGGGCAGGATAATCTTTGAAATTATTTGGTCCAGTGCCTATGATCATGCTCTTACTACTACCATTATTGATCCCCTTTCCTAAAATCAGTAGTACTGTTTATAGAGTAGTTACCTGTTCACTGCTCTGTAGTTTGCTATACTCTGGGTATATGTTTGGATAAGCATAGAAAATATTTCATGGCTTACATATGAGTTTTTCTGAAAAGCCCAGGGGTTATGATTAGTGCCAAAGTGCTGTGAATAATGAATCTCCATTTTTTTTTTTCTGTTTTTGTGCAAGTAATTTAAACTACATGACAACCTTCCTGATAGTTGTCAAGAGCAGCAGTGAGGCCCTGTCAATCAGTGCATGACTTGTGACTGTTTCCTAAGCAGCAACAGACAAAGCAAACCCTACAGTGACAGTATTCTCTGCTTACTTATCTTGGCAGTAGCCAACAGCTCTTAGTATTTTAAACACGACTAAAAATATCCACCAATTCAGAGAATGATATAAATGGCCTTGCAATAGACCACATAAAGCAACATTATTTATCACCAGCAGGTATAGAGAGAGGAAGCACTGAAAGCAAATTCAGGAATGATGTATCTGCAAGCTCAGTTATCAATAACCAAATAATTAAAAATAGCAGACTGCCTTAATTTTTTGTTATTAAATGAAAACCCCACATTTTCCTATTTAAAAATAAACCCTGCAAACATTTGGTTAATGGCTATCCTCTGGACAGTTCTGCTTGTCTCTTTAAGGGGTATGCTTAGCTATAATTGTCAGGAAAGATTTATTCTAAAAACCTTCACTGCAATTCTATGTTCTCTAAATTAGGGAGAGTTTATTCTTTTGTATAAATCAGAAAGAAAGCATACTCATATTCACCTCATTTGAAGATTTTACAAGGAAACAAGAAAAGGTTGCACAGTATCCACAATGAGTTTCATACCTCAGTTAACATTTTGCTTTCTGAAACCAGTCTTAGATTACAATATCTCATACGCAAAGACATCCCAGGAGCTTGCAATTAGGACAAGAAAGATACACATTTAATTTACATTCCTGAAGCTTGGGAAGACTAAAATAGCACTATTGCAGTATATAATGCAATCAAGAGTAAACTATAGAAGATTCATCCCTGCTATTGGTATTGTACAAAAATGTGAGAATGTGGGGGCAAAACGCAGTCAAAAACTCTTTTTGTTGCAGCCTCCCAGAAAAGACAAACAGTAAAAGCAGTTCACACTGAAAATTTTCTGTAAAAAGAAATAAGGAATAAGGAGATATTTAAAAAAAAAAAAAAAAAAATCTGTTTTGTTTATTTTTTAATTTATCCTCCACATGGCATTTTAATAGATTTTTTTTACCAGCAGAAGGCTTAAGAATTACTTTAAAGACAAATTACTCCATCTTCACTCCTTTCCTACTCTATGCAGACACATTCAATATTGTCCCCATTTTAGAGGTGGAGAAATGAGACTAAAGGGTGAATATGCACATAGTTATTTTAAAGACCTGATTTATGAAAAGGACTAGCACTGTATTTCATCCCCAGCATTTTTTATGTTCCTTCATAAAAATCTGCTTCTCTGGCTCTTGAACTGCTCTGAACATCTAGCTCTTGTCAGGTGATAAGATGAGATAAGGGTTTTATAAGAAGCCTGGTTTTACTCTGGACACTGTTCAGGACACTGTGGGAGGCTTGATTTCAAGCAATTGATCCAATCTCATACAACAAACCTACTGCAGTGATAGGAAGCTACCATCACTGATTGCACAAATGTAACCACAAGATCATCGCCTAATTTTCTATAATAACTTTCCAGGGAGAGACAAAACAACTTTCCTGCTGTCGGTATGGCTTACACAATAAAATACTGGCTTATTGTCGGCTTCACCTGAAGAACTTCCTAGGAGGAAAACAGAGCAATAACACACATAAATTTGTAATACTAGAAAATATTACTTTTGCAAAGCAGAATAAAGTACAGCAGAAAACTTCAAGTTATTGAACATCGTGCACATTCTTAATATTATTGTTAGCTTGGCTAGTGTACACTGACTGTTCTTGGTAAGAGAATGCTCTATTCTACATAATTTTACAGTAAGAACTCAATTTATCAAGCTACTGTTTCAATTCAACTAGATTTTGCTTCTTGCTGAGCTATTATATGACCAGTTATTGATGAAATGATGTATCTTATATCAAGAAAGATTGAAATTACAGAAGCAGTATGACACAGAAATATTTTAATGATACTGTAACTAAATACGGGTTTACAGTCTAACATGTAAGTTGTCATCAAGGACCATTTTGTGCATTTGGGGTTTTTAAAGATAATACCAGTGTAACGTTTTAGAGTTGAAGGTTGGAAACTTGCTCTGTTTGTTGCTTTGAAAATAGAAGATATAAGAGGAACACAGCATTCTTTTTAAATTGGCAATGTTACTGCTTTGTGCAGTCAAGGCACAATCAAAATGTTTGCTTTGCTTGTTGAATAAACTGTACTTCTGTCGGTATTGTTGTTAGAATAGACTGTGAAGGAAAGGGCAGTATGTCAAATATACACCACCCTTTAGGCTTTAAGACTTCTGTTTTGCAAGAGCAGAAAATACTATTTTTTATAACATACTTATTCAATTATTTTGCATAAATACCTGAAGATTGTGTCATCTTTGTCTCTAGTAAGCATCTTTCTTATTCCTCTGTTCACTCAAGTCTCTCAGTATAGTACTTGTTAAAGATGCACACACTATCCCTGAATAAGGCATTTCTGTAATTAGGAGCAGGGTCACTGTTTTAGTGTGGTTCTCTGCCCACACTTATTTACCTTGCTGAATGAGTAAATGAGTGCATGCTCCTGATAAAATCACAGTTGGATATATGTTCACTCTAATTACAATTCCTCTTTCCATACTTCTACTGCAATTTTTTTACTATTTACTACATTTTCTAGTTTCCTGTTTATGCATAAATCTATTCTGACAATATCTTTTAGATTCTAAAGATAGTAACAGATATTACTACTTTCAATATTTTTTATTAATAGCACTGTTACTGTCTTATTTCAAACTGAAAATTCAGAACTGTTGTTTTGTTATAAAGGTTCAAGTCAGAATCCTCCAGTAATCTGCCAGTTTCTCACTGCAGTTCCAGCCCCAGACCAAAATCTTACCATACATGCTTAGATTTTTCATTAGAGTGTTTGTATAAACTCATTTTCACTTTGTATGCTCAGGAAATTAGGATAATGAGTTATGTGTCTCTTGTGTATTATCATTTTATGCACACTGTGTTTTTATAACAATATAAGTCCATAGTCATCTTCCTTGCTGAAGCTAACTGAAAAACGTGAAACTCATTAAACTCTATTACAAACCAAGACTACCTTGAGTTTTTCTGGTATACTCTGCAAATACAGAACAGCAGGGCTGTCTGAATCTCCTTCCATTGGTTTCCCATATTTAGAGTTCAAATATGATCATTTAGATGGGAGTATTTAGCTCTTCCGGTTTTTTCTCTCAGGCTATTTTCTTCAGCCTGGATTTATTCCTGGTAATATGTGCTATTCAATTACAAGGTTGCACCAAATAGTACAAAAGGCTGAAGCAGCTCTAATTGCTTCACCTTCCTATGGTCTCTGCAGTGTTCTTCCTGAGTCTGCCTGGATGTTAAGCTACCTGCAGGTTCAGATCCAGTACCCTCCGCATGGAATCACTCTCACTGTGACGTGTAGAAGACACTTGCCTGACTATATTCCTATACTACCTACTTCAGTGCTGCTAAGATCACTAGAAAAGTTAAACTCATGGAGCTGCAATCCATAGCTTGAATGAGACTACATCAGACAAGGTCTGGGTTCATGGGGCATGTTGGATGTGTTTCCTTTGTCAGTGTACTTGTAAAGAAAAGGGGAAGTTCTCAGCTGCAGGACAAGGCAAAGCTGCTAAGTCAGCAAAAATGGACTTCAGGAACTGCTACTTTTAAGTAATATGAATTCTTCAAAGCATCCTACAAAATTTCCCACAGGGAGTCAAATCCTAAAGAGTCAGTGGTCTATTGGATACATTGTGGATTTGCAGCATTAATTAGAAAAAGAGAAATAATAAGCAAATCCCAAACTCAGTATAAGATCTGAGAAACTGAGCTGAGCACATCTTAAAGGTTGAGGAACAGTGAAAAAGGGATATAACATTAAGAACTTATTTTGCATTTGAATACTGTCTTTTCCAGGGTGTGAAGTGAATCACATACCCAACCTGTCTACCTATCACCATCTAACAAATCAGACATCATAGATTTGGGCTAGTTCAGTATGTGCTTCCTGTTCTCAAACATAAGAAACTAAGTCAATAATTATTCTGCCTCTGTGTATTTTTTTTCTTTCATGGCAGACGGAATCCATGTAGCTGCATTGATATCAGTCCTACTGCTAAACCCTTAATCTCTGTATGCTCACTTTGTTTCATGCAGTGCCAAAGAGATCAGCCCTGCAACCAGTTCTCTGGTGTATAGGTGGTACAGATTTCTCATTAGGATCCAGGCCCTGGCTCCAGCCCTTCCCACTTTTTTCTGTCTGAGCTGTACTCATTTGGCAGCTGTCAAAGTCCTAAGCAGTCTCAGCCAAGAAAAGATGGATTGACAGATTTCAAGATACTCGTGGTATCTCTAAGGGAAATTTTGCAGACCAGCAAGTAGGATTTGATTTTTTTCCAGACATGACTGTCTTGAAGTGCTAGATACTATTGTCATCTCAAAACCTCTTGTTTTCTAAAGGCTGTGTAGTAAGTCAACATTGGTCTTCATTCAGCATAAACCTGGACTCAGAGTGTGGGAGACATGAGGGAAATTTACAAGAGGGGAACAGAGTGGCAAAAGAATAATCCTCCTTCCCTTTCATCTAGTTTTTCAAAAGTTTGAACATCTGTCAAAGTCAACAAAAAAGCTATGATGCTTGGAGAATGTTTCATTTGGTCTGTGGTAAGACTGTATTAAAAGACATTTTGTCTTTGTCGATATTCTGTAAATAGAGAAGTTTTGACCAAAATATCTGTCCAATTCTATTAAGAATATGTGATCTATTCCTGCCCTTGTACTCAAAACGGTGAGTATGCCATGAAGCACCTCGGGATGACTAATCCCAGGCACCACTACATGCTGGGAACTGACCAGCTTGAAAGTGGCTCTGCGGAGAAGCACCCTGGGGTCTTGGTGAAGAACAAGCTGAACATGAGTCAGCAGTGCATCCTCAGAGCAAAATAGTCCAGCTAGATTAGGAAGAGCATTGCTGACAGATCAAGGTGGATGCTCCTTCCCCTGCACTCAGCAGTGGTGAGACACGGCTGTCTACAGTTCTGGGCTCCCCAGTAAAAGGATAATAGGGGCTTACTGGAGTGAGTCCATCAAAAGGTCAGAGAGCTAACTAAGGGACCACAGTAACTAACATACAAGGAGAGGCTGAGGAAGTTGACTGTTTAGCTGTCAAGAGAGAAGGCTTGGGTGCATCTTACAGGGGTGGTAAAGAACAGTTACCCAAGACATTCAGATCCATGGAGGTATTAAAGTGTATCTGGACACTGTCCTTGGACACCTGCTTTAGCTGACCCAGCTTGAGCAGAGGACTTGGGTTAAATGACCTCATGAGGTCCCTTCCTACCTCAAAAATTCTGTGACTCCGTAAAGCACATGAGAGTCTCTTCCAAGGCACCTATCACTGGGTACTTCTACTTACACCAGAATCCAAAAGGCAGTGCAAGCTTTGGGGAGCTCTCATGAGGCAGCTCTGTTTCTGCATTGTTTTGCTCAACTCCAGCCACATGACCTGATAAGAAGGCTAAACATCATCTGTAGGTGATGGATGAACACTTCTTGAGAAATATAATTGTCATCTGTTGCTATAGCAAGCGTTCCACTAGTCAGCCAAGTCTTCACCTAAAATACTGTTATCTGACTTATGGGTCCAGTTGTCAAACTAGAAATACCTACTTTACTCAAGTGTCACTGAAAACACAATTTTATCCTCTTCTTAGTATTTTAAATTTTAGGAATTATACAAATGCTTTGCTAGAGAATAACAAAAATAATTACTTTCTTCAAAAACCAAAAGGTGAACTTTACTAGAACATGGAAGTTGTTTTCTTTTCCTCCCTATATAGCTGTTAAACTTTTTCCATTAGTCATTCCATTTTCCAATAGAGATTTAAAGAAATGATGCTTATATCCAAGCACAAAATATACTTTCTGAAGTAGATAAAGATGCAATTAAAAAACATTTTTGGAAACATAGAGGCATATAGATGAAAGACTAAATTAAGAGGACAGACAAGAAGAACGGTAAAGAAAACAAGTTCAGAATAGAAGTTAAATCTTTAGAATTGTTTTCTTTTGGGTGTTCAATCTGTTTTTTAGAACCTCAGGGTTATTGCCTAAGAAACAGGCCTTCCTTGGCAGATTATTTCACCCTGATTGTTCTACATGTTTTTCTCATATCCCTGCTTTGTGTGTGTGTAACTGTTTACAGTTTGATGACCTTTATTCATGGAGAATAATTCTTCTCTCAACTCTGTTATTACCCAAGTGTTTAATTTCTTGCCTGTCTTTAACATCTATGAGTACCAAGATCATAGTTTTCTAACCAAAGTCCATTACCACATCATTTGTCTGTTTTAAGGAAATTGCATTCATTTAGATACAGCATCAAATATTTGCAGATTCATAGATTCATTTAGGTTCTGTGAGCAGCAACCTCTATCTTCATGCAAAATCGCAAAAGATGATGTTCAAACTTGTGTCTGGTTTCCATTTTTCTTATAATTTGGCCACAAACCCATGCTTGGTACTTCAGAATGTGAATCTCTTCCTTCTGTGAAACGAATGGCCTCTCCCTCCACTGCATTTGCCTGGCATTGGGTAATGCAGCTCTTGTAGATGTACATGTGTAGATGAGATGTTTCAAGAAGTTTTAGATGAGAGCTTGGAGGCATTCTAGATGTGATGGAAGTGTAAGAAAGCCCTGTCCAGACTGACCATTCCTTGGCATATGCTGAGAGATTGCAAATGTGAAAGGAAACCAGGTCTTATCTATGGCCCTGCACAGCACCATTGCAAGAGGAAGGTAGTGGCAGTAGAGGTCACATAGAACTAGAAGAAAATGAGGCTGACTAGCACAGCACAAAGTGGAGAGCAGCGTTCTGTGTCTATGTGGAAGGAGCTTTCCTAATGGTGGTTCTGCTCCAAGGAGTAGAATTTTCATGTTGATTAAGAACTTAAGAAATTGCAATGTTTCTTTAACTGAAAGATATTTTTCCTTACTGGCTATACAGTTAGATAAAAGAGACTATACACTAAAATATAAATCTCTTGGTAACTTTCAACACAGTTTTCATGTGACAACTACAAAGAGAATGCTGCTGGTCTTTTTGTAGCTTTCAAAGACAAGCCAGAGATGGAACTGGTTGCAATTAGAGTGCTCTGTATATCACCTTCTGTGTTCAGTCCTCCCTCACTAACCCATAAATAAGACTTCTTCTGGAGTATTATGAAAGTCTAACTATACAGAATAAGGAGAAAGAAAGTAAAAATATTAAGGTTCAGGTTTATTTTATTGTTCATGCTATGTCGTATTTTTTGTAAAAGCGGAATCTGATACTATGCTGGAACAGTATAATATAATTTCTTAAACTACTTTTTTTCTTACAGTTTATACCACAATGAACAGTTTGTTTCTGTCTAGCTGTATGAGTTCATGGATTTTAAAGAGCTCCTTTAGTCTAGTTCCTCCATAAATGTGCCCACCACATGTTCAAAGAACCAAAACAATATTGCAAGAAAAGCTAAGTGGAAAGTAATTTCCACTAAGTCTTCAAGATGGGATCATGTTTTTTCTTTCAGTTGTGGCAGAGGTTACAGCCAAGGTTTCGGTATGGTAATAGGATACTTGTTAAGGAGTGGTAAAACTTTCCTGCAAAGATCGTAGTGGTGCAAGCTTCAAGAGAAAATACAAACTAGAATATTCCCAATCTGAGAAACCACCCCAGACTTATGGTGCAGAAATTCTAATTGTAACAAGATGATGTCAAACCAGAACTGATTCTCCATTTATTTGCAGTGTTTACACTAGGGTATTTTAACTGATTACCTGTTATTTTTTTATTTTCATCTCTACAAGTCAATAATCAACAGAGTGTCCTGAAGAATAAGATACCATAGATGAAAATATCTTTTCTTGATAAGCCACAATAAATGGAAACACACTGTCATCAGTTCTAGTCAAATAGAGAACAGAGTAAGTGATCTTTTTGAACTAGTCCTGCACAAATAATATGCAAATAATTCATTATTCCAGCAATCTCTGTCCAAAATCGTGGCTTGGTGCTTTGGGAGTTTCTAAAACAAATTTTAGAATCTTCTTTTGGTCTAAAGATTTCTTACCAATGACCACTGTCTGTAGTCAGAACCACAGACTCACACATACATGTATCAGAATCTGTCTTTCCACAGCTCAACATTTGCATGACTCCTGGGAGTAAAAAATAAAAAAAAATTTGAAAGCATTTTAATAGAACTTGTTTTTTATTTTAAAATTGCAGGATAGATCATGCAACATAGGTGGACCCCGCAGCAAATGTTTGTAACAGTCATAGGAAACATGGTGTTCCCAGGAAACACCACAATACAGTCTCAAGATTCAGAACTATTTAGGCCTTAAAACCCTCCATGCACATTATCCTTAAAATTTTTATGAGAACCTTGGCTGAGCAGGTCTACAGTTATTCTGTTCTGAGTTTAAAATGAAATAAGATTTCCTCAAATCAACTGTCAAACATTTCTTCCAGCTGGAGCATTCATGATGTGATAAAATTAGAATGCTGAGAAAACACACTCAACACAAATAGGATTGATTTAAAAGTCAGACAACACATTTCAGTATCTCTGATGACATCGGCTGTGTTCTGCTTGGTGATATCTGCATGCAGCAAAGCATGCTTGGCATTGTGAAACTGCACCAAGCAGAAAACCCTTGTGAGGAGCAGGATGGGCCCAAGGACATATGCCTAAAGGTGGGTAAACCTGGTGTTTCCTCAAGCTCTTTCAGCCTTCCCTAGGCTCACGCTAGGCTACAGGACCTTGGGCAAATGTCACTGGTGAAACTTCCATGAATGGAAAAAGGAAATGAGCAAGAGAAACAAACATTGAAATTATAACAAATTGGTGCCCTCTGTGAGAAAGAGGAGGACTGATTCTTCTCCCTGACTCAAGATCTATTATCTCACTCTTCAAATATGTAGAAGGCTGTTACAAAGAGAAATATAATAAACTATTCTCTATGTAGATCAGGAATAGTCTAATATGTAATAGTGGAAGATTCAATAGTAGTAAGGAAGAATTAGGTTAGACATTGAAAAAAAAAAAAAAAACAACAAAAAACAGAGAAAAAACCCCCAAACTTCTAACACAGTTAGTGATAGATTACCCTCTGAAGGGAACTCCTTGTAAGACTGTAAATCCCTCATCACTGGTGCATCTCACAAACAGGTTATACAAACAATTGTCAGGAATTATTTGATACATCTGATTCTCTCCTCAGCAGGGAGCTTGACTAGACAAGCTCTTGCATACCCTTAGACTGTACTTTTATGAATAACATGAGAGAACAGGAACAAACAGAAATATTTGCCCATATAAATATATAAGCCCACATACAAACAGGGCAAGTTTTTAAAAATATTTTTTCTCCTACTAGAAACATATAAACAGCTGGAATTTAGTAGAATATGGCACACTGAGCAGTGAACCTTCTGCAAATCCAGAGCTAATTTATTGGACATGAGACCTTGAAAAATATGATTACTAGAGACCAACTCCATTTCAATGGAGGAAGGGCGATTCAATTTCCGGCATTTATCCTTACCAACATGATGCTTAAGCCTAACAGGATTTTAGCACTGCTTATAAGGGTAGCATAAGTAATTTTAATTTCATAGGGTATGATTCTGAGCGATGTGTCTTAAGTAATTACAGGGGAAATCTCTGAGCTCTCATGATTTGAAGTAAGTCACTGTCATGTCAGTAGATGGACAAATCAGAAATTATCAGCTTCCAAAAACAAATGGAATTCATTAAAAAATTACACTGAACCCCAAAATAAGCTAAATTCTTACTTAATAATTGGAAGACAGGGACACAGCTAGAGCAAAAAAGAGTATGAAAGTTCACTTTAGGTTTTTAAAAGAATAAAGTGTATTTCTCATAGTAGGCTAGTAATCTAGGATACTGAAGATTTAATGTCACTGGGCAGCCCTAAGAAGTGCTTATCTGAGTCTACATATATTTGAAGTTCCTCTGTCCGGGGCTTTTGCCATAATGACTTGCTCAATAATAAATAAAACTTCTAAATAAGATTAAAGTCATAACCTGACCCATGTATTAGAGTGTTTGTAAAAATTTTTGACAATGGACTACTGCAATACTTAGAATGAAATCCAGTCTTCTGTATACTTCTAGAGTATAGGAGTCAAAACTCTCAAAGACTTCAGCACGACTGACATCGGAATGTTGCTTCCTAAATCCTTGTTCTTGAGTCCACTTTTCATTTGATATTGTGTTTCTCATAACGAGAAAACTGTTCCAGTTAACAGACATGGCAGGCAGTGAGAAGGAACTAGCTGGTCCACTACAGTCTGCACCCCTCCCGGAGACCATCTTTGCTTATGTCTCAGTAAAAAATGGGAGAGAGACTCATCCAGTTTCTGCCTGGAAGTCAAAGATTCTTGTATAATAACTAGTTGGGCCTATGCCAGTTATCAGCCCTAGATAAGTGAAACAATCCTGACCAAGCATATTCTGAAAGAACAGTTTTTAGTCATCCAGTCTAGGTTTCCCTGGTGTATCACATTTTCTTACACATGCAAGAAAGTCAGCACATTTTTAAATAGAAATTATAAATATTGGAAAAAACAAATATTGAAAAAGAAAGTGCTGTCACATGAAATATATGTGTTTGGTAACGAGCCTTTCACATGGTTTTTGTATGGATGTACATGGTTTTGTTTTATTTGCCATCTCCAAGGTTTTTCTTCTAGTACAAATTTTTTGGATAAATTCAACTGGTAGTTTTGCACACTTTATTCTTTACAAAGAGAAGAAATTTGAGCCTCAAAAAAATATTACCATGTGCACTAGCTAGTAAAGTGAATATTTTTATAGATGCTTTAATGTATTTATGAAATATATGGGGTTTCTGCTGGCTAAACAGAAGGCCAAAATCCTGTTACAAATCACTTCATGGTACTTAGTAGCAAATTCTATATTTAAGCTACTGCACAGGATTATTATCACAGAAATGCACTTAGTGATTTGTATTTCAAAAATTAATTTTGTTCAAACTCCGAATGTACATGAGTGATGATCAGAGATGCATATATTTTGATAAGATTTTCTTTCAGTGATTTTGTCCCATGAAGGAAGTTGTAATGCCTCAGAACTCAAATGATAACTTAAAGATCTTAGAAAAAGAAATGTACTAATAGATGATCACACGAAATTTTAACTCTCCTAAGCAGTTTTCTCAGTGAGCTTAAAGAGAGCAACAGATCTTTGAGCATTTTGACAAGGAAACCAACCGTCCTGAAAGAGAGGAACAGATTTGTTTGAATTTATACAATCCATAAAAAAATGAAACCTGCTTAGATGAGCAGGAGTTTAATTTATTTTCTTCCTCAAAGTCTTTGATAGAGTTAAAAAAGAAACAGACTTACAAATGTTAGGAAAAAATTGAGAGCAGCAGTTATTCTCTGGTGCTTAAATAGCTCAGATATAACCAGGAAACAGATTTCTCTAGCTTAAAAAGAGAAGCTGGAAAGATTTGCTTTCTCTGTCACTCAGCTACACAAAGACATACCAACAACGAAAAGAGCCAGAGTTTGTGTTTAGTATTTTACATTCCATAACCAATTTTTTTTTTCTTAATTCTGCCACAAGTAAGTACTCCCTGACTTTCTGAAGCAGAAAGTGACACTGAATATGATTGGATTGATGGAGGTACAGTAGTATTATCTATTTCATACACGTTCGTTTTTAACTGCTCAGTACCAACAACTACGGCCACAAAACCCAGAAGGTACTCAGCAACTTTTTCAATTTACCACTGAAGTGACTCTGTACCTGTATCTTTCTTCCCACTGTGTGAAGGCAATTCCAAAAGCTTCAGAGAGGAGCTTGGCTTGGGGTCTGCTTTGTTTAATAATAATTTTAGAAAGCACCAACTCAATCCAAGGGACAAAGTAAACTTCAGTCCTCTCTGGCCAGTGGGGTACAATTCACTGGTTGTGAGTTTATCCTTATTCATATAGTTTTCTGGTGCACTTATACAAGAGCCAGACATTTTAGGAACTTAAGGTAGGTTACCCTGATTTTACTGTTGGCAAAGCAGTCAGACACAGTAGGTTTGAAAGCACAACCTACTCAAACATGCTATTATTAGAACCAGGTGGGAAATAATTTTCCCAATCTGGGAACACTTTCGAAATTAAGAAAAGAAAAACTCTTTCCCTGTAAATTGGGACTAAAACCCAAAATCTCCACAAAATGTGCAAATTGGAAATCAGTGGAAATCGGCAGAAACAATTTGGCTAACTATGAGTCATTAAAAGATTGGGATGAAAAGTGAGCAAATTTGGAAAAAGAATTCAGAAGTTACAGATATGGTAGAAAACACACGGTGGGAGAAAGGAATTGGTGAAACCATTGTCCTTAAAATTATACTCATTAGTAATAAGTATTGCTAAGGATAAATAAAAGTATTGGTGAAGAACATCGACATTTCTTGAAAACATCAAACTCACAGAGTTCTCATTTCCTTTCTCCTTTAACATTCATATGCTTGCTCACAGAAATCAGTAATGAAATTATATGCTCCCAACATGGTGTAGATTTCATTTTAGAAGTAGCAAGAGCAGAATCTTCAGTATTTTGAACTCAAATTCTTTCATACACCCCTGAACTAAAAGGTTGAAACTGTATAGGTTCATATGCCTGCTTTTCAGCTTTGAAGAGAAGTACAATGTACCACAAAGCCTATGAGAGACTGGAAAGAAATGTCACCTTTGAAATTTGTATGTAAATGCATTAATGTGAAGAATTTCACTTCACAGTATCAGCTGTCATGTTAATTCCGTACTACTGGCAAGTGTTTCCCCATAAGCATCACTTTCTGTTAGGCAACTTAAAAAAATTGAATAAAGAACCATACAAATAAAGCAACTTCCCTTAAAAAAAAAACCAGCTTCTGAAAGCTGTCTAACAAAAACTGAGCATGGCTGTGTACATGCATTTCAAGATTATTTGTTTGGCTACACAATGTCACACGCTGAGTGCAAGGTCAAATTCACCTGTGACATGGGAGGAAAAACTTAGCTGACATCAATAGGTTATGATTCACTTCCATATAATTTAAAAGACACAGATACTCTAAAACTCAGGGTTTGTAGCTTCTGCAGTTTTTGTGTTGTTCTTCCAACACTCCACAGATATTTATGAGATGTATGTATAACAACAGTATATTTAACTAGGCAACAAAGTCTCATTGTCAATACAGTATGGCCTTATGGCAGAAATTGTAACGTTTTCAAGTCTGGTGATGGGATTTTCCACTTCCATGATGAATCTTGTTTACATTTCTCTAGTTCTTTGTAGTGTCACTGCAAGAGCAGMGGAGCAGGATATCCTAACTCAACTTTCAGTGGTACTAAGATTAAACAGGTGTGTGCTCCAGTTTTAGATTGATTTTTTGCCCCAGGAATGTGATTGTGATGTCAAGAATAGAGTTAGAGCAAATAAGTTGGAATTGAGAGCAAAATTAGCCCCACAAAGGTAGGTATTATCCAAACCAGCTAAAGTAAAACATACTGCCTGATTTTTAGTACTATTTCTCTTCTTTTGTGTTGAGGAAAGGAAAACAGAAAGGTTTAGTATAACATCAGGGTAAGAAATCTGTTTTTTAAAAATAATTTTCTGAAAATTTTGCCATTAGACATTTCTAAGATGACAAAAGGTTTCACAACAGCAGATGATAAGCAACAAAGTAGATATTCTTCAGCATAATTATTTAAAAAACTGATGGCTATAAGTACGTCTAAGGAAAGACAAGTGAGTCTGATATGACATAATAAATATCATCATTTCTGTCCTGACATCTTAAAATATTTTCTAGGCAGCTACCTCCTTGTTTTGGAAAGTCTACACCCTTTGAAGAAAAGAAATATTCTGGTTTTATATGCAGCAACTCTAACATGGTTCTTTACTGTATTTTGCTAACATCCTGATTTTTATATGCTGCAATAATCAATCATTCCCTGCTAGAGAAGAAACATGCTATTTCTAACGTTTTATTTTTAACAGCATGTTTCATAATAGATCACATTCAATTCCATTTGTGAGCTCCCCAAAGCCCAAAATAGCTGTAAAAGATGGGCAGTTTCTGGGTAAGAAAAATATTTTGGCTGAGGATATTTACAACTTGAAAATATTTAATCCTTGATAAAATAAAGGTTAGCTGCTGTGAAGCTGATAATTAGAGCTCAGAAACACTGAGGTTGCCTAATAAATTCTGGAATGTAGGTACAGAAGTTCTGTCTATGTTTTGATAAATCTTGTTCTGTTCTCCAAATGCTGACTTGAACAAGGAGGCTAGGGCTGAAAGCATGAAAAGCTATTTTTAGCTCTCATTCCCTGTGTGAGGATCTAAATGGGCTACATAGACCCCAGTGAATGGTCCTTATAAAACATTTGCATGGGGATAGTCATGAAAGCCAGAAATACATATCTAGCACAGAAACTTCTGCTCAGTAGACATATGGTTCTTAAATTGTCCTAAGTACCTTAGATGGCTACTGCAATAATCCTAAATTGCATCAAATGTATTGTGAGAATAAGCAAAGAGGATATAATACCATTTGAGATTGCTGAAAGTTCAGCAACAGGACAGGCCATATTCATATTTCCTATGTGTTTGATAATACCAGAGAGATGATTCAATATACCTTGACTATCTAGGATTCAATGACCCCTTGATTTGTGTGGTCATCCTGTATGTCAGTATATTTCATGACAAAATAAAGAGTCAAACAAACTGCTCAAACCTTAGAGTCAGTGTCAAGTCTTCATACTTGGGCACATAATTAGGTTCAGGTTTTCAAAAAGGCTCACTCTGTCTGGGAGCTGAATACTTTTGAAGTCTGGTCACTTAATCTGGCACTAAAAGAGAATTTAACTCAGTTTTATTGATAAATTAAGACCTATCTATTAGTGATTGAATCAGAAAAAGAAAAATGAGAGCATATGTGGAAAATTATACTTAAAGAACTGGTAGTCTAGAGGTCTATAATGTTCAAAGTAATGTGTTCTTCCACCAGAACATATTAGAATTATAGAAAAGGTGGTTAATTACGTAGAAATGCTAAAATTAATCTATTGATCCAGAATAGTAGTAATTTAGAATAATAAAGAAGAGGATGACAATTTTAATCCTCTCTTAGAATTGCAGAACACAATTACAACCTGTACAAACTTTTTAAAAACTAGAGTAAGTATGTATCTTCTGGAAGCAGGAAGCGTTTTGATAATCTGTAGTGCAGCCCCACCAGATAACAAAAGAAATTAACTGTGTCTAGGATTAAAGAGAAAAAATTGTCATTTTAAATATACTTGTAATGCTTAATTAGATACTTATTTTTTTACTTTCTCCAATGCTTTCTTAAGGATGCTTGATAGAATTTGACTTTATTTTCATTGGCTAGCCCGTAGGGAACCTTTTGGGACTTGTGTAACAGAGTCTATGAAGTACATTTGAAAATCCCATCTCCCAAATTTATAGTTAAGGAGATGAATTTTCTGTTACTCTTATTTGCAGCTCTTTAAAATGGGTATTCGAGCATATATCTTCCTACTGCTTAACATCTCTGCAATGCTTTGTTTGCTTGACAGAGTGATCAGATATTTTACCAAAGTACTTTAGCAGAGTAAAGCAAACTATTTTCCCCAGAGCTGTCTGATAGATTTGCCAATGGCAAAGTGTCATGTTATTAGCAATTATTTTCATGTGATCATAACATCTCTAAAGCATTAACAAGCTACTGTCTTCATTTACTCTTTAAATGAAGCATGTAATGGAACTTTTTAGATGCATGAGTGTGTTTGATAAAGGTTTTGGACATTTACTTCAGTCTTAAAAGTTCTTCTGTGTTTCTATGGCATTTTATAGATCTAGAAAATTATTTTGAGAAAGTCAAGATTTGAACATTTTAATGAAACAGAAAAGCTAGACTTTGTATTTCCATCTGACACAGAAAAAAAAAAAAGGATGTCCATGCCTCCCTGTTTTATACATGATGACATAAGAAATTGTATCTATCAAACCAGGAGAGGCTGTCAGAGTAAAGAGTGGGTTTATTTATACTATATGTGAGCTGTGGGATATGATGATCAGCCAGAAGCTCGATGGATTCTGAAAACTAGAATATTTCAATTGAAGGTTATGTAAATGAGTCAGTGCAGACTGCTATCTCATCCTTTCTGCTGTGAGAAGAAGGGAATTTAAGGCTTTTCTAGAAAGCTCCTTTTTACCCCTCTGACCATTATGCCAGATAGGTTAGAAGGAATCATGGCTTGGATCATTTTACTGGTGATGGAAGTGAAATTACACGGTTGGTGTATGATCTGATTGGAAGGTTCTGTATTGTGTTTCACCAGTTTCAAACACATTGCAGCACTGCAGGAACACACAACATGTCCATTGGAAAGTCAAGTTGATGTCCATTTGATTGAGTATGAATGTGTGTTTATGGCAAGTTGTACTTGCAGGAAAACACATTGGCCTCACCTGACTCACAGCTGCTAATTCCAGTCTTTTGACCATAGCGGCCATACAGAACATGTGGCCTCTTCATACCAATTGTATAAGTTTTTCTTACGTTTCCATGAATCCATGTCTATTTCAGGATTTCTCTTAGGCTCTCTTCAGACAACGTAATGAACTTCTATTTTGATTTTTTGCTGAGATTTTCTTTCTAATGAGCATAGTTAAATGCCTTCAAATTTCACTAGATGATATAAAAGACAAAGAAAATTCTCTATAATTAAAAAATAATTAATTTCTATTTACATGGGCATAATATGTATTCTGCATATAAAATTATAATATATATAGTTATAGATAATATATATATTTATATATAATATAAATTTAGCACATGGCATTTCATAGTTTTCATAAACATTCTTTATATTGCAGTATTGCTGGAGGGAGGACATCAAATATTGTAATTTGGTCTGGTTTACTTTTTAATTTATAACCTTGGCCATAGGAAATCAATTTAATGGAGCCACTTCTGAAAGGAATCCAGGACTGCACATAACTCCAGGATTGCAGACCTCTATTCCAGTGAGTTCTCTTTAGCTTCCTGGTGTTATCCTGTGTGGTATGTGTTAACATATCAATAGTTTTAAGATCTAAAAAAATCTTAGTACTGACTTCCGCATTCTGGACCATCTGTTGTCCTCAAATCACATATGCAGTTTACTTTTCCCTCCAGCTCTACGTTTGTTTCCACAGTTAGCTTGGGCACCAAATTCAGAAGCAAGTGAGAAGGTATAGGTACCTAAGTATCTGATTTTTGTTGAATTAATTATATGATTGTATTTTGCCAATGATGCAAACAGAATTCTCAGTCAGAATGAAAATCGTGTTTTAATCCCTTTGGCCAGTGCATTAACTCAGTTTCAAATACAGCACAGTGTTACAATATGACCCTTCCTTCTTTTTTCTTTTTTTTTTTTTTAATGCTGTATAATGCTATTAACACAGACCTAAGGAAAATACTTTTAAGCTCTTTAAAGATTAATTATGAAATCATGCATCAAAATTGTGCTTATACTCCCACAACACTGCAATCTACACAATGGCAGTGTGTAGGTAAAAGCACAGTCATTATGCACTTTGTAACCTTTTCTCAGTTTAGAAAATACAGATTAACAAGTAAGGAAAAGAGCAGGCACAGCAGTTTCCTCTTTCATTGATTCACTGCCCTTACTGTGTCAGGTTCTTTATTTTTCAAGACTGCCTTTTTCCAGTAAAGTGAAATGCTAAATTGCTCAAACCACGAGAAATAATCAGAAAGAACTGCATTCATTTTAGAGCACTGAGTCAATTTGTAGTAGAAAGTGAAAAAAAGGCACAACCTGTTCCCTCTCCAATGTAAATAATGTGACTGATTTTTATCTCAATTATATTGCTAAGAGAAAGGGTAAGTTCTGCTAGCGACTTCCACACCATCAGTTATGTGTGACTTTCCTGGAGTCAGGAAGACTGAATGCAAACACATTTTCTTCTTGTATTATTCGAAGAGTAAAGTTGTCTTCATGATTTGATATGTAGCAATAATCCCAAACTGAAGTATATCTTTATTGCTACCAAAGTTTCTATGAAAGAAATGTATTAATGTTCTTTTATATGGCAAGCAGTTATATACCTATAGTGGTTCAATGTTACTAATAAGAAGCTTGATTATTAGAAACTATTTCTAAGGCTTCACTTTGAAAATGACAAAAGACAAGTTCGACAATCCACTGGACAATCAACCAATTTTTTTTTCCAGTTTAGTTCACCAATACTGTGAAAATAAATTTGCTAGGAAAAAAAAGGGGTCGTATGGGGAACTTAGGATATGATTCTCTGCAAAGCAAAGGAAAAAAATTTTTCATTGACTTAAGAAGAAATTCTGATTCATAATGTAAACAACAATAGTGACCTCACAGATATCATGTCCCACCTAAAGCATGTGAAACTAGTTATAACCAAGATTGTCTGATAAAAGCTTTTTCTATTGGTTGACTTATCTGCAGAAAAAAAAAAAATAGAATTACCTGATCTAAACTGCCCAGATCCACAATTTTTAATTTAAGACTTCTGTAGAAAGAAAACAGCACTGATTTAAAAGGTAGGAAAGAGAAATTCTCTTTCTGAGAAAGCCGTATCAAAGCAGAAAACTACAAAGCCACCTCCCATCCCTTCTCAAATTTCTTTTCACAACCTTACTTTTTTTGCTGCTTTGCCTTTGAAGGCAAGCAATATTTTTTCTTGTGATGGGTTTGCCTGTTTCATAAGGCAAATCCGTTTCTGGACTCCTGCTCTGCCTGTATCTCACAACTCAAGACTTCCCAGCAGGGAAACTGAGCTTCTGCAAAGTAGAAATGAAACATAAATCTATAAAGTGGCAGGGCAGAACGCTCAAAACTAGCCTTGTTTTTTTCCCGTTTCATCAAATTTGCATTTGTTTACAACCTAGTTTATATCAATCTGATTAAATAAGAACATAGCGATGACTCAGATGAGCATAACCTACATAACCTTGTCTGGAATGCTTACATTGTTATTTTCACAGCTGAAGAATCAGATGCAAAAATTTGACAAATTAAAATGTTAGCTAAATCTATAAGGTTTTTAATGTTAATGAAGACTTTACCTTTCTTATTTCTTCTAACTAAAGTGCCTATATTATCTCATGAGTATACATCAATTAACCATAAGGATGTAATTCGGAATAAAATCTTCTTGAAAGTGAGTGTAATCCTGCCTAATATCAATTCTTCTCTTGGTTAAAGCTATTTTGTGTCCTGGACTTGCCACTGTGCAAACAATCCTAATCAATACCACAAGAAATCTTAGCCAGAGAGGTCGACCTGCTACAGAAAGAAACACAGCACTAATTATTGCTGAGAATGATTTTCCTTTAAATGTTTTATTTCCATTCAACCTTGAAAAGAATCTGATCCAAAATTTATCTAGAAAAATGCTTGCTTACATCACTTAAGCGTTCTTATTTATTTGAAAATTATATCAGCAGAAAGAAATTATACCCTAAAAATCTTTTAATGTTGGTGGAAGTGGGATTTTCTCCCTTTTGGATCAAGATGAATTTCAAGAAGTATAAGTGAAATGCTGTATCACTGCTCTGTGGTTCTCCTTGACTCCTAATATTCATGCTGCTGATTTCACCATGCATCATAAAATGTATATTCTTTAAATGCTAATTGTTAAACTAGAATCTAAAATTTCAAAGCATTCTAGATAGTAGTCATGGCCTAATATTTGTACTGTGCAGACAGGACCTCAGACTGATATTAATCCTGAGGGTTTAAAAAAGAGATTTTTTGGCTTCTCTGTCCACAGTTTCAAGGTACAGCCTGGATGCTGAACAGAGTTAATCTTTCAGGCCATCCAAAACACAGATGAATTGTGCAGCTTCAACTGATATATCTACAGTGAAAGAAGGGTAGATGAACCAGAAGAGTTTCTTCCAATCTGCCTGGCAGTAAGAATCATTCCCATATAGTGCCACTATACATCTTGATTGCATTCATTTTGGTGAAATTGATATGAAGAGTAAGAGCTCTTGTTCACCTACTTAGTTTCAAGTCCATAATTATTATTTGAAGAAATTTTTTGCCCACCCTCTGGAAATCATACTGTCATTACATGTAACAGCTGGCTATATCTTTATTATTTCTCACAGTGGATTATGTTGATGCCGCTCCTTTCCAAGCAACTCCATTCGCTTGGTTTCCTCAGGCAGCCTTTTTTCTCTCTAGCATTTAAGCGACAGGAGAACATCAGTCTCAAAATATTGCCGATCACCTGCTTAATGTATTCCACGTGCACTGTTATAKCTGGTGAAAACAGGGAGCAAGTAGGTGCCTTCCTGAGCAAACAAGTTCAGTAATGGTGTCCTGTTTGCAACACAAAGAAGGACAGAGACAAATGAGCAGAGAAACTTTTTTTTTAAATCTAATAATATAACCATTACTTTCACTAAGGGACAATCAATTCTTGAATTGGCCATAAATCTCCAGAGAATAATATGCAAGTTTTTCATTACTTCACGGCTGTATTCTGCCCTCAGAGTATGYGGGCAGCTCTATTCAATTACAAAGGATGCAGATGAAGGGTATGATGTGTCCTGAAGTGATGACAATTTGATGATTATTGTGTTTGATTTGAAACTCTACCGTTACCATTGAACTTTTATTTCCTTTATAAGGCCTATTCTAATGTGGTTATAGAAACCTTTGTCTCATTTCACCCAAGGCAGAAAATAGCATGTAAGCCCAAAAGCAGTATTTTTCTTTTTTCCAGCAAAATTAGAGACAGAACATAAGAAGAAAGCAAACATGTCTACTCTGTCCACCATTTCCTATGAAGGCCTTATTTTCTGAGATATTGAGTCTTCAGTTTAATAGACGGTGAAATAAATATTCTGATGTGATCCTTTTCAGCCTTAAAGGATGTTTCATGAAGGTAGCTAATTTTTCACAAAAATGTTTTGTCAGCAATATATTTTGAATTCAGCTATGAAGGATTGACATATCAATTTGCAGAAAATCTGTTCATTTGAGGAAGGAAACCTCCTTCCCTTTTCCTCCAAATCTGAAAGTTTTATTTTCATATTTGAAGCCAAATATTTGCTTCCTCCAGTTTGAAACAGCATTTTATTTTCACATTATTTTAACTTTAAGACCTGAAATAACCCAAACTATTTTCTTAGATTCAATAACAATATTTGTTTCAATATTAAGACAGAATATTTCCTTCTCTTTCTGAGTCTTTGAAATTGGTAGTGATTGGATGCCCCGTTTCCCCAAGATTTCTACAAGAGATTCAGAATTTAGCCAAGTATTGTCATCATTTCCAGCTGCATTCTTTTCTTAACTTGAAAGCAACCTGATGGGGTTCCCAGGAAATTTTCTATCATGATTTCCTACTCCACAGTAGCCCAATTAAATAGAAATATTCTATTCTGAACATTAAGTGTCTCTGAAGAGCAGAGAAGTGGAACTAGACTTCTTCGTGAACAGCTTTTCCCTCCTGACCTTTCTTAAAAACTCAAAGGATGTCTCCAAAGACTTCAAACGGGCTTGACCATCCGTCTTTGCTGAGAGGACTCCTTTACTGAAATGGAAAAATTAGATGATAGCTAACAGATCATAGGTGGAATGTCCAAAAATAAAGAACACTTAATATAAATAAATGGTAAAAGCTTTGTGACGTCTTATCTCCCACCTACTAAAAGCATGACATTTGGGGCTCACAAAAGCCTGTCTATAAATCTGAAGCTCACTCAAAGAAAACAAGACTCCATAAAATCCTAAAAGGGAAATGTTCTAAAAAGCTATTTGGTTTGCTATTTGCACACACCTACATTTTGCTTTTAGTTTTGAAAATATATATGTAGCTAAACATATTAAATATTTCCAAAACCCAAATACTCTGGTTTGGGTTGAAAAATAGTTTTTTATTTGCCCAACGTGTTTATTGTTATCACCATAAATTCAGCCAGAGAACCCCATATAAAAAACCCAAGACACGCCTTGTTAGTGAAATATGACTGTCTCTGGTCAGTGACGCTGACTTTCAATTTAATATGTACTTTCTAGCCATAAAGGGAAGAGCTTCACTGTTCTCACTATGCATGGAAAACATTTACAGAGTATTATGAATRATCAGTGTTTTAAAAAGCACATACACATAGGGGATCTATCTTCTATATGAGACAGTGATTCCTATCTGAATAACGTAATAGAATATAGCAAAATTTAGACATCATGCAAAACAATAAATTGAAAATTTGCATCAAAATAAAATGTATTTTAAACTGAATCAGAAGCTATAGCTGATTTCCTGGCATGAATATAGTGGCACCAAAGTCTTTGTTAAAAATAAAGCAAAACAAAACACAACGAACCCATAAAACAAAGTACCTGTAATTTTCAATCTTATCAGCACAGACTTATCTAGTTAATTTCTTTCTTTAAATTATGAGTCAAATTTTGAATAAGTGAACTTTGGTAGTTTTGTAAAGAAAAAGATTGCACTAAAAATATAAAAGCTGGACATTAAAGAGGAAAATATCAATATATTGCATTTCATTGGGAAACTTCAATAAGATGTACATGACTGAGAAGTGAGTAGTATTAGGCTGTGTGCAAAAAAAGTTCTGGACCTGCTGTTAATTTCTTTCTACAACCCTTACATGTACCTCCTTGCTTTACAGTGACCTTCTGATTTAATTACCAACACTGAGTCTTTTTTTTTTTGTATGATGTTTAGTCACGTTAAATCCAACAGACACGATATTTTTGGATGTATACAAACATAAAAGATAAACTGAGCAGACAGTACAATTCAAGCAATGTTTGCTAAACTTCAGTATAAATAAACTGGTTTCATTTACCTCAGCAAAATTGCACATAGACTTGAAGTCTAAAAAATCCTACCTTCCCTTTGGGTGAGAATTAGCTTTCATAGGTAATCAGTACTTTTTAGGAGAATTCACCTTTCAATCAGGAAAATTACATAAAATAGTAAGCCTCTATGGGCTTATGTAGGAAGTGTGGAAAGGAAAACCCTCTTCTTCACATATTTACAAACTCAAGGCCAAGCACTTGCCAGTTTAGAATGTTTTCTAAAGGAACTAGCAGCTTGGGATCTTCCATTTTTTTAATGTTCAATTTTAGAAACTTATAGGCTCATTGAAACCCACAGCAGTAAGTACTTATCTCATGAAAATCCTTCACTGAGATACTCATAATTGCATGTGCTTATAAGAATTAGTTCATCTATAAATGTTAAGTGATAAATCATAGAACGTTCCCCAGTAAAGATCAGATGTTTGGATATGAATGCTCTTTTTTTTTTGCTTCTCAAATTATAGTTCTTGTTTTGTATGCGTATACAAATCACTATCGAGTGCTTATTAAAACACATTAATAATATAGAGAATTAGGAATTCTAAATCTCAAATAACACAGGAAAGTATTGGAATGACTGAGGATTTTTTTTAATCCACTTGGCTTTAGCAGCTGGAGAACTCTCAGAGATTTTTTTCAGGTCTTTCAGTTTCTCTGGTCTTTTCTTCCCATATATGTTTGCCTAATTATAGGGAAATTGTCAATTGTTTCATAGGTTTAACTGCTGAACAGAAAATTGCTTGCATTTTCTTTTGCTTTATAGTTTGCTTGAGCATTCATCTGACATTATTTTCTGGTCCCTATAATCTATTTTGATTTTCTTTAACACAGAAGATATTTTTGTTGCTAGATGTCTTCCTTTGTTTAGTGAGTTCTCTGACAGATATGTATCATAATGTTCTTTTCATTTTCTTCAAATTTATATTCTGGCAATTGGTCTTTTAATAGCCTTCAAGATTTTCCAATATTTTGGAAATATTTTCCAATATTTTCCAATAATTTGCCACTTAACAGTGGAAGTGCAGCAGCATTCTCCAGTAAAGAAAGGAATCACTTTTGCTAGTCAAAACTGCCTTTCAGTTATTAGAAACTAAAGTTGTGATGTGCACTCAGAGACATGAGGAAAAAGAATTGCAGAATAAAATGAGAGTTAAATTCCAGCTTAATGGATCATTTAGAAACAATACATCTTTCCCAAATAATCAGCAATTCTCACTGTCAAAACATGACTTTGCCAGACTTTACATCTGACACACTATTTAAATGGAAACAAAAATCTTATAGTCTAATTTTCTAGTTCTTTTGAAAACTTCTCATTTTATGAAGAGAAAATAAGTCATTCACAATTTTCTAATCCATAAGTGCTTGGAAAAGTAAAAATTATAGTAGAAACTGAGTTGTTGTTTGGTTATAGACAACACCAAGCTTTGATCAGTGGCTAAGTGGACACTCTCCTATTTTCACTTAGTACATACACAGTTTGATAGAACAGAGCAGGCCATTCCTGCAGTCACCTTCTTTGTAAACTGAAGCCAATTGCGTTAAAAGTACAATTAACATTATTTGTATCAGCTTATTTTCTTAAATGGGTAACATAGCCTGTTAAGACAAGCTCAGAATTCAGCTTTTTCATAAGCAGTTAAGGTTAACCAAGGGGCTGAAAATAACAATGATTATTTTTCAACAAAAATACCAAGTTCCACGTAGACTGTTAAAGAGTACAGACTAGCTCAATTGTAAGACATATTTCTTGAGCAGTTACTCTGTTTTCCTTCATATGAGTGCTCTGTTTACTTGGCAGTGATAGTATCTTTCTCCTACAGTGGCTTGAGAACATGGTTTTCCTTACCTTTCTTCAGTAAAACCACAGAAAAGAATCAATGCAGATTTCTTCCAAGACAGACTCTTTACTCGGAGAAGTCTGGATGGAGGATAAATCCAGAACAGAACAGATTTGATTGATGACAGTCTTGCTCTGCTAAGTCACATTAACATACTAACAATGTGTAACATACAATGATGAAATGGGAGAAGGAGCAGGATAATTCACATCCAGCCAAATCAGCTGAAATGTTCCCATTGACTTCAGATGTGACTGTGGTCATGAAATGTTTGATGCTTGTCATTTTCCAGCCAACAGAAGAGACATGAGATAAAGACAAACTTCTAGCACCCCAAAATAATGTTGCAATGGGTAGTGTTATTGAGAAAATTGAACAGTGGATGTATAATGAGACTGTAAATTGATGAATGGTAGATGGGACTTTATTACTAAATATAAGCCTTTACCCACTTGGAAAACAGGGATTTGATTTTTGCAGTTAAAGATATAAAGCCAGAGATCTCTGCCATATTTATTAATCACAACTTAAAGATCAGCTTAGTAATTTATTATAGCACCCATACATCAGAAAACTTCAACATGGTCCCAGCTCATTTCCTTTCAAAATTGAAAACTATCTGAAGATTAAACTGGAATTCTTCAAAAAGATGAAGTGTCATGGTTTAACCCCAGCTGGCAACTATGCACCATACAGCTGCTCACTCTCTCTCCCCAGCAGCAGGACAGGGGGAAGAGAATTAGAAGGGTAAAAGTGAGAAAACTATTAGGTTAAGATATAAATAGTTAAATAACTGAAATAAAGTAAAATAAAATAAATTATTAATAGTAACAATAACAATACATTGAAATGAAAAGGAAAGTAACAAAGAGAGAGAAATAAAACCCAAGAAAGGTAAGCCATGCAAATGAAATTAATTTCTCACCACCATCCAACTGATGCCCAGCCAGACACTGAGCAGCTGCTCCCTGGACAAACTTCCCCCTAGTTTTATTGCTGAGCCTGCTATCATACAGTCTGGAACATCCTTGTGGCCAGTTGGGATCAGCTGTACCAGATATGTCCCCTCCCAACGTCTTGTGCACCCCCAGCCCCCTCGCTGGTGGGGCCATGTGAGGAGCAGAAAAGGCCTGGATGCTCGGTAAGCCCTGCACAGCAATAACAAAAGCATCCCTATATTGTTAACATTGTTTTCAGCATAAATCCAAGACATAGCCTTACATTAGCTACTATGGAGACAATTAACTCTACTCCAGCCAAAACCCACACACGTAGGCACTGTAGTGTGTACCTAACTATTGAGACAGTTCAGACTGAAATATGTGATTAATGTTACAATAGAGAGCAATCATAAAATAGAAGCCCCATCCCTGTTGCTTCCAGTTGAAAAGATCCTCAGTATGGCTAGTGAGCTTTTGCAAATGTAGCTCTCCATCTATCACCGCACACATTTCTTTGCAACTTCTCAAGTAGCTCAAAAGGATTTACAGTCACAGGATTTCCCAATCTCTGTTATATGAACTTTCAACCCTTTAGTCCAAAAAGTCAGAACAAAGTGAAGTCCTTCAGGACAAGAGTGAATATATAAGCAGAACTGTGTTCAGTTCCTCATCCCAAATCACTCTACACCAAGTTCTAGTTGATGTAGCCAGTTCCACTGGTTTCTACTAGTTTCAGTCAATTGTTTTTTTAAGGAGAGAGGGCAAGGAAAGAAAGGGCACCAAGGAAAGGTATCTATTGACATAAGCATATGTTCATTATGTCAGAGAAGAAACAGCCAACTGGACATTTCCAATCCATGGCTTTCTTTCTAGATTGTCTCTTAAAACTCCATTCCCAAATAGCAACAGTCTCAGTAGTATTAGTGACCTTTGGCAACAGCCTTTTTGTCTTTTGGGACTACATCGATTTTTTTTTTCCTTTGGCTTCCATATAGCAATTTTACATCTTATTGACCCAGATCTACAAAGTGGACAGTATCACTAGTAGCAAGAGAATTTGAGATATTTTTTAGTACAACAAATTAGAACATGAGCTGGCAGAGGCTGCAGTGAAAAAAGCATCAATAGTACTCTAGATTCAGGCAGCTCTAGTGGACTGACAACTGTGTGTGGTGAATGTAGCATTGGCTGATTTGTCTCCAGACTAGTTTGTTAGCCACGCACAGTACTTGTCTTGCTGGTCTTCCAGTGTATGTCCAGGCTCCGAAGGCTTTAGTTTCAGTTTACAAAACTCCAAGTGGGTAAAGGCTTATGTGCTTGTAGAGTGTATTAATATATTAACACACAAGAGAAATTATGAGAACCCTCTCAACCTCTCTTATTTTCTTGTAATTATTGAAACTTTCCTAGGGATCTCTTTTATAGACAATGGGCCATGTACATCTAATATATTTTTCAGAGTTTTTTTAGTAAAGATTAATGCATATGCCATTTCCCTGTAGAATACAATAATTTTGTCAGCAGTAAATGTTTGGAATCTTTGTATGGATTTATTTTCATAGTGAAATTATCCTGTATTGATAAAGGATCCTTTATCCTTCTTGAAATGGATTGCTTTGAACTACATCTTGTGGAGGATAGTCTGCAGCCATCCAACCTGGTTGATTTTAATCCTGCTGAACACTATTACTCCTTAATTACAAATTAAGTTGGTTTAAAACTGAACGGTTCTATAGCCTTCCAAAGACCTACACCGATGTTTCCCAAGAGAATATGATTCCCTAAGTACCGTTTGAAAGTTGTCTTATTATTCTGTTAGAGAAAGCCAAGGCTGTTTTGTAGACTATTTATGAGAAAACTTTCTAACTGTTTAGCTTTGCAGTGTTGTAAAGAACAGCATGGGTCATGAGCAAATCACAGCCTTGAGATTAGATTCTTACCATCACAGCAAGCAATGGGTTCGATCCTAGAGCAACGTTTCGTTCACAGCTGTTTTTCTTTACAGTTATATCAGCTATACAGCTATGTTAGCTGACTGCATTAAGGGTTACCTCTCTCTATATTGAAACAAGAGAACTGCAACAAAAACTCACAAAAAAGCAAAACCAGAAAATTAAGAAACAGAATGACCAGCCTCAATGAGAAAATAACATGGAACAATGTAAGCTCTCTTGGAAAATAGTGACTTATTCCAACTAAAAATTTGTAGGTTTGTATATTTCAGTTGAGGATACATTTGTGTCCAGAACAAGGCTCAGTTTTGAAGTCTTTGTGTATGGAGTCAGCAAAAGGAAGATAGAAAGTGAAGGACATGGGTTCTGAGGATTACACAGACAGTATCTGAAAGATTTATGTCAGTGTTAATATTCTGTGAATTAGGCAGATAAATTGCTGGAACACCCAGTGTCAGGGATTGATATATTTTTAAAATCCCCAATTTTACACTCTTTACTCAGTTGCAATTTTCCCAGATGTCTGCCTGAGGCTTTAAGAATTTGCTACTCCCTGCTATCCGTTTTGCAACTCTTCTTTATATGTTTAATACAGTTTTGTACGCCTTTGACATCAGTTCATTCCTGAAAAGCAAAAGCATCTGACACAGAATTTTAGTGAGGCACTCCAGGAAATCCCCTTGGCTCGAAAGGGATATAATATCTCTTATTTCCAAATCTGCTCATGCATAACCAGGGTTAGCACACACTTCCTCAGAGTATATTTGTCTTCAGTAAGGCAAGAAAGGAAAAGACTCCAGTGAATTTATTTAATAATTGATAGTGGAAATAGACTCTAATGAAATTTCCATCATCCAGAAACATGAACTCTGCTTCATACATACTGTCATTAATTTGTTGGCTAATAGCTGACTTGGCAGCTTCCTTGAATTCCCTACTTGGATACAAACAGACAATCCACTCCTCCTATGATAAAGCTCTTCAAATCTTAAGGGAACCAGAGAACTGCTAGGGCTATATTCGTAAAGGCTGTGCACATCCACAGCAGCACAAAGAAGCTTCAAGGAAAGCCACATTATAGAGATGAACTTGAATGTTTCAGTGTATTTATCTTTTTCTTTTTAAATCCTTTATGGATTGGAGCTAACAGAGGAGTAAAAAAACCATCCAGACAAACACTGAGCCCAGTCCTTCTTCCAGTCCAGATTCCAAGTCCTTTTAGCCCCTATCATTTACACATGGAAGATTTGTAGGCTGGAAAGTGGATGTATTGAGACAGAAGCTCCCAATATATGACAGCAAACTAATTTCTCCGTAGTACCCATCCTTTTTTTCTTTCTGTATGAAGTGGAAAGTCTGTAGCTGTTGTGACTTCTTAAGACAATGATAGGCACTGTGTAGGTATTAAGTGCTGTATTTTCATAAAGCCTGTATGCTTATATAACTTACTGTGAAAATAAAAGGGCATGTATTGTGTATATGCCATGAGAAACATGAAAAATGTATGCTTCTGACTGTAAACAGCCAAAATGTTTGGAGACAATGATAATACTTGATACCTAATGGCTGCCTAATGAAATATATTTTATAAGCACGACTGATCTTAAATTTCCTTAAATTTAAGGAGAATACTATTTAAGGAGAAACTATTTAAGGAGAAACTTCTAAGACTTAGACTGCTTCCGTGATTGAAAGAGAGTAAAACTATACAAAAGACAATACTTTTCAAAATGAAAAAATATTTTATTACCACTATTTTTTCTTTGAATCAAATATTTCTTATCTTAGCATTCCATTAGTGTCCCATCTTACAAGAAATAAGTTAACTAAAAAGTACGACGTAGAAAAACAAATCTGTTGTTTTCAATAAAGTATTTTTCATCAAATTTCAGGCCTCAAACATGTCATCTTCTTACTACATATACAGATTTCCTCTTTGAATTCAGTAGGACTAATATTATGCAGGTGTCTCCAGAACAAGATCTTTTAAAGCAGTCACATAAAATACTTTCAGAAGACAGTCTAACGATAAATTTGTATCAGCTTTGTCATACAAAAAGTAGTTTCATGAGGTTTAAAACATGCAGCTGTGACTACAGGTACCCAATTTATGGTGAATATTTTATTCTCTGCCAGCGGGTGTTCAATCCAAGCTTTATACACCTCCTTAGTCAGAGAGATTTCAGGGCTTAGTTTAAATTTCCATGACAGCTAAGCTCTTCCATGGATGACTACACAAGGTTGCTACTAAAATACTTCTTCACCTGTTACACTCAGTAATCAATAGTCTGCTCTAATATTTATACTGTCAAATACATCAGCTTGTTATTGTAGCTTTTACATTAGCTGTATGTCAACAACATTACATGTGCATGTACAAACTCATAAAATGATACTTTTTGTAATCTCTGATCATTTTGTCTATTTAAATAATGCTTTGGAAGCACTTTTAAGAGCTCCTAAGATCAGAAGGCCCTGGGGAATATACACAATTCTTAAACTATAATTAGGAACCCTAGAGTAGCATTCCATGCAAAAAATACACTTTGCATCTACTGCWATAGATCAGGTTCGTAGCGAGCATCTTTGAGGTCAGAAGCAAAGCAAGCATATTGAAAATGTGAGCATTATGAACACAAAAGAAAAGTAAAAACCTTAGTAATGCATTAAAAAAGTAGAACCATAGGCAAAACGAAAATAATTTAATAGCCTCCATATATTCAAACAACTCTATGTTGATCTGGTTGTCTTCCTGTTCAAGCCTTTAAGGAAAGCTTTAACTATTTAAAAATGTTACAGACTGAAAACAGAAATACCTCTTTTTTTCCTTGTACATACCAATTTTAAGTAATTTGAAACAAAATGTGATAAGAATAATAGCTCTAGTCTACAAGGGAAAAAATTGTTAAATCTGTTACCACTGAATGCACAGAGTAAAAGTGGGAGAGGACATGAAAAAGCAAGCACTCAGCTAATAGTATTATGCTTTTTCTCCAAAGAAAAGAGAAACCTTGCCCTATAGAAATTTTTGTCTACTTCTCTTCAACGTAGCATCCTAARTATCATTACAAACTTTTGTCATATATGCAACAGCTCTGAAACACTCTGAAAGATACAGAGTTTAGATTTTATACTGAAAGGTAAAAATGTACACAAGGCAAGCATGGATGAGCTAGACATTATGAAGGTGGAATGCAAGACTCTGCAAAGTATGATATCATGAAGATCAGGAAAATTAACTGAAGGATGAGCAGAGTGTTTGAGTGACAGAGGAGACAGAAGTCTTCAATGTGCAAGTGGATTTCCAAGTGACAGACACCTAGCAGCAGGTGCAACAGATATCCTACAAGCTGACAGTATGATCCAGGTGACATTTTCCACACTTCAATGAAGCTTTTAATTCAGTCAATGCTCTCAGCAAAACAGCAGAAAAAAATCAGAAGAGAAATAAAATACAGGAAACTTAAGCACAAATAGAAGTGTTAACAAACTTATTTTCAGTGAATATTTTAGAATTATTCCATAGCTAGTGGAAAATCAAGTTCAGAATGTGCAGCATAAATATTTTATTTTGACAGTAGGCAAACACATTTTGGAGTAACTGAATCTTTACTTAGTCAGAGATAAGAGAACTTCAGGCACAGACCAAGTTCTGTCCCTCGTTGTCACTACTAAATGGAAATCTTTATTTAATCAGTAGCTCTGCTAGTATAAACCAGATTAGCTCCATTGATAATAATGGCATTATAATGATTTACTCATCAAAAGGTTGATGTATTGAATATTTGAAAATACTAGACAGATAATCTCTTTCCCTGGAAATAAGCATGACTGAGTAGTTGCAGCACTTCCAGATCCCACATGTGAAACTACCTACATGTCTGCAGATGCTCTGATATACTCTGTGCAATGTAACAGGAGTGAGGAATTAAACACAGTGCAGAACACAGTGGCTGTGGTTACATACCTCTGGTTGGTGCAAATCCACTTTTAGGACTATATTTATTTCTCTCTTCAAATCATAACCAAATCATCTGACCAGCCAGCTATCTGTCAAGAATACATACAGACAGTGGTGAACACTATGATATGCTCTTATGGAAATAGGATTAAGTTTCTGAATAGTCTGTAAAGCACACTCATGGTGGATTTTGCCAGCCAGGGCTTTCCACTTGGCATTGACTGCCTCTGTGTAGCTGGATTGTGTCTCATARCATGACAGCTGAGCTCTGAGTGTTACTGAGCAGAAGGGAGCCATTGCAGATACTTTCAATTTGTTGGTAAAGTCACAGAAGCGCATGCGCTTTTGAAATACTTAGGCTCAGGATAGGCTCTACAGACTCAGAGACAAGGCTGAACCTGCAATAGAACTGGAATGGACCAAATGTTCAGCAGCTGGTAAAGCCAGACATAGTCTTTTGGACAAACGTATAGCTAAGCAGAATATGTTTGTCAATATATAGTAGCAGCTAAAAGGCCAGAGAGGATGAATAGGGAATAATTCCCTCCCCAAAAAGAAGGAAAAGAGAACTGGATACATTTTTTTCAAATAAAAACAAACAGAACAGACCTAGTGATAACTCACAACTTCCACTGATGATATCATGACAAAGAAAATTGCAGAGCCAGGAACCCATTCAGGAGCTATTTGGTTGCATTTCATTAGATCAGGAAAGGTGATGCTAAAAATAAAGCATCACATCAAAACAGATGTATCTTAATATTATGCAAGAAAGTGTGAGTCAGATACTTGAATGGGCTGGTAGAAATTGGAGTTAACACTTTCCAAACTAAGTGTTTGGGGCTAAATGAAAGTCTGGAAGTGACAATAGAATCTACAGAGATTTGGGGCTATCCAGGGCAGGATTTTCAGCTAAGAATGCTAGTTAAAAGAGGATGAAGATTAAACAGTTAATGCTTGTACAAAACTTCAAAGAAATCATAAACAATCTACTATTTTGTGTGGTTCTTATAAAAGGTGTAACAATGGATAATATGCAGGTACAATCTTACTATAATATAGTTTACATCACATTGTCAAAAATACATTTTTTTATATTTAGCCAAAATTTTAGAATTAGTTACATAGATAAAAAGCTACTAATAGTTTAAATTATATGCAATTATTTTTACTATATAACAGTAAGATCAATCCTACATTCCTAAGCCTAATCCTCTGTTTACAGCCTGAGCAAGGATGATTTCCTGGTCTGGGACTATGTTGAATAAACACTAATTTCACCGCCAAAACCATTTCACTTCTTACAGAGAGCTGTACTAGAACAAACATGAGTAGCCCTTTATAAACACTGTTTTTAACATCTGGTTTGTTAGCAATGTGACTATTAATATAGGTTTACACTCAAAGTATTTTGTTAGTTTAGCCCCTAACACTCAATCATGACATATACATGACATCATAACTGACCATATCTGCACTTAGAAATCTCCACTTTTCACTACAATACAGTAACATGTAGTTTGTAATAGAGCAATGAGGGAAATGTTTCTTTTTAAATTTCAAGGCTCATTTTAATGGCTTTTTCCTTATTATTTAAGACATTTTTAATAGTAGTAGTTCTGTGGGGAAACACCAGCATTTGTATCAGTTTTGATAGTCCTGGACTCTTGTTTTTGCCATATAAAACATATGGGCATCTGTTATGCATAAGGTGCAGCTATCTCCTATTTAATATTCAGAAATCTTTCAGTATCTTCCTCTGTAATTTCAGAAGGAATAATGCAACCTGCGCCAGCACTTGCACCTCAGCAATCTCCCCAGTCACACAGAGTAAAGCAGATGGTTAAAACAATCCCCTTATAATAATAGTTTTCCCAATGCTGGGTAAAAAATCATGGTTGTAGTACAGTGTTATATCAGACAGTAAGAAGTGAACCATTTTATGTTTCCTGTATGAGTTAGCATTTATGTTTTATGAGTAAGTCAAAGTACAGTGAAATAATATTATTCACCCATACTTAATAACAAAATACAGACTCACCCCTGTTATCCCAGAACTTGAGTTCTTTCATCCAAAATGTGTCCATGGCACAGCATTTCATCGGAAGCAGGAAAAGTGTTTGCAGTGAGTTAAAACAAGGCTCAAATTTGTAGGATAAGAAATATCACTGAAAAAAAATAAAAATTATTGTGTGTTACTGTCTGCATCTGAGAAAGATAGGTACTTTACTGTTTAGACATATACTTCAGAAAGAACAAAGATTTAATAGCTAACTTCCAACAAGAAGTAGGCAACATTCGATTTATATGCTATCTCTGCATGCAGCCTAATGGCAATAAAAGATTGATTTTAATTGTAAATTTTATACTTTATCTGAATTTTATTTAACATTAGTTATGGTTGTAAACAAAAATTGCTATGTGAATTATGAATTGTAACAAGAAGGTATGGCGTCAAAACTAGAAAGCATGTGGTGGAAGTCTGAGTTCCTCACTGAAAACAGCTCTATGAGAAGTGTTTTCATTATTGCCCTAACCATGTTTTGTGGCATTTCAAAATAATATCTTTTATATGGAAGTTAAGTAAAAAGGGGTTTTTGATGTTAAGATGTAAAGTGCAAAATTCCAGTCTTGTATCTAAAAGGAATTTTAAAGGTATATTTAAAGTTCGCAGAACAGAAACTACGACAGAATAAAACCAAAACTGACATTTTTTGCAGTTTGAAAATTATTTTTAAAGTAATTTGTTAGTTTTTATTTCCCTTATCYGTTGAAATAGTATGGCAGAGGGAATATATTTATCTTACTATGTGATTCAGAAAAGATTACTATTTGCACAGAAGTAATATCTGGTTGAGTAGTTAAGCACCTGAAATAGTGCTGTGTTTATTATTTGTTTATTATCATCTTTTAAGGGTG
The DNA here is from genome assembly GCA_018881555.1 of Amblyornis subalaris. Classification (NCBI taxonomy): domain Eukaryota; kingdom Metazoa; phylum Chordata; class Aves; order Passeriformes; family Ptilonorhynchidae; genus Amblyornis; species Amblyornis subalaris. The sequence goes on from JACAXG010000025.1 coordinate 1,116,577, forward strand.
ATCATAACCATTCTTCAAAGAGAGTTATTAAGCAGAAGTGCCGTTCAAACATACATGAAATMATAAGAGTAGATTTTTTATTTCCTAATAATAAGCAAACTTATCTTATTCCCAACTGACATTTGGAAAAATTATGTTTTTCTACAAATAATTGCATTAATATAAGCCAGTACTGATATTTGGTTTCAGATAAGAACACAATATTATTCATTGTTCATTAATCTTTATTTGCTGTTTATAATTCATTATTCTCTAAAGCTAATGATTGGTTTCATTAAAGCAGGAAGGGAAGAAAGTAATATTATACAAAATCATTCACTCATGAGAAATAAGAATTATTCAATAGATTAAACAAGCAGTTCATCATCTATTAATTTAGAGATAATTTACTTTTCAATATTGAAGAGTTACACATACATCTTCCAAAAAATAAAACTGAAATAAAAGTAAAATCAGAAGTTCATGCACCAAAAGAAAAGGGGAATTGATTTTTCTTCCTAGGTCTGCTGTAATATCAACTAAGATGGCAAGCTGAGAAACAGGTATCTATTCCACTTCAAAAATCTAGACAGTAGAATTATAAAGAGGAAGTGTTAAAAAAAAAAAAGAAAATTTTTGAAGCAGAAATAAAAGTCAGTAGTTCCATAACTTTTTGAAGTTTTGAATAAACATTCCACATGGTTTTAAAAAAAAAAAAGGGCCGCTTATTTAATTTGATGGCTTCAATTCCAGGTATTGGTCAAAAACTAGCATGTAAAATGTTTTCAATAGTTATATTTGTAAGTGCTTTACACATCCAACAAGACTTTTTATAGCTTATATATATGTTAGTCTGTACCAAGTCCTTTTCAGCAAACCAAAATGTAAGCCAGAAGAAACACAAAAAATAAATTGTCTACTCAGAACTTCTCTGACCTCTGCTACTCCCTCCACTCCTACTAAATATTTTTATCTTACTTTCCCTGGTTTTCATGAGCTACTCAGCCAGCGCTGACTGGCTTCCATGGGTCTTTTGCTTATGAATTAACAGTGAAGAGACCCCCTGTGTGGAGACATGACTGACTGTACATACGAGTTCTATGAGCAGAGATAAATTAGACAACGACATCGCTTTGCTTTTGTGATGCCCCTTCTGTTCAGGTCTGTTTATTTAGCCGAAAGCAAAATGCAATTTCCACCAGCAAAATTGCTGTAACTTGGAGAGGCAAATCAGAAGCCCACAGTGGTAGGTAAAAGCAGAACATTCCACTGTCTCTGCAGGAGATTTGCCCAAACACCATATTCATCAGCTCTTAAGCTTCTGCTGTACAAACACAATCTCCCATTGCTGAACTTTAAGATGTTTTTTTCTATGAGCTTTCGATCCTTAGCAAAAACTATCTTTTCTTCAGTATTTCATCATGACTGGAGAGAGTTTTACACTGCAGCACATCTTTCCTTTCACATATATTTCCCCACTGGAGCAAGGGTCTACCTGAATTCTAATGAGAACTACATTTCAGAGTTTATCCATGTTATTTTCCTTTATTTAGGATAAGTCTGGACAACAAAAAGTCTTAGTGGTTCACATGACAACAACCTTTCAGTTACTAATCCTGAACACATGGCTGGAGTGAAAGAATATTTCAGGGAGGTGCATGACCAGTTACAGGAACTCAAATTAACCTTAGGGATGGCTTACAAAGCTCCTCCAATCAGTGGAATGTCTTTAAGGCTGAGGGAAATTCAAGCTTATTCATTAGTGCAAACACTTCTCCCATCTAGTCCAATTCAGAGATTATTTCAAAACTATTTTCTACTTGCGAGAAATTGATGTTGGTTCAGTTGATTCCCTGAATGGAGCAGAGAGTAAAGTGCTAGGAATTTTTGCAAAGAGGTTGGCCAAAAAAACATGTTTCAGGAATGACTAATAGAATTTTGTCTCAGAAACTTCACCTAAAGATACAAGCAAATCATGGTTTACATGGAAAGGAAATAGCATGTATGAGACCAACTACTGTAGCTGGRAAAAAAGTGAAAATACTTTGGTACACAAAATCTTTTGGAATAGGAAACTGATTCTGTTCTAAGTATTCAACAGGTCCTGGCCCTGTGATTCATTGGTCCATAAATCTATGACTTTGYAGTTCATATGCCTTAAGAAAATGTTTCATAAGGTTACTCCTTTCACATTATCAATATTTCAGCTGTACATGGACTGCAAGGCTGAACTAGGCCTTTATTAAAATGCAACTTGTTAAGGTTGAAATAAAAAATCTTAGATTTTAGCCAAGAATTGTAGCAGACCAGTAACCTCAGTGATTCAGCCAACTAACACTGATCAACCAGTTACCTAAGCTTATCTTTATTTAGAGGATTTGATGATTTAATGTGTGGGCAAAAGGTGACCTAAGTTGAATTTTCAAAAAAACAGAGTAGTCTTAAGAACACATTTTATTCAATTTTTAGTTGATCTAATTAATCTAATTATGCTTAGATTATTTTCTAATTGATGATCAGAACTTGTAATTCACAGTAATATCTTTGTCAATAAAAATGTTTAGCATCTCAGACTTGGCTCTGAAGCAGTCCAAGCTCTGAAATGTTATTGAATTAAATGATTTTCCTGGATTTCTCATGATCATCCAAATATCCATTGTGATGAAATACCTGAATACACAGCATATTCCTGCAATCAGCATTGCATTAAATCTTTCAAATAATGGACACAAAGGAACTGTATATAGAAAACTTTGGCCAAGAATTCAGTTAATTATGTTAATTAATTTATGCTTTTTATATTCTTTTTTTCTTAATTTAAGAAAGAGCAGGAATCAAGCACAATATTCTTGGTCCATATTTTTGTTGCAGAAATAGAACTGCAACACCCTTTTATTAAAAATGTCTGGAACCCCATTTGCAAAGCTGAACATAAGCAATAAAAAGAATCATAGCACATGACTTGCAGAGCCAGAAAGTAGCGATGATGATGCAAGAGGCCCTTCCAAATCTGTCTTAAATGTATTTATCCTAACTTAAACATCTTAATTATACAAAACTATTGCTATTTCATTAAAAATAGGAAATAATGAGTAGTTATCTACATTAGCGTATATACATATAAAACATGAGATACTTTATCTTGTTGCTTTAATTTTTACTTTGGTTAAAGAAAATGGAAGCTTCTTTTATCGTCTTTGAATGTGGCATCAGTATACTCACCCTTTAAGTATAAAGAGCTGGTGCCAGTGGTACCAAGTCAATAGAGAAGCCTGTTAAGTTATATGAGCCTGTTGCAGAATATTATCACGTTGAATTTCTATTATGCTTATGAACTAAATCTCTTCCGACATTTGTATTTAATCATCTCCAGCTCCAGACAGGATAGGTGCTATGGATTATCCTTACAGTTCAGGTAAAAACAGAACTGATGACAGAAGGTCTCTGTTGGCATTCAAAGCCAGCACATGCACTTGCATATCTGTATCAGTTGCCTTGGCTGAACTTTCAACACAAACCTACCTTTAGTTGAATTCTGACAAGGTACCTCATATAATTCCAGTGGAATGGATCCTTTCTTTACAAAGCATTCATGAGATGTCATAATTAGAAACAAGATTTACTTCTATATGAAATAAATCCTTTGAATCCTTCAAATCCCTTTGAAGCTAATTTATCTACAAGAAAATTTTGAAAATTTTTTCCTGTTCAATGTCAATTCCAAAGTTTGAAGAACAGAAGTCTATACAGCTGAAAAGAATGGTTGACCCTCTGCTTCTCAGAATCATAAGACTTTTTTCTTTTTCTTTTTCAATGTATCCTGACTATAAATTATGTGACTACGTCTTCCTAAATCCGTAGAATTATAAAGTAATAGCCAAGAGAGTAAACGACTCCCATTTACCTCAGCAAGTACTGACACAGAGGGCAGAGAYAATTTAAATATCACTGTCCATCCAAGTACATACTGCAAGAAAGAGAAAATATTGCAGACAACTACACAAAAGCTAATGATCATCCTAGATTAAAACACAGAGAACACCAGATTTGTCAGCCTGAATATTGATTAATCATATTCAATCACATTAAGCTAACTCAGATGAGCTGTGATTGAAAAATACATCCAATACTGACTCGTAACAGAAAAACACAGATAAATCGATTATGAGCATTAATTTTGAGCAGCTTTTTAATAACATCTAATATATCACACATGCAGTAAAGAGACATAATGGGTTTGTTTTCCTGAAGGACAGAACAGGTTGCCAGATTTGGGGGAATAGAGCTGTATAGAAATTAACTAATAACATCTGGTATTTGTTACTGCAATTGCCTTTGGTGGAGTAGGTTTTTCATATTCCAGAATAAAATTTTGAAAAATTTCCACTATATTCAATTGGGCAACAGTGCCAAAATGGTTTTGCATTCAAGTTACCATTAAAGTGCATACAGAGATTTGTCAAAATGTTTTGAAATCTGTGATAATGTCTTCAATGCAAGTCAAAGATTTATTGAACTATGACAAAGTTAAAGAACATGAGCTGTGTTTGATGTGCTAAAATGCCACATACATATCTAAATAGATCTTTTATATTAAGCTGATTCTCTGCAAGGCAGTCATAACCAAATGTAAATAGCAATTATAAAAATATCTTCAAAAATAAAATCAGATTGTTGGGTTTTAAAAGTATTTTCTCTTTTTCTTCAGCCATAAATATTCCCCATTTAAGAAGACTAAAGTGAATAAAAATTGTAGTTTAAAGAGTTAATTTGGAAGCTGAGGGCATCATATTTGTTATTTAACATTTCCCCACTCCTAGTGTTGTCTTTTTAATGTGACTAGATATGGTAACAGTGTCTGAATGCTTTGTCATTTACGTCTAGTCTTGAGACACAATTACGATTAGTATTCTGTGACTTTTTTTAAAATGTGCATTTGTCATGTTTGACTAATCTTTTTCATTCTGTGTTTGGGTCAGAACCCAAACTGTGTAATGGTGTCTTTTTTTAACCACCAAGATAGAATGCAGTTGGAAGAGCTATAGTTTTTTTTTTTCTGGAACTGAAAAAGTGCATCCAATTGCAAATTATTTCTTTCTGTGATGAAGAATTTATACTGTTTACTACATACAAACAGTGAACCAAGAATATTAATACATGACATAGCATGAAAAAAGTCTATATTTTATCTAACACTTACAAGAAAATTAGAAGTCTGTAGGAGATCAGAGTCCTCAAGGATATAATTCTAATTTTTCAATTGAAAAAGTAGAAAAAGAAAATTTGACTCAGGACTGACTTGCATATGAAGTCTAATGGTCAGAGTAGGAATACATTTATATACTGACATAAAAATAAACTTGAGCCAAGAACATACTGGGGTTACATTCCTAAAGAGACCCCCCAGGAGAAATTGTACCTCTGAAATCTTAGTGTCAGTCCCCAGAACCCAAGGGGTCTTTTTGCTCTGCCACAATATGATAAAAACATGATACAAAGTATTATTTCCCTAAAGATTATGGCTCTTGCTGTGCAGATACTGGGTTAGATTGAACGGTGGACTGTTGCTTTATTACTATTTCATAGTATTTTCCTCATGTTCTCTATTTTGGCATCTCTCTTGTATGCATCCTAGTGTAGTACAGCATCATGAGTTCTTGAGGGCAGTCCTCAGCCACATAATGTTTTCTTAAGCTCTTGTAGCTGGCAGGAAATAAATCACATTAGCAGAGAAGCTATAGCTTTCCTCTTACACAAGAAATTCTTAAGTATCATAAAAGCCAGGTGAGTATTCAACCTCACATGAATTCAAAATAAAACACATGAATACACCATTCCGAGAGCAAACGGAACTGATTGCACATTTGACTTTGAACATAGCTGGTTTTCCATATTACTTTGTGCATGGGGCCTTCATATACTACTTAGGTCTGTATTACCTATTGCAGACATGATCAGCTGAATCCAGATGAGAAACTATGCTTTGAACTTTAAAGAAGAAATTTCATTCTGAATGTATCTTTTGTTCTGGGAAGTTGCTGATGCATATACACTGCACTGATTTTCTGTAGTAATTCTGAATTTCTGACTTGTAGTTCTGTTTGAATCAGTGAAACAGGATTTCATAGATAACAGACACAAGATTTTCTTCTGAACTCAAATACTTCCGAATAACTGTTAGCATGAAAATTTATCATTGAAGAAAACCTTATTTCAAAATTTCATTTAATTCTACTTTTCATTTAATTTTACTCATATTTCAATATATTTTATATTACTGAACCACCAGATATTTGTTTCTCACATATTCATCAATTTTTCAAAAACTGTCAGAAGGCGTTTAGTACTGGGTCTTTTTTAATTCTGCCACTTTAGCCAAAGAGAAGAGAATGACATCAGAGGCCAAGACGAAATTAAAAAAAAAAAATATTAAAAAAGCCTAGCAGAACTGTGAAGAGAAATCTGGTCCCACTGAGAGAAGCATCAAAATGTCTGCTTACCCAAACGAAGCCAGAATTTCATATTTTCTATCCTGCATACTCAATTTTTAACCTTACTGGTCAACTACATAGAAAGCATATCTGGTTCTCTATTGATGTTTTTCAATACAACAGATAGTAGAAATAGATTTTAAATTCCAGAAAAGTTAGACGTCAGATTCCTTAATGAGCAAGCTGTACTGAACGTTTCTGGGATAAATATTTCCTTAGTGATTTGGATTGATTTTAAATAAAGTGAGTCAGAATTATGAATAACTTGGGCAGAATTATTTGCTCAAGCTTGTCTACAGCATTGCTGGAGAATCTGTAACTAAAACAAAGAAGTGTCCTGTGAAGTCCTTGATATATCCTTTATGAATATTGGGGAAACTTTAATGCAAATTTCATTTTAAAAATAAGATTCTTTAGGGAAGGGTGTAACTGAAGATTCCTGTTATCAGTTAGAAGAGTAGTCAAACTTATCTCTATTGATCTTCGGGAAACACACATTTCTGATTAAGATACCACTGTCTCTTCGAGGACCTAGGGTCTGGATCCTGCCCAAAACATATTTCTATGTTAGTCCAATTGTTTAAATAGTGTTTTCATGCATATTAATGTTAATTTGCCATGAAACTTTCACGATGCTTGGACAGAAATTTCTCTGAAAACAAATCTGCATTTGGTTAGATCATGGAAATGTTTAATCACCTGTAAGTGTTTTCATTTCAAATGGTGCTAGAATCTGGTCATAACTATTACATGATTCTCCTTAAGGTATAATTGGAACTCTGAAGCTGACTGAAACCATTTGAGAACCACTGTAAATTATTAACAAAGGAAAGAGCTGCCAAAGAACACACAAACCAGGTTGGCCATAGAGGCAAATCCCCGGGCTTTGAAGATGGCCATGCTTGTCAGCTGAGTCCCATGAGTTATATATTTTTAATGGAAATGCAAAATTCTTTTGCGAACGGGTTCAGTAAAGTCCAGTGTCTACCTGTCTTATTTTAAAATAACATCTTTTCTAATAAAAGATATTTTTCTTTAATAAGAGAAGCATTTTCAGAAGACAGAGCAAATCTTTTTAGTAAGCAAGTCTGTATTTTCTGCTTCGTTATCTTTTTCACATATAAATATACGTGAGCAACTGCAACTGCTCTGTGTATTGTAAATATGGTATTATTCTTATAAGATATCCAATCACAACAAAATTCAGATTTTTAATTTGTTTTCAAGCCTTTGAAAGATAACAAGAGTTTATTTCTAATTTGTAATTAAGTAAATACTTAACAATCTAACCATTTTCCTTGTCTAAGTTTATAAACTCTGGATCCAGAACCTGGCTCAGGACTATCGTCAGCTTCTTCTCTGTCACTAATTACAATCAAAATGCTGGATGAAAGAGCAATGATATAAGATAGGTGATTTTACCCAGAAAATTTTGCAATACTTTTAAACCAAATGTATTCTGTACTGGCTCACTGTTAAAAGTCTTAAAGACTGACACAAAATTATAACCATGTGATGAAGCTACTGATAGAAAAGGAGTATTTGTGAAAATCCGTATTCAACTCTTACCTTAGAGCTTAGTTTCTCTTTCTTGCAAAGTTTTAAACAGTTATGGAGATATGACACATTTACAGCAAGCAAGCTTGGTACGTAGGTCAAGTCAGCCCTAGAGGCAAGTACATGTTGCTGCTTATGATGTACTAAATCTATGAAAGCAAATATGTTTGGAGCCTTTTTGGTGATTAATGCTTCCTTCCTTTCTCAATCAGAGCAATGCTGCATAGCTGATGGAGGGTGGTATTCACTTACTGTAGAGAATATGCAAAAAAGTATATACCCAAGCAGGCATTTTGAGAGAACAAGCAAAATAGGCACTTATGTGAAGATGCCTTCTTCCTAAATCCAAGAAATGTATGGAATATGAGATGAGGAATGGACTCCTTTCAGAAAGACATTTACCACATTTACTTGCAAGCAAAGTATGCCTTTCCATAAGTGCAACCTTTTAGTTTAATGAGCAGAATAGGGAGACCAAGGAGCTGAAGCTCTTTTATGAAGGCATGTCCAGTAAAATACTATATATAGGTCTGATTATTGAGGAGGAAAGGTCAGGCTTTGAACTACCTTCTGGCTTTCTTCCCAAAGCTAAAAATACAACCAACCCCAAGTGACAGAATATATTTTCAATCATGATACTCATTTATTTCTTCTGAGACTGTGATATTTCCTTCAACTCAATAAATCTATATTTAGCATCCTAACAGTAGAGAAAAAAATGTGTGTTTACTGGAAAATAGTTGTGTTCAAATGTTTAGCTAAAAATGGCAATCAGATACATTCAAACTAGCATCAAGATAACACACATACAGGAGCATGAGCCTATTTCTGTGCGGAGCAACCTGCCTAGCTTCAGTTAACATTACAGGTAATTTAGGATATGACAGAATGACTCTAATGACACATAGGTACTGTTATGGTTCTTGACAAATTTCCAATATAGGAGATAGCTAACAGTTAATGACTGTCTATCCCTTATCCACTAGCAACTTCTGTTAGCAAATATTCTTAATGTATAATGCAAAATGCTGAACAAACATAATTTTTTCAAATTTGGCAGTACTGTTTATGAAAGATTTGTTAATAATTTTGACTGCAGAAGTTCTCAAGTACTGTATTACCCACTTGTTCACAGATTATTTTATAAAAAATCTCCACATTCCATGGGTATGGTTTTGTGACTGAGAAACCACTTTTTAACTAAAAATGGCACTTCAAAAATTCTGGAGATGTGACTAGCAGTTCAAAATATACTATTCTGAGGAAAAAGGGATCTAAAAATTTTCCATGTTTCAAAATTTCTAATCATATCCACTTTAGAAATCTCACAAATTGGGAGCTTCATACCGTATTGTCTTACAGTTCCAAAGATTGAAAGTTCACTCTAGACTTCAAGAAAAAAATGCGCAATTCCTTACTGTGCATCAGGGGAATTAACTGATAACTATTCTGTGTCAGGAGCAGCTCCCTTCTCTTTATTCCCGTCTAAATGATACCATGTTTTAGCTACTCTTATGCCCTTATTTGTATAACGGGAATCTGTGGAATTAGAGAGGCTGCCCAATTGTATATAACCTGTAGCTTCTAAATAATGGCAGATTTTCCATGGCACTTCCAGAGATGGTAGACATGGAAAGAACTTACTTCTCAATTTTTTGATTATTTTCTTTTTTTTAGTCAAATTGTTGCAGCAGGAAAGAATACTCCAGTCTGAACAGCAGTGACAGCGTGTAATGTAATGCACATATATTTAATCATCATTGACACACTGATGAGGAGGTAGATGGAAATAACCATTGACTTGCTATTAATATCATAGCAAAGGATAAAAATAATCCTATCAGTTTATAAAAAGTATTTGAAAGGATGAGAAAGCTAACTGAAAAGTAGATTTTAGGAGGTCATTCAGTTGCAACAGGAATGTTAAGGCTGAACATTGGAGTAACAACTCCAATGCCACCAGTGATGACAGGACTTTAGGAAATGGCTGGAAGATGAGTCAGGGGAGGTTTAGGTTGGTTATCAGGGAAAGATTCTTCACCCAGAGGGTGATTGGGCACTGGAACAGGCTCCCCAGGGAAGTGGTCACAAGACCAAGCCTGACAGAGTTCAAGAAGCATTTGGACAATACTCTTGGGCACGTGGTGTGACACTTGGGGTGTCCTGCCAGGAGGACCTGGAGTTGGACTCAATGATCCTGATGAGTCCCTTCCAACTCAGCTGATTCTATGATTCTATGAAGTCCAACCTGCTTCTATTGCAGAGAATCACAYCAAATAATCTGTTTACTAAATTTCCATCATTCCAACTTAAATAAAATTAGGGGGTTTGAATCAACTGCTTGAAAGGCTGTTTCAGAATTTGTTTATTGCTATGATTATCTACATTTATTTAATTTTCAGATGAGCTGTTAATAACCATTCCTTTTGCTGCTGATGTTGACTTTGGCTCAAATATTTCTGATCTTATGACCATTGTGTTTCCATATAGGACTTGTCTGCCTTCTTAGCCTTCACTTTGTAAGGCTACATAACACCTTTTCTTGGCAAGATAAGCCTCTCTCAACCTTTCTCTGAATCTATGCTGATTCCAGTTTAATTTTCTTGAACTGGAATGCCCAGAATTGTATTTAACATTTCAGATCAAGTGTCAACAGTGCCTTGTAAGTGAAATACATTTTAGGATCTCATTTGTCTTTTATATGGCTTGTTTCCTAGTTAGCTGCTAGATTTGAGTATCACCATCTTTAGTTGTGTTGGAAGATATGCATTCCAGACAACTTGAGCAAAACTACTTTATGGAACTAGAAGTTGTTCCAAGGTTACAAAATCATTTCCAAACACCACTTATTCCATAGATCAGTATTGCAGCAGTATACATGTGTGAATAGTTCTCCAGTGCCGTTTAGACACCTACTTAACTGAGGTTTTAGTAATCGTAGTACTCCTCTTTATACTCATGTCTACTTTACTGATGAATGCAGGAAGCTTCATAAATGTAGATAACACATTTTCCAGACATTTTGTAATTAGCATTGCAAGATGAGCTATCATAATTGCTTCCTTGACAGTAGTTTCTCATAACTTATAATGTCTTGATATATAATGCATATTCTGTAATGCATTTCAGCTAATCTGTAACTATTACAGTCAATCATCTTGAAACAGTGTCACAGTGTGAGCTGCTTTTAAGTCTGTAATAAGTGTTCTGCTTCAAACGTGTTGTATTACAGTAGGAAGCATTGTTTTACAACCAGGCCTGTGTAAACCCTGCAGGTATCAATGAAAGCAATCAAAGACTAATTCAAAATTTACACTTTTCTCCTGTTAGTGGAATATGACTGATGTCAACAGCTGTGTTACAAAATGAAAGATGTACATTTGCATAGAAAGCAGTTGAGTTCTGACACCTGTCAATATTATCATTTAAGGAATAATCCACACTGCCTTCACAAACAAAAGGTAATCACATTGTAGGAAGAACTGATACACACATCTGAGGCAAAACTTAAGCTGGACTTTCTGATATTGTCAAAGAAATGCTCATTGCTGGCAAAAGAAATTGACCCCGTATAATCTATTTAATAGGGTAATTAGAACTAGCTGTTTCTGAAAATGTATCTCTAACCATAAACAGCTTGTCATTGATGCTGAGACAAAGAGTCTTGTACTCAGTCTGCTTCAAGCGCTTCTCCTTGACCCCATGTTTCCCGCTTACACAATGGGATGCGTGTCTCTCTAGTGATCTGGAATAGGGAGGAGAATTGAGTTAATATTAGCCAGCCAAAAACAAGTTTAATTTTAGTTCACTATGGTTTCACAGTCACACAGTCATCTGTATTTGCACAAAGAAAGGAGTTGAATGAAGTGGAAATGAGCAGCCCAAGACAAGCCAGGATTGCTTCTGTTTGCAGAACCATTGGCTTATGTTGATATAAAGCTTCTGCAAAATTTAGCCTTTAGCACTGCCCAAAACTTCTATTCATATAGATAGTGACTGCTCTTTGAAATTGTTAACACTGTAAAGTAGACCAAAAAAATATTTACAAAAAATCTTTTAATAAAGAAGATACTTCTAAAGATGAGAAACAATTACCTACTTGCAATTTCTAAACAAGTACTCACATATAATGACTGGGTGCATCTGTAAGTAAATTTGACCACTGGGTATTCCTATGCTTTGTCAGTATATGTATAGCTTGTGCATGCAGGCAACCTGAAGCTTCTCTCCTCTTTCTTTCACTGTCACCAGTCTGCTTACTCTTGAATGCCTGCAATTTCTACTGGCTGATGCTGGGTACTGGTTTCATTCATCTGTATCTAGAATCCTTCCTCCACTTTTAAGTGTAGCAGAGACAAACAGAATATCTAAGAGCCACCCTGGAGCCTTGCATTACAAAACTGAGGTCAAAACATATTTTAAAGAAAGCAAAAATGACATTGGATTGAAAAAATGCGAGTCTAGGCTCAGGAATGGAGACAATAGCATGAAATAAAAGTGTTAACTAGGGGACAAAAGTCTTGCTTAAAAAATGCTTACAGTCTCCTTTTGCATGTGTCTGCACGTCTGTCTTACAGACACCTCTCCCTTTTAGCCCTGTAGCATCAGTTTCATCAGTGGCTCCCTCAATCATCATTTTTTTCTTTGAAAATTCCCACCAACCTAGCACCTTGTCAGCTTTAGCTGGTGTAGCAATTGTAGCCATGGGATTTCTCAATTTGCTATAYGGAGTACTTCTGAGCACTGAGATGAATCACAGTGATAAGATGCAGGCTGCTGCTCTTCAGTAGCRTCTCATTGATGGAGCTGTTCCAGCATTAGAGCAAAGGTTAAACAGTCAAAAAAAAAATGTTAAAGAAATATCTTTCTCCCAACTCTGTGATTTGGCTTATTTTTAGGTTTTGGCAGAAAAATCATTCATTTCCATTCCAGACAGAATATTACTATACTTCATATGAAAACAACAACAATAACAACAAAAATGTTTCAATGATATTCAGTGACTTTATTCTTTCTTGCACAATACCTACTGTGTTTATTTTGGAATAAAGTTAACATGTTTGAATTGGGTAGTTATTTTTCATTATCCTTCATTTGATGAGAAAATAATTGCTCTTACCATGTTTTTGTACAACATTGAAATAAAATAAATTCCATTTACAATAATTTTCTTGTGGCAAACTACTTCATTATTTCATTCAGTATTGTGCTGGATTTTCTAAACCTCCTTCCCCCAGCCATCTCTCTCTAAATGCTTTTTGTCGAAAATATTTTTAGTTATACTTGAAGATGTTATAACCAATCGTCTTTATATAGAATTAAGTAATCTTGTGGTTAATAATACCTTACTACAATAGCCCTTTTAACACCAGTATATATTAAAAGAAGTCTAGTGCAAAGGTGGCATTTAATTTGTTAGCATGATTGAGTGTGTTTTTACTGAAGGAGTATACTAATCGGCAGGAAAAGTTATAAATACATAGTCGTTTGGTGTCTCATTTTCTTCAGCTTCTGTAACAAAACAATTGAGGTTCAATTTCCATTTCTGTAACTTAATTCCTCCTCCAATATGCTTTTGGAGTTGTATTTAGGTATCAGGGTAGGTGTGAAGGTTGACAGTGACAGGTAGATGCAAAATGAGATTTTCTTCCATCATTCAGCGCCAATGGTTTCTGAGTAGATATATGGACAGCTTAAAAGGGTTATAAATGCCATTTAATTTACTAACACTACTAGAATGGATTTTTTAAAATCTTGTAGTGTTGTTCTCTTTCCTGCACAGGCTCTTAAAGATAATGAATATATAAACTGAGTTAGATATAGTCCATAAAATGTGCAAAATATTATTTAAAAGCAGCAGCTACCAGATGCAAGCAACTRCTGATGATGGAAGTAAAAATCTTTCCTGTTGAAAAAAAAATTGCTACCTGGCAAGACTTCCGCCATGATCAGTACTTTAGGGATTAAAGGTGATTGTTTTGGTAAAAGTTATTTGTATATTTTAACCATATTACAAAACCAATATTTAGCAAGTACTTCTTACTTCCTCAAATATTGTAATCAAAACAAGGTAATGCAAAGATATAGTTACAGGGAAACATTCACTGGAATGCAATTCCTCTGTGTACAAAATGGAACAGAAAAGATTGTTATGTATGCTGTATGAAGTCTTTGTGTAATTCAAGTCTTCCAGAATTACTGCAAGTCTGTTGTTGCAGGTATAGACGGAACAACGAACAGTAGAACTTTTTCCACATAAAACTACATTTTTCTTTTATTCCTACTACACTAGGAGCTATTTAAATTTAGGCACTAATTGAGGTAGTCAGTCAGAACACTACCACTCATGGGTCAAAAGCAATGTAGCCTCTTTCTTGATCTATGGAAGTCAAAGCATTGGTACGGAGGTAAGGCATGCTACTGCATAGCTGTGTCTCATCCCAAAATACAGGAAAAGGTTCCAGTCAAGATAAGTATCTGCGTAGAAAGGCAGTGGTAGTAGCAAATAAATTTTAGAAATGTCTTCAAGCCAAGTTCTGATGTGGCTTTAATGCTTAGCATTCAAAGAGAGAAGCCAAATTGCACATTCCGGTTTACACTGTACTTAGAGTGATGCTAAGTTGTGGTGAGCCTGCACAGTGTCCCACATTGCATGGGAAGGGCTGCTGTGGGGCACCCCAACTGCTGAACCACCACAAGGCTGGCAGGCAACTCCTTTTAGCTATGCCAGTATCTTTTGTATATGTACTCATGTTTCTGTTGCTAAGCACTCGGCATAGCTCATATAAGTCGTGACTGTTTAATTCTGACATTTTAAATAATCACCTGAGACATGAAGCAATGTCAAAACCATCCAACATGAGTATTTTGATAAGAAGAATGTAGAGCACTTCTGTACTTCCATGTAAAATGACTCAGCACAAAAAAAAAAAAAAAATTGCTAATTTACCAACAACTAGAGCAGTAGGCTTTTCTGTTATTGCATAAAACAGAAAGRGAAAATAATAACAAAGTAAAATGGGACAGAGTCCTAACAACTAATAAAATTGTGGTTGGTAGTAGTGTCTGGAAGCACTATCTGTTGTGACTTTTACCAAACCGTGCTTTCCCATGTCTATGTGCTATTAAACATAGYGGAGATGTAAGCAGCTGGAACCAAAACAGGCTTTCATATCTACTGACCAGTTAGACAAAGTATTCTTAGCTATCACAATAATATAAAAAAACAAACCTCAACCACTAGTCTAAGCAGGAAAAATATTAATGTTTTCACAGTCTGAATTCCTTCCCATTTCAAAACAAGACTGTTAAATGGCAAAGAGCTGCTGAAGGGTTAAACAGAACTAAAGGATGGCAACATACAGTCACACGTTTATGTATATTCAGCTCAAACCATCTGCTGTTCATATGTGGAAGCTAGTAAATACAATATTGCATCATAGCAGAAGTTCTTGGGGGCAGGATAATGACTGTTCAAGATCAACCTGTTAGAAGAGGACCAAGCTGTATAGCAGATAAGGAAAAAATAATTCACTGCATATTTAGGAATTGAAGACAGCAGAAGGATTCAAGAGCAGACGGGCAATTTTACCAGTTAAGCACCATTCACTGAACTGTCATTACTCAATTGTAATGAGAAGTCCAGTCAAACTCTTAGCTATCTACATCATTCATGAAAATACCACTCCAAAACAATGTCTAAGTCTTAGACACTGTACTCTGAGTCCTTTTGTCTCAGGTAGTAATTTTTAACTTTTAAAATTATCTATACGGGTAATAATGAAGTAATTTTAAAGTTTTTGCTAGTACCTTATACTTTGTACCAGTGTAGATTGGATTTTGAGAGTATAAGTACTGTTATTAATATGAATATTATATTTCCTAACACGTCTCCAACTTTTCCAGGAGAAGGACCAATATATACTTTTGTTCTAGGATTCTTCTTTCAGTCAAAATTTGAGACTTAGTCTGACACCTGGAAAACTATCGAGAAAATTATTTCTGACTCCATCTCATCAAACAGATGAGAAAATTTACTAGTGTAACTGATTTGAAAGATAATTTTCATTTCTTTTTTCAGCAGAAGGGAAAAGATTGGAGGATAAGGTAGATTGCCTGTGCCACCACCATTGCTTTTCAGTAGCATGACCAGTTTTCTCACATTGGCAGAAAACACAGATGTTATGCTGCCCCTTAGGGAATATTCTGTCTGTAGTAGAGGCAAAATTTCAATATATCTTGACTGCGTAGAAGATTCTGCTTGTGTTTCCTGAGGGTGTGAATAAAGCTGAATATTTCTGACAGATGAAGTTGCAAAGCGAAAATTATAAATAACTATATAGCTGGACAACTTAAAACAACCCTGTGTGATTTAGAAAAGGAATGTGGACAGTTATTCACATTTTGTATCCTACTGCATGACAATTGCAGATTTGCAGTATTTGCAGTATAAGTGCTCTAATGCAGGCCCAAAAGTATGAAGAGCTCAGGACTAGAAGGAATTAGACATAATTGAATGTTTATTATAAAAACATAAATTTGTCCTTCTCTGCATTAACTACTATGTCAGCTCTTACAAAATTAGGTACCTGCCTAAGCCATTTGAAGGGCACATTTTGTCTTCAGATCCATGGTATTCTAAGAAACTAGGAAGAATTCTACCTCTGCATTGTGAAAAGAAATACATATTGGATGGTACAAATCCAAATCATTCTAGCTGAAAACTGGAACAAAGCCCATACACTGGACTGGAACTCTGACAGTAACACTTTATTTATAGCTGATAAAACAGTGATATTTACTCTTCATGTGGGTGGGAAATATAGGCAACAACAAAACAGGAAAAAAAAAAAWTTGCTTCAGGAAATAGGACAGGATTAGTGAGATAGAAAGGGTACAAACACCCTTTAGCAAAGTATTGTATTCCTACCTTCATTTCTCCCCGTTCTGAGTATTGCATCAAGACATCATCCATATGATATTTCTGTAGGAACAGATCTGAAGATCACAATCTAGYAAAAAATTAGTCCTTAAGTGTTACATACTATCCTAGCATTTCTGATGTTATAAACTATTAAATTTATCACTATTATATTTTATGAGGTATTTCTAAATATTCCCTTTATTTAAATTTTAATAGATCTTCAACATTTCCACCAATAATATATGCACAGATGTTATTTTAGACTACAAGTATTAATTTRGACTGTGCAAGTAATACAGCTCCTAATTTTCTAATACTAGTCTTTGGCTTCTGTCAGCTTTTTTACCAACTTAAATATTTTATAGTATCCTTTCAACTGCAAATGTATTCCAACAGTGTAGTTCAGATAGACAACAAATGGAAATAAAAATCCACCCATCCACATCACCTCCCCAGTTAGTATAGCTTCAGTCTACACCTAGGGCAGCAAATGGTGCTCTTGGTCTACTGACATACTTTGACTTCAACTGTTATATACCGCTGTCATTAAAAGACATAAATGCACATTCCCAACAAGTCAGGTAGACAGGTGAAAAGAATGATGTTTTCCTGCATGCCAGTATCTGTGGGCTTATGCTACTCAAGGACTTATATCATTCTGCTACTTAAAGCCTCCTGTTTTAGGAAAGCATTACATGCAGAATTCAACTGTAGTTCCACATCTGTAATATCACTGATATGAGCAGGATTTTAGTTTTTGTCAAAACTTGGCATGGAATAGCACTTCAGGTATCACTTGTGATGGTAAGAAATTAAAACAAGACATATTCTACATTGCAACAAAACTCATGAGAGTAACATGAACTGAGCTTTCTATACTATCATTACTGTCACCAAATGGCAGAACTTTTTAAGACTAAAATCTTCCATTTGAGTGAGGGCAGTATATGGAAATTTAATTTTATCTAATAAAAGTTGAATCCCCGAAGAGCCAGACAAACAACTATAGCCTGAAGTCTTCTTAACCAAACAAAATCTTTATGCTTCAGATCATTACAGCAAAGGTTAATGTGCAGAAGAAAAATGGTCAGGTCACTACCATTAAGGACAATGAGTGCATCCTCTCTCTCTGCCAGGGCTAAGTTGCAGTTTTCATAACTTCTTTATGATGAGCATTCTCTATAAAGTGCTACTTGCTCAACACCTACCACACTGCTCTTCCTGAAATGTGTGCTCTGGTAAGGATACTTTCCTGAACATTATGACAGGATTTAGTTACAGACACTTCTCCCTGCAAAGGACTACATTTTTTATATAATTATTGAGTCTAACAAGACTTTTACAACTGTTTCACAGAAAAATAAACAAGCTTGGTTTCAATGACTTCAGTAAGACAGATTTCACCTCAAAAATCTAAGCAGCTTATGCAAGACATTTTGTCAAATTTTTCCTTTACTATGAAGAACAACCCAGCTGCTAAAATGACCTTCATATTCTTCTAAAGTGTATCATTACGTGGTGTGAGAACTCTGAGATGGCAAAACCAGAGTTGTTCAGCTGGGACTTCACTAGACAAATGTTATAGGGTCTGCAGTGTCATTATATTTTGAATGTTAAAAATTTACCTTCAGTTTGCCTTCTGGTGTGCTTGAAGTTCATCCTTGTCCAGCTGTTCAAAACAGAAAACTCATGCTAGGTTTGTATAGAGAAGAATTCCATTTAGGATTTCTATTGGTATGGCCAACAGAAGAATTTCCCCCTATCTAATAATGATATATGTACCCTGAATAGAGAAAGTGAAGATGCAAATCAGGCAAAAGGCAATTAAAGACTTCTATCATAAACCAACAGAACAACTATACAACATAGTCTAACACACAGATGATTAAAAACTTGCCTTGACAATTATCATTTTAAAATACAATTTAGCAGCAAGTGAATGCCAGCAAGTGCCTAAGTAGGGTTTTTACTAAACACGTTTTACTACACTTAAAGGAAGCCTCATGGGCAAATATTGTTTTCAGATTCTTTAGGGAGGAATAACCATGAAAGCATTTCTATGGTCTATTCTACCACCCCTCAAATATTTCTTTAATGGGAGTTTAAATAAGGTAAAAAAATAAGCTACAAAATGTTTCATTAAATTAATATTAATTTGTAATTGCAAATTCCAGCAAAGCATAGAAATTGATTTGGGCATGCTAGTGTGGTAACATGAGTAATGGATGGATTAGCAGAATATATTCTGACTTGGATCTGAAATGACATTTTATTTTGCAGACACACTTTAATCTTGATTAATGCTTACCTTGGTTTAGGCAACAGGCTTTGGCAAGGAAGAGGGAGGAATTTCTTTTCTTTCCTGTTAACTTTTACGGACATCTCAACCTGTAATGCTTGCTAGACTTCCCTTTGAGTCTGAGAACTGCTGTCTTGCAGAACATGTAGTGTTCCTACTCTTTTTTCTCATGTGAGATTGATTTCTACTTTCATCTGCCTCTTTGGTTCCCTTGCTAGTTATKATTTAGTGAGGTTATTCTCTCTGCTCTTCTTGGGTGTCAAATGGCAGCACAGGGTTGAGAGGGAGTTTCAGAAGTCCATTGCAGTAGAAGCACAAGATTAGCCAGAACACACAGCAAACTTGAACATGGGAAGATTAATACTGCACTGCTTCAAAAGTACCTGGACTTGCATTTCTGATTTGAAGTAATGTGTTTCTTCCAAAGGGTATGTATACTCATTTCAGAGTCATCCTGCACTTTCTGACTTCAGAGTTACACAAGAAAAGAGAACAGCCCGAGAGTTTTACAGTGAGAGAATTTTCACCTCCACCAAAACTGTTTCCCTAGTTGAGGGATGTGAATTTGGACACATTATTTGCAACTGTACAGCACAGGTACAATCTATGAAAAACAGTATTTTGCTGCTAGTCTCAGGTACAGAAGCATAATAAAACTGAAGGAAGCCCAAACACACACTGCAACTCCAAAATATAGTCTCTTTAAAGGAAGCTAATGTAAAACTTTTTGGAAAGGAGAAAATTAATGGAAAAATCCTAATGTTAATATAGATATTCCAAATTGATACTTTATCATTCAGAAGAAATGAAAACAAATGTTTAGCCCTGTATCAAACATATGCTTATGGAATTATTTTCGTTTTCTCAGCCATTGTAAGTTTGGGTGGTTTAGGGTTTTTTGAAAACATTTGTACAGTACTTTGCTAATTCTAAGGATTATTGTTATAAGGTATCATGGGAGATGAAGTGTGATCAGAGAATCCAGCAAATACAAGGAGGGGATAAATAAACTGTGACTTCCATCTGGCACTGTAGAAGTTTAGTATTTCAAATTTAAAAGACAGTTTTTACAAAAAAAAATTTATTTGTTATTTTTATTTGGTTCTTTTTCCAAGAAAAAGCCAAAATTTCTCCCTAGATAACTTCATAAAAAATTCTACATTAATCAAAAATTTAGATGAATGAAATTTCATTTCTCTCAAATGAAGATATTTCCGTAATAATTTTTCAACCAGTCCTTATCCTAGTTTGGAATCTCAAAAGTGAGATACAAAGCAACTGTGACGTCAGTTTTGAAAATGCACAGCATGAGTTTGAAATCCTGTCTCATGTTTGCACAGATCAAGAGCAACTCATTCAAGATCTGTGTTAATGAAAAGAAAATCAAGCTCATCATTTGGACACTGAAATTAATTTCAAAAGACCTTGAACTGAATTAAATTTTCTGCCACATAGACACCAGTAGACTTCATTTGATATCTCTTTGCCCAGGGACGCAAAGTGTGATTTGCTTCTGAGTTAAGGGAGCACTACAGTTTCCTTATATCCAGATTTATAGGGAGATATGGAATGTGTTGTAAAGATAAGCAAAGAGTTTGGAGTACGTACATGGAGTTGTATGCCGAAATTCAGATACTCTGCTGATCAACATGACACAGTGGCATTCAGGGAGGGTATGGCCACAATCCTGACTCAGAGAGTGAGCCTCATGGCCTGTGCTGCTGCACCAAAAATGGGGAGGGCTTTTCCTGCCTTTCTCTGCCTTTCTTGAAGTCAATGCCTGATGTAAGTAGAAATTAAATATGAGCTCCTAACTACAAGTTTTTCAAAAGTAGACAAAGAACAGAGCAGGAGTAGAGATTTGACTTCAAATTACATGTTTGTATGGACAGATTTTTTTTCCTAAATATTTTTTTGAAGTCTTTGTTAATTTCTCATATTAACAAGGGGCTTAGTACATATTTCAGTTCTTCCACTGTCGTTTCAGATATCTGCAAGTCTAAGACTTTAATTGTAATGTCTAAATAGTATAAAGATAAATAAAGTAATACGCAAAGTAAAAATTGCTGACAATATTCAGCAGGACACTTAAGTCAATGGGACTTCTCACAAGCTACAAATTGTCATCTGCTTGAGTGTCCAGCTGAATCCCAGCCAATGGGCTTCATTATACTCTTTATTGCTTTTATCACTTTGACCTTTACTGCACAGTAAATTTTGCCCTTCTTGTGGTATTTATAACATGTTCTATGCCATACTTGCAAAGGAGATTATCACAGATTTATCTACGGCAATTTGAAAAGGATGAGCTTACAGTAGACTGTAGTGTTTTCACCCCACAGAAAAATGCATATTGTGTGTATTAAAAAATTATTACCTTAAAATAAATAGACCATTTAAAAATTGTCAGAAATTATATGAATGGAATGTAGTTTACACATTTTAATTACTTGAGGTAAAGGTGACTCAATCAACACATAAAAGCTGTGCAATTCATTAAATCTTACAAAAATAATGTAATCTCATGCATTTAAGAAAATAAATTTGGAGTTCATCTACCAAACTTTAATGTTACAATGAAGCTACAATGTGAAGTTTTGACTGTTATTTTCTGCAGTCATGTTTTTTATTATTATTTTACTGTTCCTCTTTTATTTTTAACTGCTCAGTCTTCATATAATAAATAAATTATTCAAGAATCCATATAGGTTATTTAACTATTGCCTATTAGGACCAGTTTACCCAAGATACATCTATAACCTGTAGAGATAATTCAGAGTACCTGAAGTTAAGTTGATTTCCAGTTCCTCATCATAAATGTCCTCTTATTGTCATGACTAATTTAGTGATTCTATGCAACACTCCTACAAAGTTAGAGCTTTGGAGGAGAAAAGTCCATTTAAAAATTCAAGCTGAACAATGCAACTGTAAACAGCACAGTTTCACAATAAAAGGTGTCAGATGATCTTGACCTTTGATTATAGTGTTTTGTGTATAGAACACATCTGGTTTTATGTACAAGCATGTGTGTGTGTGTGCTGTGTCTATTTTCAGTATGTGTAAGTTTAAGGGCACTGTACAGGTAAAACACAGAAGTTCTTAAAATTGCCAGGTGCCAATTTACATGAGTCAACTAGTTACATGTAAGTCACACATCCCTACTTTTTATGAAGTTCAATAGAAGGAATATATCTAACATGGAGATGCTTGGAAAATACTAGTAAGCATTGCTCAGTTGCTAAGGGTCATCAGTTTAGCAAGCTGAAAGATAATCAATGCCTAGAGTTATTAAACTTCCAAATCAACAAGGTCTGAATGCAGTAAATAGATTATTATGAGAGAAATATGCTTTGACTTATGTTTGACAGGGTTCTGCTAAAGGATATTTTCAAGACTGGATACGTGATGACTTAGCATCAACCTTTTTTATTCTTGATTATTAGCCAGGATTTCATTACAATTTAGCCCATTAAGAAAAAGAAAAAAAATTATACGCAGAGTGCATATCCCATATAGACACCTAAATAAATTTTAAAAGTTGCCTTAAGAACCAGCAAATGGAACACGCAGTTTGACAAGAGTGGGCTGTGGCTGTGAACACTGCATCATTTTGTATTAAGAATTCCGTTCTGCACTGTGCCTGAAGCATGTTATGTCTCAAGCAAGTTACTGTAATGCATTTGAAACAGATGTCCGAGGAAGGCTGAAGGACTGTTACAGGAAACTGAAAGCCAAGATGGCAAACAAAAGACCTTAAACTCAGTCTTGTTCATTAATTTTCCTACAGCAAGGTTCGTGAGTGGGGTGAATGTGCCATAGCCTCCCACAAGAGTACAAGGCAGAGCACAGTCTTTCTTTCAGCAGCAACCAAATTTTCATCTTCAAGGAAACATTAGAAAACATATTTCAGGAACAATTGTATTCATTTGCAAGCATGTTCTTTTGGGTTTTCAGTGATTTTGCCCTAGAAAATCCTCTACTGCATCTATATTTCTTCCTTTCCTGTGTTGTCCAAGTAGTAAATCAGAATACGAAAATGTGAGTGCATGCTGTGTAGTAAGACTTGACAAGAGATGCTAAGGGATCTACAGCCTAATAGGAGCTCTGAGGAAGCATACACAAGCAATAGAAAAGAAAAGCAGCAGGCAGAGCATCCCCTGGAGGAGAGCCTGAGTCAGTAGCTGTAGGGTTTGCAGAGACAGGACTTTGGAATCACAAATTTCGATTATGTTGATTGCGCCTGGATGTGTGCTCTGAACTAGATGCCACACAGAAGCAGTTGATAAGAGAAGCTTGAAAAACAAAGCCGGTAAAATGAAATCATGCTAAGCAAGCTAAAACACTATGTGAAGACTTTCAAAAATCCAGCCCTTTTAGAAAGGATACCTTTCTAAACCCAGCTCCATTTAGTGTTTAGCACATGAAAACTTCATTCTCCTGTCTGTCAATGGTCTGTCTCATTAATACTATTCACCATTGACTTTTTTTTCTTTTCCCTTGTCGAATTTGCATTTCTTCCTAAGAAAAGGCAAAGTTTTGCTTCTAAACTGTTTAGATTTAGATACTCAGCTTGGAAAATCCAACTCACCCCATGGAATTGCTTACCATTTTTCTTATCAAAAACACCCCTACCTAAAGATGGTCTGGGTTACATTCAAACTATTTTGCCTGAAGCAAATTAGGCAAATACCTTCCATCTTGTCCACTAAAAGCAGGAGGGTTACAGCAGACACATGCACACACCCACACAGACAGGAAGTCACATGAACTATTTAAGTAAGCATTCAGTCCTCAGCCATGTCCTAGGGCCAAAGTCCAGCAACTTGTGGGAGGGCACCATGCCAGCCTAACAGATGGACATACATATGGGTAGTCAGGACATCATGTGAAGCCATCAAGTATGGATACTGAGGGCATGGTTCCAACCTAAGAACATGAGCTTTCTGTGAAGGTTAGGGGATGTTAAGCTGGATTTACTTTCAAAAATAAAGAATAAATTCCATTGCCATGTCCAGGAACAGTTATGCTCTCAGTTAATCAGGTGGAGTTGTTAGTAGATAAAAAGAGCTTTTATTCTAGAAGAATTATTGCAAAGTAAAGTTTTAACATTTCACAAGGGAGATTTCATTCTGACAGATAAATATGCATTATTTGTGGGGAGATGAAGTTAATTATAGTGATTTTGCACTGGCAGTGCTTTCACCCTGCATCACCATCTTGCCCGTGCCTTTTTCCTAAAGGAGGCAGGAAACTGCTATTTGAGCAGTGAATGCAGCCCTGACAGCCAAACGCATTCTCCAGCAACCGTTATTGGGAGACTCAGTGTTGAGAACCACTGCCCTGTCCTGATGAGGAGAGAGTGAGAAAAACAGAGGCAGAACACCTCCCCACACATCGCCCTGGAGAGTACTGAGTTAGCATTGTTGATGCATGTGAGTGAAAAAGACGTGCGCATCCCATAGCCATCTGCTGCTATGTCCATCAGTAGGGGAGAGGAAGAGGTTAGGAATCATGCTTTGTGAATTTGATCCACTGCTACACCACCATTACACAAGGATGTGCCACAACCTGCTCAAGTGTGGTCCCATGGATTCACTGAATCATAGAATATGCTGAGTTGGAAGGAATCCATCAGGATCATCAACTCCAATTGAACTTTGACCACATAAATTTTCTCCCTRCAGTGGCAAGTAGCATTTCTGGATTCTTCCCATGTCACCTGGCCTTGCTTCCACTCAAGCAGGATTCCATCTCTTACTAACATCAGAACATCAAAATCTGGCTAAATCATGAACAGGTTTTGAAATTTTACCAATTGGCTAAGGATAGCATACGAAATTTTAATCCCAGGTACAGGGAGGGGACAGGCACCATCTTGGTTTATGGAGCACTCTGTATTCAGAGCAAAGTTAGGACAGGAAGCACTGAATTTCTCCTTGACTGCAATGAGATATTCAGAAGAAACATTGGAACTTTATGAAGATGACTATTACATATGTTTTGTTGATTAAAAGGGCTTGTCTGTTTCTTCCAGTCTTGATTTAAAAACATAAAAAGAGGGAGAACCACTGCTTCCTCTGATGGTTCATTCTAGAGGATGCAGCTTGAATTATCTGCTTTTAGCTTCCAGATATTTAGGTTCTTTCTGCTAGACTCAAGAGCTCCTTAGTATTCAGCACTCCTTCCATGAAATTACTGATTGCAATGCAAGTCACTTCTCAAACTACTGTTCACTAAACAACAAAGATTGACATCTTTAAGATTCACACCATTCTGAGGAATGCTATTTCTCTGGTCATTTTTATGCCCCCTTCCATTTTTCAATGGACATTAAGAATTCAGCTCCCTGAAAATGTATGCAGCAATCCAGTTTAGTCCCCTAAGTGTTATATACATAGGGAAAGGTTGACTTCTTATTCTACTTCTTTATGAAAGCTACGTTCACCATTCTTACATATTATCCTGTTATTTCATCTGTGAGACAATACATTCTGGGATATAGCTATCTTTTTTCGTTTCAGCCTACATGCCCTGGTTCTATAACTGTCTGACTAAATTTACCATTTCATAATGCATTTGTTTGCGTTTAATGTTCCACTTAAAGAAGAATTCAAATGCTTCTATTTAGACTCATTAGCATATCATTAGCCACTTCACAACTGGTTTTTGAAGCATCCATGCATTTCATAGAAGTGATTTTATATTTTCTTCAGATCTTTTCAAAGCAAATTAATGCTACTGTGGTCATTTCTGTGGACTTTCACTAGAAACTGGCACTGAATTGTGATCTCCCGTTAATGACTTTTTGGAAGCTCTCAGACTATTTGCAAACCATGTAATGCATACTTATAAGTATAGTGTTATTACTTTATTAGAATATTTCATAGAAATCAGTAGAATACCTTACAAAAGCATATGTCTGTAATGACTATTTGGTTGAGGATTTTATACAAAGAATATACTCATCAAATGAGATTTCTTGTCCATTAATAATGTCTGCATTACCACACTGAGTGAAATTAATTATATTCCTGTCAGATATTCTTTATTAAATTAATCTAACATCACAGGTTTCCTTATTTTGCTTACAACTGATGTCGGGCTCACTTCCATACAGTCCTTTCAACCACTCTATCCCTTTTATGAACACTGACACAATCATAGAATCGGAGAAAGGCTGCTATCCCTTTTATGAGTGCTGACACAACCATAGAATCAGAGAAAGGCTTGTATAGGAAGCAATCTTAAAGACCATCTCATTCCAACCCCCTTGACATGGGTAGAGACACCTTCCACCCGAACAGGTTGCTCAGAGCCCCATCCGGCCTGGCCTTAAACACTCCCATGGATGGGGCATTCACAGTTTCTCTGGGCAACCTGTTGCAGAACCTGAATACCCTCATAGTAAAGAATTTCTTCCTATTACTGGAGGGGCTTTTTGCTTAATGTACTCACTCTCAGTAGTCTCCTTAGTTGTCACACACCTCTATCCACTTGAGGTATTTCATACCTCTCAGTTTCCACAGATGTGTATTTACTTTCTCCATTCTCCATTCACTATATGGCTGTTAATCTCTATTTGTTCCCCTTACCTTTGCACTCAGTGCAGATGGACTTGCTAAGATTTTCAACACCTTTGAATTCTTACTCTTTGGTTATTTAACATTCTCATTAAGAATTGCCGTTTTTCATTCATATATTTGTCTGATTTCTCCCAGTTATTTCTGCTTACATTTTTCTCAACCATAGGAAATTACCCATTTAGAAGAACCGCTATTTTACTGCTTGGGATTGTTCTTTGTTTGTCTAAACTGATTGCAATCAGGTCATGAAAACCACCCCTAGGGCAGTCATGAACTTCTAGTCCAGTAAGTTATTCATATTTATCAGTTCTAATGAGAAATTAAAAAAACATTATGTTGGGCTTGGAGACTTTTCACTAAGAAACAGGTTTTTCTCTTATTACAAAAATTTAATATTTTACTGGTGTATTTGAAAAACCTTCAGTACATAGACTTCCTACCACACTTACTAATATGCATTCAAAATCCCACGATTTTGTATTACCAAGAACTCCTAAATACCACTACATTTTTTGTCCTGGGAGAACTTGTTTTATGATCCTAGTATCTTGACTGCTACCATCAGCTTTCAGAGTTGACTTTCTCACTGATGAGGGTTTCCAGATCATTGTCTCTGTTACCAAGACTGTCTCTGTTACCTTATGATAGCTACTGCATGCAACAAGAATCCCTAATTTTGTGTCTGGCTGTTCTCCCCCTTTAGATAAATTTTGCTGGATTACAGTTAAGTACTATAATGCACACAGTGAAGACTTTCTATCTGACCTTGTATATGATGACACAATTTTTTTTTTCTACAAGTTTGGGGTTGTGTATTTCAAGCTACCCATGATTAATTCACTTATAAAGTATCAGGAAGAGTATGTTTCCATGAGTATGATTTTCCAAGGGGATGATTTCCATGAGAAAGGCATCTATATTTAGAAAATGGTACTCTTTCCACTTGACCAATGGAACTGAATGTACATTGCACTTGTGAAAATTTGCAGAAATGACAGCATTTCTCTTTTGCCTCAGGGGACCTGCTGTTGATCTGTTTTTCTATATCACCCTTCATACTGTATGGMCATTTAATGCCTTCTTCTTTTTGATATCTTTTTAAGAACTGTATCACAAAAAAACCCTTAATCTCCCTGAAATGGCACAGTGTCAGTGAGAAGAGAATCTGGATCACTCTTTTACTTCCTGGTGTGCTCTGGACCAATATCTTGAATGAATGAAGCAAATTACTAAAATRGAGTTCTGGGGGGGTTTTGTTTTGTGGTTTGGAGTTGCTTTGGGGTTTTTTTTTTTTGTTCCGTTCTGCTTTGCAAGGTTATTCAGTCAGTTCTTAAAATAGTTTATGTAGTTTAATTTGGGGAAATAAATGAGGTTACTTTGACAAAAAAGTCTTAGTCTGCACATTTTCTGCAAGATGGGCSAATTTCAACAAACCTGAGATCCCTTTTCTCATGAACATAATAAGACATTTCTCAGTTGAATGCCCAGAGGTGCATAGCTTCTAATGAGGATTTAGAAAAGAATATCTAGGAGGAAAAAAAGAACTAGCAAGAGAGATAGAAATAAAGAGAGATTGAGGGGAAAAAATAAAGAAAAAAGGCATCTTCAATTTTAGCACATGTATTTAAATACTTCCTAACTCTTGGCCAACTAGCTAAAAATAAGAAATTAGAACCATTATTTCTCACCTCGTTGTTTTTCCAAATATTTATGTTTAAAGTATATTTACCTTTGAAATCATCAAATAATGTTTTTAAATAGACATTAAGATTCTGTAATTCTTTATTTTTCTGTTAAAAAAATGTGAGAGAAAATGTGTCCTACCAATATTTTTCACCTTGAGCTATACATCTGGTATTTGTTTGGTGCAGTGTTTTAAATAAGGTTACTGAAAATGTGAATGAAAAAAAATCAAAGCATTTTCACAATGAAATCCAGTAGTTTTCAAAACTATTCTAATTGCACATAATTCCACTTAATTAATGCAATTCCAATTCTGACCTTCCCTAATTAAAAATTCTCTGTCTTGAGAAAGACTGAAAAATGATTGAAAATTACTTAAACTAATATAAATGCCTCTTGATACAACTGAAAACATAGTGCTTTATTATTATTATTTGAGCTAAGTTATTATGGTTTTTTCACCCACCTCTTCAATTTCGGAAAAGAATCTGTCTTTGTCAGATTCTCTTCTGTCACTGTCTCTTTTCAGGTGGTACTGATCTATGCTCAATGACATTGGACATTGGTAATTTTTTATTACTGTCACATATTGGGATGATCTATGATTTAAGATATTACATTCTGGGTTCTCTTTTGTTAATAGACAGAAAAGTCTAGTGAAGTATATCCACCTTTCAGTACCCAACAAAAATCTCTTCTTTTAAAATGTCATCAGTTCAAGTATATCATGCAGCTGAGCAAACAGTGGATTTACTATTCACTGTTAATCCTGAAAATTACTTTTTAATATATTTTCAGTAAAATGCACATTTAAAAATATTTTTTTCTCACTGGAATCATGTGCAATGTAGAAAAAAAAATCACTTTTTAAATATTGTCCTCTAAAAATAATAAAAAATAAATTTTTAAAAAGTTTCAGTGAAATATTTGTTTGCTTCTTTCTAAAATAGCACTTCTGTTTGCAATATTTCCCTGTTAAAAACATTAGTTAATAAATTCTTCAGGTGTAGTATATCTTGCATTCACTGTAACTATACTGCAAGTGTCTGTAAAAGAAGTATTTATACTAAGAAAACAAGATGAGAAGCATTGGGCTTGCTTCATTCACATAGTCTGTAACACACGCAACACAAAATAATGAAAAATCCTCCTCACTGATTCCACAATTAACTTGCAAAGAGTTTACAGGCTTAATAATTAATTTATTTTCATAGATGTAGCCCAATGGGCAATCTGCCCTGACCTTCCACGCCTGACTGCTTGGCATCAGGTGCAATGCACTCAGAAACTTTCCACAGATGCAAGGAACTGGGCACAAGATGTTCAACTCTGTATGCAGAGACAGAATTATCCCCATTAACAAGTCAGAGACATTGCTTTTCAGAAGTAACACTGTTTGCTATATACTTCTGGAAGAAAGGGACAACATGTAAGAGATTTTAGACTAAGTTGAGGACTGGAATGATTCCAAGTAACACTCATGTTTGAACATACCATCTTTGCAAACTGCCTGTAGTGAGAACCCATCCAGAAAACAATTTCAGACCCAGACAAGAGTGTATCTCTGAGAAAGATCAGCTTGAGAGAGTGTTCAAGACTGGCTGTCGGAACTAGGCCTCCTGACTTCAGTCTGTGCTCTAGACAAACCCCCTCTGACAAAACTCAAATGTAGTTTTCAGGTGAGCCAAGACAGAACAAAAAGACAAAAGAAAGCCTATCTTGCAATTTCTGGCCTAGCTGTGGTCTCAATAGAATTATTCTACAGACAGTCTGGATCTTAAACAAGTCTTTACCCTCCATGTACTGTTTTCAACATTTTTCACTGTATGCTTTTTTACTGGTCTTTTCTTTATAAGCATGTAATATCACTGCTTGTTTATTTTTCATTTCATTTTTCTTTCCTTGACAAATATTTAATTGCTCTGTATCTTCTATACATGTTTATATATGCTTAAACAACAAAGCAGGAAACTGTCCTCCCATATAAAATGTTTTCAGCATTACAATTTATCACCATAGCCTATTAGTGTAGGTGTAGATATTATAATTAGGAGGTTAGCAATAATTGTGTCAATGCAGTAGCCAAAGAAATGCTGGAGTGAGCCGCTGAACAGTATTTATCTGCCAATTTAATTATATTACAAATGGGATAAAAAGGAGAGTAAATTAGATATTCATATACACAAGTCCAGTAATGAACTTGTCCACAGACTTCAGAGGGCAATTTTTTTCTTAGTTCGGTACTTTTAAAATTCTTCCCTCACTTTTAAACAGTGTAAGCTAATACCTTACCAAACCTAAATGCTTCTATAAATCAAGTCTTAGTATCAGCAACCATTTCAGCAACAGAATGAATATCTGTTTGCTAAGGAGGGTGGAGTAAAATGTCAAAGGAAGTGGGTTTCGTTTAATCACTGTAAGCTTCCTAATAAATATCAGCCAAATATATTCTTCTTGTCTCTACCTATCCCCCTTGAAAATAGCTATTCAATTGAAAAGGGATATAATACATTTCAACCTGCCATCTATTTTTAGTTGTTCTCTGCAGTGAATCTTTTAGAATAGACAGGCACACAGATATAGGAAGCGTGTGAATTCCCATCCTTGCCACTCATGGTAGCTCATTTTCAGTCAGATGGAATTGAAAAATGGTGACACAGCTCACAAGATACAGGTAAAAGATAAAGAGAACTGTTAAACCCATTGCCCAAAGTTCTATACGGAAATTTACAAGACACATTTTAATACTGTGGGGCTGTTATCTACTAATTCAATTGTGAAAATGGGATCAAGAGTTTCTTTGAGTTATCCTTAAATCCTTCATTCATTTTTGATGCTGGTTTGATTAAAAYCCTTTTCTTTGTATGCCTCAGTCTTAACACCTTTAGAAGAAAGTAAAATTATACCTGTACACATTGAAGGACAGCAACAGGCAACACTTGCAATGCAAGCTGGGATTCCTGGAACAGATGCTCTTTATGGCTACCAATATAATCATCTTTAGTCTTAGCATCAAATTTTCTCCTATTCCCTATGTGTGCAGCTACATAACAAATGCAGAGCGAAGAAGAAGGGAACATCCAAGGGTAATTCTTTCCTATAGAGCCAAAGTTTTGACAAAATTTCAATAGGGTCTTTACAAATCAGATGTCTCCAAAGGTCTGAATAAGTGCAAAGGTGCAAAGAGCTGCAGGTACAAAGTCAGAAGTATCTGTCTGATATTTCTTTCATGGGCTTGTTACTGAGTTGAGCAAGTAATTGTGTGGTATCTGTCTCCAGAGATCTGGTTCTACATCACAAAGTTCTGGAAATGTTCTCAGGGCTGATTCAGTACTTCTTCCACTCATTTTTATTGTATAAACAAGAAGASTAAGTTTTTTAAATCTGTTAACGAATAGTTAGTTTTAATTGGCACAAAAATAGTTTGCAAAGGTATTTGGAGCCCTTTAGCATAACACCATATGAAATTTTGCATAACTRGGTTCAGCATAGCATTACAGGAATAGAGTTCTTAGTATGATTTGAGAAAGAAAGTATACCCTTGCATTATTGAAAACAATATTCCTTGTGCCCTACTGCATTGTTCCTACTTTCTCCTTAAATAGAAACAGAAAGAAATAGATTTTAAGTCCTTGATTGGTCATGTTGAGTCCCCACATCACAATACACATCATGCCTCATTATTTGACAAACTGGCTTTACTTGAATATTCAATACACATCCCCAGTGCAATTGTCCCTAAATGCCAACTAAACCTCAACTAACACTCTGTTTGCTTAGAGTGGACCTCAAAGTGGAGGCAAATAGGCTTCTGAATTTTAAGCATAAAAGAAAGGACTTTCTTCAGTGATAAGTCACAAAAACCACACAAAGCAGAGCAAATATTCCCTGGGTACTGTTTTTCTTTCAATTTCCTTTTCTTTGTCTGTAACCTTTCAAGAATACAAAATGCTTTGCTATACTGGTCTCATTAATAAATTACAACCAGTGCTTTTCAGGTGCCTTTCTTCTGCACAATTCACAGTATTTGTTTACTAAAACAAGTTTTTAAACCTTTTTGTTACCAGAATCTTGACAACAGATAGGAAAAAAAGGKTTTGGCTTACTACCATTTCTTTTTTTAAAGATTCGCTGAAAGTAGCTATGGAGCAGGAAATAAAGCCACAATTACATATCACACATGAGGCTGTATCAAGTATGAATATTCTGCTTATCCTTAGGGCATTTCAGGAATGCAAAAGTCTTAGCAGCTGTGTGCAAGAGACAGCATTATTTTACAAGATCTTGCATTCCTCTTCCCATCTTGCCTTCCAAGTAATTCCTCTACCRCAGAATTCCTGTGACTCTTCCTCACTCTGTATAAGGAGCATGTGCATGTCCTTTACCTGCCAGCATTTAGTGATAAAATGGACTATAAACAGCAGTTTAGGCCAGAGAACAAGACTTCCATTAACTTCCATTTCCTATGGTCCCAAGAGGCTTGTTACTATTTGTATGCTGGGCATGGTGGATAAAGCCCACAATCTAAGCCTTCCTGTACATCTGCACAAAGCAGGACAATATTTCCTTTCCCAAGACCAATGCATACATTTCATTTCATTAAATTCCCTTTACTTTCTGCCTGGACAAGTATTACAACTCCAAGACCTTCCCCAAGCTGAAAGAGTAGAAAGCGATGGGGTTTTTTGGCCTTTAGGAAGGAAAAGAATATTGAAATTGTGAAGTTTAGGAGTTAGTGGAAAGCCATGCTCTGGCTTCTTAT
Source organism: Amblyornis subalaris (assembly GCA_018881555.1). Lineage (NCBI taxonomy): Eukaryota > Metazoa > Chordata > Aves > Passeriformes > Ptilonorhynchidae > Amblyornis > Amblyornis subalaris. Next base: position 1,149,854 of record JACAXG010000025.1, read on the forward strand.
CCCAAAGATGAAGACTCCATGATGAATAGGCAAAGATAGAGAAGGTCTTTGATCTTCCACATTAATTGTCCCTCAGATTAGCTCTCCCCGAAGAAGTTCTTATTAACATYGGGCAATCCCCATAAACCATACTACGATGAAAGGAAAAATAAGGCTCTAAACATGGACACAAGATTACAAAATGAGATTGGTTATGTTTTATTTCATAGTGTTCTTTGTATTTATGGAAGACAACTCTTGCTTAACAGAGAAATATTAAGATTACACTTAGTGTGATAGTGATCACACTCTAATAATGTCAGAGTAACTCGTGAAAAAATGAATATATGAAAAGAGTATTTCACCTCGTTACTAACAAAATGGGAACTATGTGGGCTTTTCTATGTCCCCTTTCAGTAAAGTGATGATAGAATTAAGACTAAGCTTAGTACACAATTGAATATGAAATATATTCAATTGCATTTCTACTATAATTGGTAGTTCTAAGTTTATGCCTCTGAGAGAAGGCATTTTGAGCATTTGTTTTGATGACAAAAGTGTGAATCATATTGAGGGAAGTGGAGAGTATTAATTTCCAAAATAAAAATAGTGATTATTAAATAAAAGTGCAAATACCCAGCTTCTTTCTCTTGTTCCTGTATCACCATAAAACTGCGTTACTGCGGACATGTTTCATTCAGAACTGTCTTGCAAACAATAAACAGGACCGCCTAGATCTGGAAAGGCAGAGTATCTCTGCCTCTATATTTTAACTGTCTTTGGTTTTGTTCTAGTAGGCAAGCTGTTGTTGGCTCCTCCTTTGTTCTGTTTTGATTTATTCTTTGTCTCCTTCAATTTTAAATGAGAAGCAGTGGCTGTGAATTGTACAGATACCTGCACTGGACTTCTTATAGGTCATAGAAGTAAAAAGTTATCACAATCCCATCACATACCTCTGGTATGAGGTCACTGTGCCCAGAAATTTCTACTTGCACAGAGACAACGTCTTCAACATTTTTCTTCCTATAGCCTTACTCAGTTGTCTACAGCAGCTCTAGTAACAAAAAATATCTGAGAAGTCGTAAATTCTTTGGCACAGGAAGCCAAGTTTGATTCCAAAATATATTGAAACCAGTCTCATCCCTAGAAAGGCTGCCCTCAAATTTGTACTGAGTGGAGGAGTCTAAATTTTTAAATGGTGCAGACAGCAACTGTCAAACCCATTCAGGGCAAGAGGGCTCCAGAGACATCCTGTAGAACCACGAAGAATTTTGAAAGGTCCCCCTTGTGTGAAATGTGGGAATTCTGCAGAATTAGGACGATTACCTGAATGCCAGTGTCTCATTTTTCAGAGATCCTTTGAGCTTGGCATATATAATGGCCTGTGAAGATTTTGTTCCCAGGAAGGCTGAATCAAAGTAGTTGTTTGGGATTTGTCATTTTTCAACGTTTACTTGTCAGATTTTTCAAATGAGAATTTGGAATGTCTTCACTCTTGTATTAGTGTACTTTCTTCTCCAAATTGCTTATAAATGGAACTACTACAATTCAAATAAACGAATGCAGCTGTATCTAGAAGATGCAGTCTGATAAAAATTTGCCCTAGAATCTTCTATGGAAAATCACTGGAAAGGTAAATAGATTTTATGAACCAGATTAATTGGTTTGATGTGCCTGCCTTGTACTTCCCTCTTGAAGCAAGTCAACTTTAAACACTAAGCAGACAGATATTTAAATAGGCTTTGCTTCATCAGAATTGCTCAAATGGTGCAATATATCCTTATATAACCCCAATATACCCTAAGTCATTATTTCTTAAATATTTATTGTCACTTATGTATGTGTTTTGGCAGTTATTTGTTTCACACAAGTCTGTCTGGTCTTGTGAAATCATACTGTTGAATACATAAGCACGGAATCATACATCGTATCCACATAGCAAATAGGGGAGTGAAAACTGTTTTTCCCATGTGGATATTTTTCCACTAATTTAACTAGATGAAACAGTGGTCTTTACAATGTCACAAATAAAAGAAAACAAGTCCCTATAACCATGGAATTCAAGCTGACAAGAAAATATCCAGCTTGTCCTCTATCATCTCCAACAATGATAACAAGAAAGCAAAACAGGTATATTTCATTATTACTCCTCAATAGTAATCATGAGAAAATTCATTCRGAAAATTCGTATATTGCTAAATATTGAATTTATTAATTATAAAGGTATTGTTTTCTTAGCTGTTCTCATTAAATCATCCAGTTGCCCTGTGCTGTTAAATAAGAAATGCAAATTCCAAAAACTTCATTACCATTTTTATTGCTCGTCAGAAGCGTATCTTACTTTTGAAATATTTAGCATAGAGACAAAACAGGAAAAACATCCTGAGTGCAATGAAGAGCAGTAGGATGCCAGAGTGCAAATACTGAATGATTGTTTGTAAACAAGCTATTTCTTATTATTTCTTTATTGCTATCAACTCTAACAACTCAAAGCTTATCTTTTGAATTTGCCAATATTCTTTCTTTGTACCCATCTCTTCTTTTTAAACCACACTAGAGTATTCCTTGCTATTTTGAATTTTGTATTTCCTTATTGCCACTTCAATAGAGTTAGATACTGATAAGTGTATAGCAGATAGCAGTGTCTGTACTAAAGACAAACACTAACAGTGTCACTAACAGTGACTGCAACTGGCACTGTATTTTTGTTAACTTGCAGAATTCCACTTTCAGTCATACAAAAAAATTTAAATATTCTTTGCCTCTTAAAAAGCCTGGGTTTCTTGGAAAAACTTCAGACTAATGAACTACAGTGGACTTACTGGCCTGTGGTGTATTTGGTCTTCAAAGGAACTGTGCTGAATTAAACCACATATGAACTTTTCCTGGTTTTGTTTCCAAAATATTTTTACATACCGCTTAAATTTTCAATCCTCTGGGGTTTTTTGCCATGTTCTTAAGCTGTGGACTGCTAAAACAGCTTCTGCATCTCCCCAGAGATGCAGATCCCTAGCTCCAGTACAAATGAGTTTTGTAAATCCTTGAGGGCAGAATGTTCTGCACAAATGGGAGATAGTGTCACTACTTAGTGTTGTGAGAAGCATTTCAAAAGCTGAAACACCCTTGCCATCAAAAGCAGGAAAGTTTTTAAAGAAGTCTCCTCATCATCSTCCTTTGCAAATACTAATAAACACTTGATCCACTGAAGTCCAGCATTATTCAAAGCCATGCATGCCTCAGCTAAGTCCCACTTCCACATATTGGGGGGATATCTGATCAATCTATAAATCTGTGTGTCAAAACAGTCTATATAATTTCCTCCCCAGCAAATCAATAAATATAATTGTGACTGTTTAAACTCAATATGTATTTTTATTAGTTAGCTAAACCCACAGAGATTATTCTAAATTCTCTTCAGCCCCTCTGTTTAACCAGTCTATGTTGCAATGGTTGGCCTGCAGCACTTCTATTTTTAGCTCTAATGGAACGGTCTTAAATTGCTTATTTTCTGTTTACTAAAGACATTGAGCTTGTAACCATGGAAACTGTGGCAAGTGCCACAGCTTAACTGTTTTATTAAATGGATGGAAGTTACAGCTGCAAAACTTGAAAGGCCAGCATGTCAATTTTATACATAACTCAAATTGCCGTATATACCACATTATAGCAAGCACTACATTAAATGTGAGAAGCCAGAATCTGATCTTGGTTATAATGCTATAAATTGTACTATCTCTCTCCTCAATGGAAACAAACAAAAAAAAATTATTCTTGTGCAATCCAGATCAGGATCTGTTTTTGTCAAATTGTGCAGCCTGTCAAGTTTCTGTGATTACTGCTTTTGAGTGCCTAAATTGCAGATGATGTACATTAAACCAGTCCCTAGTTATCATGGAAAGACCCCATCTCACAGTTGTGTCTGCATGAAGCTTTTAGCATATTATTGTATTGCTTACAGCAATCACATTATTTTTGGAACCACTATGCTGTGTAACATTAAKAGAAGGGATTAAATCAAAACTAATGACCTTGTCAAATGAAACTTCTAAAGCTAGTGGAAGAATTAACAAAAAGAATTCCTTAAATCTGTAATTAGGCTTTTAAGCAAGAACACCCCAAGCACCAGAGGTGTTGAAAATTTACACTCTCTGTTACTTTCAGTATAGGCTGAGTATGCTCCATATATGTGAAAACGAGGGTATTTTTAAATTCATACTTTAAATAGTATATAAYGTTTAAGTCAAACACTTCTGAAAATTATTGAAAATTATTAGCACAGTTTGGAAGATTTTTGTGATGGAGTATAAAACAAAGAAATATAATTTTTAAGACAAACCTAAACATTTGACAGCCTCCAAAAGACTGAGAGCTAAAATAAGAATAGTGTTATATTTACATCCATAAATACTTAATGCATGACTCATCCTCTGTAATAGAACCAAATGCTTGAAGAATGTTCAACATTTAGAAGAATAAGGTTCTGCTTTCTTCGCAAGGACTGTGGTTGGAATAGTGTTCACATTGCTACTTTTGGTGTTAAATGTCTCCATATTGCAAGTCTGTCTATATAGGCACTTCCAGTGAACAAAAAAAACCCGAAAAGTAAAATTGACATTTTAAAGGAAAGACCTTTTGGTGAAGGTAAGACTCCAATAAATTATGAACAATGGTATTTCTTTCTATGAAAACATTCCCATTTAAATTAAAGGATGGGATATTTGATGCTCAATTTTCAAATTCAAAGAAACATTCTTCTTTGTCTGTTGGTGTAACTAAAATTACTGAAGTAAAAAAAAAATTCATTTTCCTTCCATTTATGTATTTCTTTCGTTTTTCTTTTTAATCCATCTGCAGGATCTACCTTCATTTGCAACACCCACATAATTCCAGTGAAAAATCAAGAGGGAGTAGCAATGATGTTTATTATTAACTTTGAGTATGTAACAGATGAAGAGAATGTGGCATCTCCCGAGAAGTGCAAGCCAATATTACCATCTAAACTTGTAAATCGTAAGTTACTCACTGAAAGTTCTCTGCTTACCTCTACTTTTATCTGGCAAAGTAATTAACATGGTTAATTAAGCAATAAGGTTACCAAAGAATGCAATTGATTGACTCAATTCAGACAGACTCTGAAACAATAAGAAGTTAAATGTAGCAAACCTACTGCAAGATGTTGGTGAAATAATCTATCAGATCTTTGGTAGTACTAACAGCATATATCTTGTGAGCAGTACTAGGACATATAAATTCATAAAAATTGAAATCTTCCACAGAAGTGCATTACCCTTGACAAAAATCAATTAGAAATGGAAAATTGAAAAAAAAGTGTTATGATATAGACCAAATATTTCATCTTAGCCTATTAAAAATTGAATATTTCTATTTTATAAAAAATAATTGGTGGCATGTGATTACTAGTTGGTGAAATGTGATTAAATTAGACTAGAAAATAAAAAAACACAGTTAAAACATAATTAAATATCCTGATTTTATCAAATTGAAGTATTTAAATGGACTTGAAGGATGTGGGAGGGTTTTGRATGTACAGGAAATGGTTTTGCTTTCATTCCACTCTGGAATATAAGTATTGTCAAAATGAGAAAACTCAACACACAAGTCCGCTCCTTATACAACTACACTGTGCAGCTTTCTGTCCCACTATCTGCAAAATGTGTGCTCCTTTGCTGACCTTCACTCTGTGCAGCAACATCACATGATCCTTCTGCTTTGCATCTGCACTCACATAATCTGCTCTTACTACAAGATTTCCCAGAACACATCCCACTTGTACAARCTCTTCGTAAAGCACGGCATGCTCTAACAGTGAGCATTAACACTCACCCCTGGCTGGCTCAGCAACAGTTGGAAAATACCTTTTCACACTGTGATAATCTTTAACATTAGTACAATAAAGAAACCTAAGTATTCCAATTGTTAAATCAACACTTCAGCTTTCTTTAGTTAGGAAATACAAACTGGTGCAATCTTCACTGTTAGAAGCAAGGGGAGAACTTTCCTGATATAAACACTACACAGTACCTGAAGTGTCCATATAAGCCTACAATGACAGGGTATATAAGACTCTGGCAAAGAAAATTTCCATTACTGGAAACTTGCAGCCTGCAAATAATTATTGTTGACCAAATATCACTGTTTTAGAAGAGCCTTTGTAAATATTCTTTAAAATATATATTTAAAGTCTTGTGCTTTTATGCTTCCTTTTCTTATTCTGTTTTGCATTTGGTTTGGTTTTTTTTTTTAATAACCAATACAGCAGGTTTCTGTTGCAGTTTCTTTTGAGATACCAAGAAAACACTTTCCTTTTTCTAGTAATGATACAGTTAAAATCCCATTAAGGGGTATCAGGAAAAATAATAAAATTACATCACAAAAAAATTTATAACAAGTATATCAGGTAAACCCTACTCATATTCTGGTTTTATTTTAGCATACCATAATTTTGAGAGTTTGAAACATCTTACTTCCTCGATTTAAAAAGCAATTTTATAACATAAATGAAATTGTTCAGCTTGTCCATGCTTACTGTGGTTTTATTGACAAAATAGAAGGTAAAATACCAATTGGGGGGGAAAAAACAGAGCCTCATGACTTGAAAAAGAGCATTTTGTTCTGCTGTATGTGACATATCACTGTACATTTTCARGTGTTATCACATATTTTAAAGTGAAAAGCCACTAAAAAGGAAATCCACAAAAAAAACCCCCCACTTTGTCAAAACATCCTTCTCTTGTTTTACAGTATTTACACCTGACATACACAGGGGATTTCCTTGCCGAGAGGTCTTGAAAAATGAGTAGATGGGCCTCCAATCTCAGTACATAACAGAGAGATCAAGGTACAAAAGGAGGCAAAGAAAGGTGACTTGAACAATGTTCCTGCTAGTGGGTACAGCCAGATGCCAGAAACTGGCAGAAACTAGAGCAGGCACGTGGCTGCTCCCTCTTCTACCTAGTTGCTTATGGTTTCAGAGCAGACTGTTGTGTGGGCCGGATGGCATGGATGGTGATATGAAATATGCTATATAGCCAAAAATTCCTCTTGGCAGAGACATTTCTCAAAAAAGAGGCCAAACTATGCAAAACATCCAGAAATAACTCCAAGATATTGTGTACAGTTCAATGGTGGTTTTAAATTAAAACAAACAGACAAAAACCTTGAAATCTAGAAAAGGCAGAGAGAGACCAATAAGCTAGAAAAGAAGTCAAAAAAAGGTGTATTGTTTACCAGTAAAAACATCTTATTTTAAGTCATGTTCCCAGCATGAGAAAAGTACACAGCAGATTCTCCAGAGGCAATTCGTTTTTCATCATCGCACTCTATTTAGAACAGGTAAATCAGGTAAATCTCTTTTCACTGGATCACATGCAGAATGGACAGTAACGGGTACTGGTTCAGGAAAAAAACCTGAAACAAACAAAATCCCTTCAAATCCGGCAACCAATTTAGAGAATAAAAATAGAGAGGGAACCAGACACATAACAAGTGCAATACATCTCTGACAAACAAGGAAAAGCAACAGCTAATGACAAAAGACAAAAGGTTTCAGATTGCATTAACGTCTACTACCCAGAAGCACACAGATCATGAGACATTTCTTTCTAGAGCTCTTTAGATTGAGTTTTCTCATATTAGAATGCCTTTTCAACATGAGAGCAAATAAAAATGACTGAGCCAGGTTGCAGGAGAGAACTAAAAGTTACTAGGAAACAAATAGATTGCAGCTATTTTCCTGACCCTAGAAAACTTTTCATATTCTCATTCTTCCTCTAATTGATTTATCAAGAGTTGATCAAATTTATCAAGGGCATATTTGAAAAGCCTTTCCTTTTTTCTAAAGACATCTATTCCGCAAGCTGCAGCCAACAGTTTTTAACACCACCACTTACCACAGGGCTCCTCGTGACTGAAATTGCCACTGAGGTGAGCTCAGTTGGTTACAGCAGGGTGCTAGTATCATCACAGTTGTGGGTTTGATCCCTCTGTGGGTCATTCACTTGAGAGTTGGACTTAATGATCCTTCCAATTCAGAATATTCTTTGATTCTGTGAAATCTAACACAATGTAAGAGAAAAGCATTTCATGCCGTGAAGAAAAGAGGGGTTCCAATCTGTTAAAGGGCTGAAGGCCCTCTGCACAAATGAAAGACCTATGGAAGGCAAGTAACGTTTGTTAGGTTTAGCTCAGTGACTACATTTAGCTCTGGATTGGCAGAAATTTTAAAATTTATTGGCTGAATACCAACAGATATTTTAAACAGTGTTTGTAAGCTCTCTGGGACAAGGATCCTGTCTTTTGTTATGTGCCATGATGATGGCTAATACAGGTTCTGATTCAGCATTGGGCTTGGCAGATGATGATAATAATAGATTATTAAAAAGAAAACATATGTTGTGAGGGGTTTGATGACCACATTTGAGTATAAATAGAATTCTTTCTAGTCTGGTGCTCAAGACCTCCTATTTTATATTCAGTAAATGGCTGAATAGGCCCTAATGTGAAAAGTGAAGATAGTGGCTTCACAATAGCAGTGTAAAAGTCATTTCAGCTGATCCTTTTCTTCCCTTTTTTCCCATTTTTTCTTGCAAGAATTTATCACGAGTTCTCACTGGCAGCCAGAACAGTGTTTGCATAATCGAATAGTGAAATTTTGGAAGATCCTAGCATGCACTAAGTCTGTAAAGAAATACTAAATCACAGCAAATGGATTTTTCATTCTTTTCTGTTTCATTGCTTTTGTGGTTTGCCACAATCCTATTTTTCAATATATGCCAGTTCACTAGTAAAACAAAGGAAGCCTTTGTTAATATATAACTCTTTCCTATTAGGGGGAAAAAAGTGTAACCCCAAACATTTGCCCTATCTTTTCGTTTAAACTTCTAATCAAATTTATTTAATACTACCTCTGTTCCATCTTTATATTCAGACACATGTGGAAATTTCTTCTGTATGTACTTATTCCAAAACTGGGTAACGTCCTCTTCTCTAGTGAGAATATATCTGTACAATGTGCAGTTAAAATGAGACTTAAAGAAAGTTATTTCTGCTACAGATGTCCATTCATCATTCAACCCTTCTAAGTTTGGTCTCATTTCCATATATATGAGAATTCTACTCATTCTTACTTCAATTATTTTCTAATATGTTTATTTGCTTTTTGTGTTGCCTTTTCTTAGATCATGTAAATGTTTTATAATTCCGGAAATTAACATCTCTACCCAAAGATAAAACAATTCCTTTACCCCGCCTCACTATACCTGTGAAGAACTTGAAGACATGAATACCTGCTTTTTAAGTGAAACAATATTTGTGTAGCATGTTGAAGTGTTAACATTGATAGTTTTGAGCTACGTAAGCCCTAAAAATGGATTTTACTCATGTCAAACAGTTCTTATGGACTGTTCTCTCTTACATCTTGTCAGACACTAACATTTGTTTGATTGTCACTATAATGATAAAAAATTATTCCTAAAAATGTAGTTCATAAATTTTCATAAACCTAACCATTTGCAAAGCTGCATAAAATTTTGAACTCCAACTGAAATAATGCAGAAATAATGTATATTTAGCGAGATACTTCTAGTAAGAAACAACTCCTTCCTGTTAGAYTCACTATAAGAGAAAACAGAGATTTGTGTAGATTTTCTACAATGAACTAAATTAAGAAGAGATGTGATTTTATACCAGCTTAGCAAAAACCCTTCTATCATTTAAATTTGTCTACTAGTAACAATTGTTAACCAAAATAACATAAGAATTCCTGTTCAGTGTGTTGTACAAACTTCATTAAACTCCTTATTATGAAGTATTAAGCTATAACTGCTGTGTTTAAATATGGTTTTTAAATCACTTGTTGAGGAAAGGTACCCTTCATGTCCAATTTTATTCTCARATCTCTCAAATGTTTCAACCTGGCATGTTCATCCACTGCATTATTTTATGAGAAATTTTTACAGCAATTTACGGAAGTAGTGGCATCAATTAATATTTGCTCATGGCAACTGATTCTGTTCCTCAAAGCTATGAAATACTTTGTGTATGTAAAACTAGTGACTACAACATATCAAAATCAACCACGACACAGATTGAACTCAGAAAATCAGCAGCCAATTCACATTCACAGAAAGCCATAGATTTGAGGAAACTGACTTCAATATGAAGAATGTGGCTAGAATTTTTCTACTCAAAAGATTTGTGGGATTCCACAAGATGAGAAAAATATTTCAGAACATAATTCCAAGTTGTCTTCATTTTCTGCCCCACCTAGAGTATTCTACTTTTTTACTGACCTATAAGTGTTTTTTCTAACATTTACTCCAGCCCTGTCTAGATCAAAACTTCTATGAATCAGTAGGCTGAAATAGCTAGTCAGATGAGGTAACTTTATCACAGGTTTTATTCATTTAATTTCAAAACACTTTGACTAGCTAAAAGTACTAACTTATAAGCTAAATATTGTTTCCAAAACACAGTGTTCATTACCTCATGGGAGATAGCCCAGAAAGTTATTTGATTAAACATGCAAGTGCATTCTGCCAAAGAGGGATATTTGAGGATTGTCAAATTTTATCACTTTTTTTATGGATTTTATCACTTCAAAACCTATAAACCTAATAAAGACACCCTGGAATACCTTCTTGGGTTTCTTCCTGTGAAGGAAATGAGAGGATCTGTTATACATCCAATAAAAGGGTACTTTTTGGATAAGGTTCAAATAAAATGAAGAGGCTAATATTCTAAAACAGCTAAAACCATAAACAGAAAATCTTTGAAGCACCTTCTTCAACGTGCTTGATCTTCAGCAAGTTTGCCTCTTTCCTGGCCCTAGCAACGGAGTTACATCTCAGAAGTAGAGATCACTGCATACACTAATGTTGCAAACAAGCACAACTGCAATTTAAATCAGGCCTTTCCTTCAAGTCAAAAAGCAAGCTCAAAAAAATGGTATTTGCTTTCCTCTATGCAGAGCACTTTGCTATATAAGTAAGCATAGCAGTTTAGTGAAAGGCAAGCATATATTTTTTCCTAAAAATATTAGGACTACAATGTTGTCATGAAATACCTAATACTGTTTGATGCATACAATTTTGTCTCATAGCACATGGCATATTTAAGTAATAGTAACCCCCTGACTTTGCCCAAAATGTAATGAGAAATTTGTCCAGGATCTTATTTTAGCTGCACCACCGGGAGCAAATTCATCCTAAGTGAGAACTAGCCAAGAAAAATTGTGTTCAGGAGGACAAAGGTTTCTATCTAGCCAACCAGAAGCATAGTTCTGAAAACCCCATTGTAAATTACTTGTATATGTCTCCAAGGTAAATTACAGTAAATATTAGGCAAACTGAAACAGTGTTGAACCCTTAGCTAAGGAATGTGGCCAAACACCAGTCACCAGTAAAAGACAGAAGAACCTCTGCTACTATCACCTTCAGTGCACCACAAACACCTAACTGCCTAAATTAACAGCCACTGAGATAAATAATTTTTCTTAGTTTTCTTTTACAGACAGAGAAATACAAGTGGAGTGGCTCTACTTCTGTTTCCTCATGATGGTTCTGTTGGGGCTCAGCTTAGAAATGAAGCCTTCCAGGATTCCATGAACTGTCATTAGCTGCTTGCATTACAGCCTCACCCAGCTATGATCACAGAGTTATTTTGCTATATCTTGTACAAACATTCAATTAAAAAAGCAATCTCTGCTTAAAGAGATTGAAAACCAAAAAGAAGGAATGACACAGCTTTCAGTAGCTTTCAGTGGAGGCAACTTGTGTATACGAGGCAGGCCTTCCAGTCATACATTTTTATTAATTTTTAGCAGGTCTATCTATCTGTTCCTTTCAGGACCTTGAAAACAGGGGGGTTCTTTGAGGTAACTTGAAGGCTAGGATAATGATTTTGTGAAGTTATTGCACATTATAATACATACYCTCAGGAAAGTATAAAGCTAGTGAGTTTTGCTTCATTCTCTGATGGAAGAGACAYGTCTCTATTATTCATAATAAGAATTAGCACAGAGAACTTAACACATCTGTGCTCTTGCTATATTGAATTATAGATTTTGACCTTGAAGAGGGAAAAATCAAAAGTATCAGGGTATTTCAATCTTAGACAAAGATGACTCTACTAGAAAGCAGAAAAAATTTCCAATGGATTTGAGAAGCTTTCAGATGGACATTGTTTACAAGAAATATGGGTTTTTATCTATATTCTTCAGCATGGAGCAGATATAGTTTTAAGATAAGCAAACAAAATAGATCTACAGATAAAAATGAGGGAATTTACCACCACCTTGTCTTATTTCTCAGGCATAGAATCCTATCATTGTTACTTTACTGTTTTAAGCACCCAGGCAAGTTGGGCGTTTCAAAGACCTGAAAGCAACTGGCGAGGGCACATAGTCTGCAGAGTTCTTGCCATGAAGATATGAAATAAGAGAGCCCTATCAGGAATAGGAAATTAAGGTCATATTCTAAACAAGTGTCAGTGAATAAAAACTATTCTTCCTATGGAAATTATGAATTCTTCAACTTTTTAGTACGTTTCATCCAAACAAAATTGTCATTGCCTAGCAAAAAATTTATCACTAATTACAAGTTCCATTTCATGAGAAATAGCATGTTAGTCTGTATACACCTACTTTAGTTTTCTGTCCAGAACATTAGCCAACTTTAAAACTTGGTAATTGGAAATATATATTGATCTATCCAAAAAACCTTAGCAATTATCAAATAATCTTTAATTTTCCAAATAAAAAGTCAATGAACTCTGAGAACAATTCTTCTGTGTATTACATATATTGTATGTGAATTCAAGCTACCTGAATTTGCTTCTAAAACGTGTGGAAATTTGATATTCTGCCTTCTTTTCTTAACAGTCTGTTTATTTTTTTTAATCTGTTTCAAGCAAAAGCTTTTTGTAAATTTAGTTTAATTGTATTTCAGATGGTAACAACCTTTCAAGTGGCTCTTCTTCAGGTAAATCTATCCTCTAAAATTCTATCTACTAAAGTCCTTTTATTGCTTTGTTCTGGCTCTATTATTTCAAGATCTCATTACATTTTATATATTTCTAGAACAGTGCAAGTCATAATATGGCTCTTGCTCTCACTGTCTGCATATTTATTTCTGCAAAACTATAGATATAACAGGTAAACTATTAAATTTAGTATAATTATATGACACATAAAATCCAAATTTAATAATACTTCTCATCTTATTATTACTGAAAATTGCAGTATACAGAGCATAAAAAAACTTCAATAATACATGAGACAAAACACATCGTGGAAATTGATAGGAGTATATGAACTCAATGTTAAAACATAAAGAGAACATCTTCAGGCTTGCTGTCTCAGAGAAAAGCAATATTTTTTATCCTATGAAGTCTGGCAACCGAGGTGATGAATGGTTGAGAACTTCTTAAGAGCTTGATTTAATAGATAGAATAAATTCTTTTTTTCAGTTACCAAAAACCCCACCATATTCTCACCAATATAGCTAAATATTATGCTAGGCAACAAATAATTTATATACAATATTTGCTGCAATGCTTGCTTTTTTATTTCATTGCAGTTATTTACTTTTTTCTCCTTTCCTACTTCTAATTACATTTAAGAAATAAAAATGCAAGAAGTAAAATCTCTTTCTGAGAGGACAAAATATTCTCTTTTCTTATGGCTTTTTTACCAAAACTCTTCAACTCCTATAATTTTAATGAATAAGATATAATTAAATGATATCTCTACCAACAAGTCAGAACAAAAACAGGTAAATGTACTGATTCATATTAACGTTCAAGGATACAAGCATTCTGTCTTTTGAGGGAGACACTGTGAACATTGCTCGGACTAAATTCACTGGTCAACCACACACAGCATAGCCCTACAAGCAGTCCTTCCTTTCATATTCTGACAGAGTCCTATGTGCAGATATCAAAGTTAAAACTTTCTCACTTACAAGGGAACATAAAGAAGATTTCTGGTTTCTTATACTGGTAGAAGTCACATACAACCTTAGATTTTAGAGAAAACTGAAAGAAGTGCCAAAATTAAAGGAGTGCATATCAGAAGATAAAAATAAAAGTGCATTCAGTGTCTGAGAATTATGAATTCTAGCTTCTAAAGTTAATAATTGCATATGCCTTGCTTTTTCTTCCTGAAAATAAATGAAGATTATTTAATGAGCAAAGCAAGAAAATTATCCACTTAAGTATGCTTCAATACATTTTGAGAAAAAGAACTGAAAAAACATAATTTTCTCTTTCTGTAATTCTCTGTCCTAAGGCCTGCTGTGCCCAGACAGAAAATAAGGCATTATCACATGCCTCAGTGTTTGCTTAGAGTACACTCAAGTATTTGCCGCTATTTTAGACTGTCAGTGTTTGGGGATTCCATTTCTCAAAAGCAATTATTTCCTGTAGTCTGTTGCATGATTTGTTAGATGGTATTTTCTAAGCCTTTGAGTAGCAATTCAACTATTGTCTGTGTCTGTATTTCTGATAACCTAAATCCTGAAATTCTGTGACAGTAGAGATTCAATTATGAGAAAATCTTTCAGCAAAGAGCTGACTTGTGCTACTTTGGTGAAAGTAATTTTGCTTATTGTTTGAGGARGCTTCAGAACAAAGATACTGTTAAATTAGCCCATGCTCTGGAGTACAGTCTGTCATAATAGACCCATCTTACCTGCCCTTGTCAAGGAAATCTGTTTAGAATAGGTTGGTCATTGTGGATAAGTATGTTGTATTCTTTAATCTTATATATTGAAAAAGTAACATGCTTCATATTATAGCCAGACCAGTCATTCACCACGCTAGAACTACCCAAGATTTKATTTTCTTCAACACCCTACCACAGTTGACAGGTTGTACAGGAACATGAGCAGCTCACTTTGGTTCAGCTCTCAGCCTAGGACAAGTGGTACATCACAACAGGAAACAGTTCTGACAGTTTCTACACCTCCCTTAGTTAACCTTGTGCAAACTCTTTGTACATTTGAGCTCCTTTGATTTGATTTGGGAAAGTCTAAATCTAGAGAAGGCTGAGACCAATAGACTAAATCTAGCTGCCAGCTAGGGACCCTGAGACCAGCTACTACTTCTTTTCCCTTGGCTTTCAAATCTTAGTTTGTGAATAACTATTTTGCTTCAGCAAGAAAATAACAATACTACTAGGGATGCTACAAAAACTGGCTGAGCAATTCTTTGAGGAGCCATCACAACTTTCCAGCTGCTATCTCTTAGGATTACTGTCCTGCAGCGCTTGGGATAGGATTGCAGGGATCCCATGTGCATTGACATGGGCTAAACAGACTTTGGGAGATAGCATATAGCATCGACCACTACCCAGAGACCACTAAAGAAATTGTAGTGAAGGTAACACTCTCAGTTGCAGGCATTTCTCTGAATTTGCCACTATGTCTTGTATGTAAATATACATTTTCATCACTAGAAGTTTAAGGAATACCTTAACTGTATCAAGACAGTATTCAGGCCAAATCTAATTTCCTTTCCTTGTTATAGAACGTTTGCACAGAACAGACACAAGAATTACTTGCCATGCAAGTCTATTGGGTTACAAAAGAAATCCATGTTCAGATATGTTTTTTGCTAGAATACTCTGTTTTGTATTGATGTGGCAGAAAATTTGCAGCCATGATTGTAGCTGTTGATAAGGTCTTTTGGGAACTAATTTTCATTCTTCCTTTTTTTTTCCCCCACGACACAAAATTCTATATGATTGTATTTAGTGTTTAAGAATTGCAATTTTCCATTAATGTTAGTATTTCCTATTTCAYTACTTACAGAAAACCAAGGATATTATTTTTTCTTATTAAGATGGGGTTTTTCCCTGCATTTTTTTCCCAAAACTATTAATCAAAACATTTTATTTCCATGAATTCTAAGTCTTCCTCTTTRATCTCCCAAAATACAAGACAGAATTTAAAAAGGTTTCCAGAACACAAGAAGAGTCTATTTGAAATTGGGACTTTGCAGATAATTCCATCTGCAAACAGTTTAGAAGAGTCCTTTATCATCTACAGTGTATTTTTGGACTGAGTTCTACTATTTAGAAACTCTAACAGCTGAGATGGCACAGAGAATAAGTGCCAGTTAACAGATTAACTCATTTGCAAATTACTTATTCAGTAAAGCAAGGTTTGAAAGGAGGAGGTGTAATGTAAGTCTGAAATTGTGACTCAGACTCAACTGCTTTCCTCAATTGCTCTTAGCAAAACACAATCAGGAATCAAATCTCTGACTCAGCATTACAAAGAACTTGGCAATCTAGTCTTCAATAAAACATGAGGATTTTAATGTAACATTATCTCTAGATTCATAGTAAATAGCTAGTTGCATCTCGAACATGTTTGAATATTGTAAGCCAAGATAATTCTGCTCTAACATCATACCTACACAAAGCAGGGGTTGTCCATTATCATACAAAAGATTTCACCCCATACACAGTATGCCAGGAAAGCTTCCACTAACGCTTTTAGTCTATACTGGGACAGCAGGCCTGAGGCCATGAATTTTGCTTCATGACAAATTGTACTATTATACTTCCTTGCTCAGCTCAGTAATGTAAACTACACAAATTCTGAAC
This sequence comes from Amblyornis subalaris, assembly GCA_018881555.1. Taxonomy (NCBI): domain Eukaryota; kingdom Metazoa; phylum Chordata; class Aves; order Passeriformes; family Ptilonorhynchidae; genus Amblyornis; species Amblyornis subalaris. The sequence goes on from JACAXG010000025.1 coordinate 1,166,460, forward strand.
AGGCTTCCTGATAACATTGGCTGCAGGAGAGAGATGAATGTCCAACACACCATGTAGATCATTACCTATTCACTGAAGGAGAATCACAATACTCCTTCTATGAAGAATATTCAAATTAAAAGCAGGAAATAGGGTTTTAACCTTGAGACTATTTATTACAGTCTGTAGAAGAACAGCAAAAAGCTACTCATCTAAGTTTTCTATTTCATGCCCAAAAGTCTTAGCAAGAAGAAAAATTCTCACTGAGTATTCTTTCCAGCTGAACTGCAGTTAGACAGCTAAATCAGTAATGCAGTATAACATGGTCATATTAACGTGGTGAGGCAGAAAAGACCATCTGCAGCACCATGAATATGACTAAAATAGAGTGCCAACAAAAACCCTTTAATAATGTCTAATGCCAGAAATCCTTATGAATGGTATTTTTAAGAATTTCAGTGTAATTGATAAAAAAGAGAATTATAGTATTAGTTTAACTTTGCATGCAATAAGCTTTAAAAATTGATTTATAAGCTGCTTTACAGCTCAATTTCATGCATTTAAAAATAATAAAATATTTTTTATGTACTTCACTAATTTCAAGTGTAAGCAGTTGTAGTGTTCAAGTATACTTAGCACGTTAGAAGAAATACACACATTCCCAAGGTGCACCCTGCTGAATATCACTGTGTAGACTGAAAATTGGCACCTCTAGCTGGTGTTTTAAACATGCATGACTCTGGTCTATGTAACAGAGATTTCCGTATATTGCACTGTTGTGTGTATATGCATTAGAGTAATAAATCCAATGCCAAATATTTGAAATTCAACAAACTTTTTCAAAAATTGTCAAGGAAAAAAAAATGAAGTTTGTTACCTCGATTTACATTTTAAAGTAGGGAAAAAAGGTGGAAATAAATCACCAGATTTCTAAACACTTGGATGTTATCAGTAAAGTCTCAGAGGTTCTTTATTTTAAAATACATTTTCAATTATTTGGATTAAAAAGGTGCCAACAATGAGGTGAGAATGCTTGCATATGTCAAAAAGTTATTCAGACTATTAAATGAGATTCACAGACTTATGCTACGGTGCTGAGTGAACAAGTGATAAAACAGCAAATGAAATTTTTTCCAGACATAATAATAGAAACTAAATTATATATTAGCAATCAACAACAAAATCTCTCAGATGTTCTAAAAATATCTTAAAGTAACACAGTTAGAAAAGTAATTCAAAAATGCAATGAAATATTGGCAATTATAAGGAAGCAAACTAACATCAAAGCAAAAAGCCATTATGTCACCGCATTGATCCCTAAGTCTGCGAGTAGCTCGGGCCATTGTCAAAAAGGGTTACATTAAAAAAAAAAAGTACCTGAGAAGAGTGAGAAAGATGATCACAGATACACAATACAGCTACACTAGCATTCTTCAGCTTGCAGAAGAGGTATACAAACAGCAATTCAGCAGATGTATGAAAAGATGTAAACATTATTGAGACTATAAAAAGGGAGTCATTATTAGCTGTTTTTCGTAGGAACTAACACCCTTCCCAAGGCAACAAGTTTATAGCAAGTAAGGGAAAGTACTTTTTCACAAATAAATGCTAAAATTATGGAATTCTTTCCTATGGGGTGCTTTGCAGATTGAACTACAACCATTTTTAAAAAGCAAATTCATTGGAGAAAGGTACACCAAATATTCAGTTTGTGGTTTGAACAAACAATCTCTAGCTCAGAAAGTTTCTGAAATTCAGGTAGCCAGAAACTGAGTCAATTTACTGAGACAAATACAATGTAGTGATTCTTAGTCTCCTTCTTCACATATCCACTGCTGGAAAGTATCGAGGTCAAACAGTGTGCTAGATGGACCTTTTATTTCATCGAGTATAGCAACTTTAGCTCTTAGACAGGTTTTCCTGAGCAGGGTACTTTCATTTTAGAATTCAAAATACAATTTAGTATTCAACACTAAATATACAGGACATTCATTTTAAAATATTAAATGATTAAGCTAGGTCATAATTTACTCTTTTTTTATAGGCATAAAAGAAAGACTATTTCAAAATATTTCAGTATGGAATGATAGATTTCAGTGCTAAATATTAATAAATGTAAGATAGCTGCAAATGCTGGAGATTTAAACTAACTGAAAAAAAAATTAAATCTTGTCCCAAACAGAATTTCTTATCCCAGCAAGAGAGAATTACAAGATACTTTAAAATGTTTTCCAAGAAATCATTTACCTATTGATTCACTGTTGAAAACACTTATGTAGCAAAGTGATGAGAGACAAGAAGCTATTAAATGTCAGACTGTTTATGCAATGACATCTGATCATTTCAATTATTTCAGTTATTTAATTTTGTTAAACTTTCTTTAGCATTTCTTTTTCTAAACTGTTTAATATGTTTTCTGTACATCTGAAGTCCCTGTGCCTCCATCTGTGATTTGTATTACACAAAACCTTACAATATTTGTTATTTGGATTTTTTCTTTAGAAGGATGATCTGTAAATTTTGCAATTCTTCCTCTATAGTTTCTTTATATGCACCGTATTTTACTCTTCCTCTCAGCTATTGATATTTCTTACCATTACACAGTGTTAGTTTTCCACACACTCAGAATAGTGTACCCTGCTATTCAACCTATCAAGCCCAACTCAGCCCATCCCAYGCAAATTTAAACAATAATTTGCATTGTATAAGTGCAACTGAGGCTTAAGATCTGTGTCACTCTTTTTTCTTCTGCTTTGCTCCTTTACTTTTCATTTTAAACTCATTAAAAGTGTTTCATCTAATCATGAGATGTAAGTATTGAAAAGGATTGTAGCAAAACTGATATATAGCATATTTTTCTTTCCCAAGCAATTAGCACTGGAATCTTCCTGTTTAATTTGTAGCCAATAAATGCACATATCAACAGTACATTTATAAGCACATGGAGTACCACTAATGATAGAATCCAAAAATATCTATTTCAGGATAACAGCTACCAAGCAAAGTAGTTTGACATGTTCTAGCAATCTTTTATAGATACATAGATTTTTAATTTATAAAGGATCATCTGAACAGATAACCTTACAGCTTTTTAAATAGGCTGTAGAATTAATGCTGCTATCCCTATTTTAAGCTCAAAAACTTAAGTCTGACTGAATTATGAAATCCTTTAACATGACAACTATAACAAACTTGGAGTTATATTTTCATATTTATTTATTCCATTACTAAGCATTGTAATTTATTAGTAATAGCTAATATTATGCATTTTAAGTGAAAAAACCAGATTTTCAAGACAAGATACTAATGTGTAATATTTTCTTCTGTTTTTCATTTATGTACATGTAGGCAGACTTTTTGGGTTCCGGCTACCTGGATTGAGACTTTTAACATACAGAAAGCAGTCCTTGCCACAGGAAGACCCTGATGCAGTGATAATCGATTCATCTAAGCACAGCGACGACTCAGTGGCAATGAAGCACTTTAAATCACCTACAAAAGAAAGCTGTAGTCCTTCAGAAGTGGATGATACAAAAGCACTGATTCAACACAGTAAATGTTCGCCTTTGGTTAATATATCTGGACCGCTTGACCACTCATCACCTAAGCAGCAGTGGGACAGACTTTACCCTGACATGATACAGACAAGCAATCCACTAACCCATTCCAGATCAAAGGAAAGCATTTGTAGTATACGGAGAGCATCCTCAGTACATGACATAGAAGGCTTTAACGTCCATCCCAAGAACATTTTTAGGGACCGTCACGCAAGTGAAGGTATGGTAGAAAGTCAATCACTATTCTTTGACATACTAAAAAAGGAATTATTTCAATTTTTCGTAGTAATAATCATCACTTTGTAAACAAATGTAAATATAATCAGCTGTATACATTCAAAGGTGYACTAAAAGTATTAAGGGCCCAAATATGCCAGGCTTATGTATACTAAGGACTGTTGGAATCATGGTGTTGATCTTCTCTATAGGGATATAGCAAATTTGGCCCAACATCCCTAAAGTTAATATTGGTATTTGGGGAGAAAAAAGTCAGGTGATAAAGTTATAATTGCATTCACCATTCTCTCCTATACTTACATATATTAAATTGTCTCTTACTGTATGAAATCCTATCTCAGAGACTGATAAGTTTATTTTTCTTAAATCTGTATTGTGCAGATTGTACTGATCCAACTCTGAGACTTACTTTTTCTCTCATGCTGGAGAAAATATCCTCAGCAACTCCACTGAAATGGTTTGCATAATGAATAGTGAAATACTTAGTGAAATGGTGAAATGCTTGGTGTAGAATTCATTTAAGTGTGATTTTCTCCTTGTGCTAGTATATTCATGCAACCAGCAAAAGTTACAAAGATGTTTCCTCTCTCTTTGCTTTTACTGTCTCTCCTAAACCCATGGAGTGTAGTCCATGATTTCTTCTTGAAGATAGGGAGTTTAAGAAACTTGGGAAACAGCTTAGCAAGCAGAGGTTTGAAAGCCCTGTGAATTGAGAGGTCCCTTTGAAAGTGGCTTTTGAAGAAAAGTGCCACATATACAATTCTTTCATAGCTACTGATGGTCTAATGATTTGGATTACATACCTTTTTATTCAGGACAGATGGCAAGGAATGCATAGGTAATATTTTAAGATTCCAAAAGCCTATGTCATGGAAGACTGTGTATAGATTCTTAAATTAGCAGGAAAATTAATTTTCCTTTTTAATGATGGCTTATTTCCTATTCACTGACCACAAGTGTAAAATCTCTTTAAGTTCTTCCGCTTTTGGAAGGTTCACATCAAGAACCATTTACATCTATATATTTCTAAAACATGTCTGAATGTTCCTCTGACACCCAGTTTAACTTGTAGAATAGGAAAACTAATCATTCCTTCCAGTTATTCTTCCTGTATCAAATGTAATATGTAAGTACTTCTTTTCTCATTTCTGTTCCTTTTGGACTATGATTTTTTTTCAGTTCAAATGAACCTGAAAATTCAATTAAACCCATCCTAAACCATACAATTTTGTATAGTTCATGTCCACATTAGGCCAAGATTTCAAAATCAGGAGGCAAAAATCTCCAAGGTTGAACTTTGGCATGTGCTTTGGACCTATTGCATAAGCTTTATCTTGGTTTCAACTTCCCCATATATTTAAACTCATCTTTCAAACAAAACACATTTTAAAATATCTGGTTTTTCAATTTCTATTTTCAGAACGTATTTTCATTATAATACTTCCCAACTGGTCATTGGGATATATATATATACAGCTATATATATATATGAAAATGTATAAAAATCAGTTTGAACACTACATGTCTTTGATTACAGTGGTAGAAAGCTCATGCAGAAATCACCACATAATTTAATACTTGCTGCACGGAGGAGCAAAAMTTTCTATCTCCATTTTATGGAATAACATTTTTCAAATGTTAAGTACTAAGGAAAGTTTACTATGAGGAGTCAATAATCCAATTGAATTCCTATGGCCTCTCAAATGATATGATCATTTACAGTGTAAATAGAGAAAACACTCTAATGGTTTCACTCTGCATAAACTACAAAATAGTAGAGAATCAGGCCCTAAGTTTATGTCATACATACTCTAAAAATTCTAAAAAAACTCAGCAGAACAGAGGATGGCTTTCAGAATGGCATTAGAACTAGTAACCATCCTTTCTGCCATCTGCTTACAAACATATTAGAATTAGGCCCCTTATACTGAAAAGATGTTTAAATTTATCCAGCAAGTCCAGATTGCCTTACTCAGGAGTGAGCCATAAAAATCTAATATTGCTATAAAATTATCTATGCAAAATGGGCAAGCAAAAGTCATTTTAAATCATCTTATCTGAACTTGCAGATTCTGAGCAGGGAGAATGTAAAGCCCTAAGTACAACAAGTAAAAGTAGACTACAGTCCCAAAGGGCTAAACTATTACTGAAGGAAGCATGGGGTTTAATATATTTTCCCATTCCATTTTTATTTTGAACTTTCCCAAATCATTCAAAAACTACTACTCTATCTGAAAATGCAATTCAGGATTCAATTTTTTCCTACCCTTTCCAGTGCAAATAATATTAATTGAGTTAGTAAAGAGGAGAATAACATTATTTAGCTTAATAATAACTGCAGTAATTTACTCGCAGTCAAATATTAAGATAATGCAATTGAGAATGGAAATTATTTCATGTGTTAATTTATGTAGCCTCGTTGCCTATCACTTTAAAATTATCATTGTTGTGCCCATTATATGCCAAAAGATATTACAGTAAAAATGACAGCTTAGGATTTTAAATTCATTTGAGTGTACTCAATAGAATTCCTTCCTAAATTTGCCTATATGACAGCAAAAGCAGCAGGGCAGGAACTGTGTCTTATCCTCACCACCCAACCTGTAGCCTAGCCTGCCTCACCTGAATCACCAGCAATCCAGATTTTGCAGGCGGGTTCACAGGGACTCTTCAGAAATTTTATTGTCTTCAGAAAGTGGAGTCGGTAAGATCCCTGCAGCCTTCTGAAACTGCAGCAGGCTTTTGAGCCTAACTCAGCCTAATCTGCAGTAGCTACTACAGATGCCTGGCACAGGAAGGCATCGGGCTGGAAGGAACTAAACACTGTTCCACGGTCCTGGCCCAGAGGGCCCAGCTAGATGTCCTGTGCTCCGCAGTGCTAAAGAAGCTGAGGAAAAGCCAGCGAGGCAGCAGGTGTGACAAGGCCCAGCGCTGCCTCCGATGCCCACCCCGCAGGCCACGGCCTCTGTCCAGAGCGGGACTGAGCGCTTTCCTCAGGGACAGGGCTGCTGTGGGACAGCCAGGGCACAGACACCTCAGCCTCGGAGGTGGCCTGTCAGCCCAGCACATTGCAGGTGAATGTCCTTGTGAGCCCATAGCACTTTTGGAAGCTGGTAACCTGCTCACGGCAGGTGTCAGCACCAGGACCAAGGCTCCACTCCCTGCCAGACCCACCTCACACCCCTAAGAGCTGCAGCCAGGCAGGGGCACGAGACAAGGGGAGGGCGGCTTGTGGATCACATTGTAATCACATGAACTGGGGTGGCGTCTATCTCTGCACCTGTGTGGCTTCTTTAAAATAATAGTAACAGGAAAAATAATATTCTCCCTGAAAAGGTTTGGTCTCACGGGAGTATTCAGGTCCAGGTGTGCCTGTGAGGACAGAAAGCTTTGCCACTCTTTCCTTGTGGAAAGGCACCTAAGAGCTGAAGAAATGTTTAAGGTATATCTTTCTCCAGCACTTACTCAGAAGAACATTGCTTGGCTTGCTGCCACATTAAAAACTTTTTGTTCTGTGAGTCTAGGCAGGTGTGGGGGCTTGGGGTCCCTGCCAGGCTGCCTGCGCAACCCCACACCCCAAGCAGCCACCCTGCACTGCTGCTGTGGGTTACTCAGCTTCTCTTAATTACATGGGACTAATTATCTCTTGGGTTGGCACTTTTGACCTCCAACCCACTGCCAGCCGCCTGAAGAAACAATTTTATCCTGTTACTGTTAAGGCAAGTTAGCTAAAGCCAGTCCCACTGCCTGCTGATGTACTCAGCACTTTTACACATTATCTGTCAATTGTCGAAGTGACTTCATCTCGACTTAAAGTCTACATAACATAACCAAGGATGTGAAACAATATTTCAATTCAAACCATGCACACTTTGAAGCCATATTTTCTGCTTTTTCTGATGTAGATTTTAGTTGTCTTTTTTTTTTCTCTTTTTCTTCATTTTTATTATGCTGAAAACCAGACAATGGTCGCAATGTCAAAGGTAAAGTATACATCTAGACTGTACCTTCCAGTGTTTCAATCAGCCACACTTTTTGGCATGTTACTTTGCCTGCTGTATGAAATGTTCAAATGCAACATTCTCATGTCAGCTTCTGTAGGGCTAGGTGCATTATATAAATTATATTTGTTAAACATGTAGTTATTCCTGTAAGTATTGTCTCAAAGCACTAGCTATGAATCAATGGAAAAAGTGAAGGCATAGTTAAATGGTCTTTTGACTTAATTATCTGTTAATTCAAAAAAGGAAGGGAGGGAGATAGAACATATAGTTACTTAACTCAGTGCTATTGTCCTTAAGCAGGCAAAACTTCTGCTGAAGCTACCAGGAGTTTTACCTGTGAAAGGATGTATGGGGACATTAGCAAATGATCCATTGTTACAAAGTGCTTAGTTTTCAGTTAACTTTCTCAAAAATTAAATAACTGATAATCAGGACCCATGTGGAAGTATCTTCACTTGTTCCTCTTTTGTCTCTTTAAAACTAGTTTCACGTTCCTGGATGGCAGGGGGTATGGTTTCAAGCTTCCTGTAGCATCAAAATGTGCATGCATGAACTTCATTGCCAATTTCATGTTTAAATAATATTTAGTGCAGTTACAAAACTGTTTGTTTTCACCAGCACTGAGCAATATCTTTTAGAAGAAATTTGAACATAATTCATAAATTACTTCCTCCATTTCTAAAGATCACTTACTAAAGTGTTCGGTTTAATTGCCATATTTGTTTCTGTCGGAAAACGGGTGTGTGACTTCATGCATGATGCAAAAAGTGTGTGTACCTGGTAACATCTCTCTAAACTGCATGCAGTGCATGACCTAGATTCTGTAAAGCAATTTGTGGACAACAAAATCGTTGCATTTGCTTCATGTGTATGTTGGGAAAATCTTGGGGGAAAAAACATGCAGTTTCTGTGCTGTACAGTAACTTTTATAAATGTATTTACTGCTGGTGAAAGATTATGAATTGGCAAATCAGGAGAGTGAAATCATTTCTCAATGCATTGTGTAAGCAAGGACAATGAAATCGTACCATAAAAATAGGGAGCTCAAACTTAACCTGAAAGATTCTCCTTTGTAGGCTAGGCAGAAGCAAGTCATTCTCCCTGCTTATTCAATTCTCTGCCTGTCTGTTGAAACTGTCAATCAGAGTGCCAATTAGTGTCAGTTGTAATTGTGATTTGTTATGGCCCTCTTTTTCTTCTTCGTGCTACGAGAGTATAGCAATGGTCCATTAGCTGTCAAGTATCAGCTCAATTGCTGTCAGCCTGGGCTGTACTTAAGCTAGTACTGTCTTTCAATTAATTACCATTGCCAATGAGGTGCGTTATACCTTTCACCACTTTCTAAAGCAAAAGAAGGTGAGGGAAAAAAGCGAGGTTTTATTCTCACGTGCGATGAACTTAAGCCTGATATCATGCTCTGGGGCATGACTATTAGGTAGCAAAAGAGAGAGTAATYCCCTTTGGAATGGAAGTAATAAAAGATGTAAGTCCCAGAAAGCTAAAGTTCAATGCAATTTAAGCATCTATAAAGTTACTAATAAAACAAAATCTTACCTATTATCTAATCACAGATTTGCCTAAACTATCTTAGTTTCCTGTTACCTTTGAATTCCTAAGATATTAAGAATCTTGTTCATCTGACAAATGGTTCCAACTTGATATCCTGCTTACATCTAAACCTATTCAATACTCAGAAACTATTGCTATAACTAATAGGGAAGTAGGGCTGAAAAACTGCAGTCTGACCATATGTACATAGCACACGCTAGCCAGATTAGTCATTTCACTGATTTGTGAGGAGATTGTGAGCCCTGATATATTTTGAACACTACTTTTTAATAGACTCATGTAGATGATGTGAAAGGTAAATTCAGGTCCTACTTGGGCCAAAAGGCATTCAAGTATAGTATCAGAGTTCCTTGGTGGTGTCCTCAGTACCAGCCTTTTTTAGCATTCCTTGCAGGTAAAAGGTAATGCTTTCTTTCTTTTCCAATCAAGCTGTTCCAAAAAGATTATACTATGAGAAAAAGGACTGTTTTGCAGTTTAATGGTTAGAACACTYATGCACAAATTCATTTTTGCACCCAAACTTTTAGTCTAGCGCATGACACTCTCCCTTGTCATCTTAAATTCCTTTCTGCGCAGTGGCACAATTTGAAATGGAGTAATAGAGATTTTCTATCTCTGGCCCAGATTAACATTTAATTATCATGAGTTTAGGAGGTAGAAAATGTGTATAAATCCTTTTAATCTTAGAAAGAAAATTAAAATCTGGTTCTTCAGCTAGCATTCAAAGCCAGGTGTGATGGAAAACCAGCCCTCACTAAAAGAATTTTGCTAAAAARAAAAGAATTCAGCACAGCTCGAAGCATTTCCCCACAGCTATCTCCAGGCAGCTGGTTGCTTTGAATTTCATTCATTCACACATTGCAAATAAAATCAACTGTTCCACTGTTGACTTTGCAATTTACCCCATAGGCCTAATACTATCCCATTGACTGTTCCTGAAGCATCACACACATTCTTGTTTTCCTCCTAGGAAGACAAAAGAAAACCTCAAAAGCAGCAGAAGAGTAAAGCATCACATTGTTGCCCTTAATAGAATTAAGATGCAATAAGGTTCTCATGTGGATCTGAGAAATATCCTTCAATCCCACACTTTAGGTACACTGTTACTGACTGGAAGACCTGGATTTTTTCTTAAATCCCTAAATGGATTTAGCTCTCACTATCTAAACATCTTTATATTTCTTTTTTCCAGTATTATTCTCAAAAGCACATATTCCTTGCAATAAATACTTTTGACTTCCCAAGGAATCTTATGGTGACAGCACAAAACAAGTATTCTGATCAGTGGCTTTCTTGTATAAACAACTTTGTCCAATAATGAAAAGAAGTATATATAGGAATATACATAGGAATATAAAGGATATGTACATCATGAAGTATTCAAACTCTGTATTTTTTATCTATCATGATGCATTAAAATAGTATAAGAAATTTATATATACTCCATTAATATTCTACATATGAGTATCCATATAGTTTTCAATATTTTGTTAGCAATGACACCTGAAAAAACATATTTTGTGAGTCTACTCAATTTTCCAGTTTCTTTGAACTATCACGTGAGCATGAGCAAGGTATGGATGTGATAATAGAGCCTKTGCTAATTCCAGGCACTCCTATATAATCATGTGTCGTATTTCCACTCTTATAAACAAATGAGAATATAGTCTTTATATTCAGCCAGAATAGAGCACACCAGCACTTCCAGTAACATGAAAACAAGTAAGGATAGATGCATTACGCAATTTGAAATCCATTGACTTTATAAAAAATACTGAGGGCTATATGTAAAGGAAATGTCATATTTATAGCCAATACTAGATTTGAATCTTATTAGCAATTGAGTTATTTTTAAAATGTAGATAATTTTTAGTATTAACAATTAGTATACAAAAAAAAATAGTTTTTAACTACCCTTTTAACATATCTCACTTAAACATTAATGATAATTTATTTCTCTGCATTTCTCAAATACTAAATGTGTGTTCTGATTTTTCAGGGCCTTTTAATCATATCAAGTCAAGTCTGTTGGGATCCACATCGGATTCAAATCTCAACAAATACAGTACAATCAACAAAATTCCTCAACTCACACTGAACTTTTCAGATATCAAAAATGAAAAAAAATCTTCATCTCCTCCTTCCTCGGAGAAAGCAATTATTGCACCTAAAGTGAAAGACCGAACGCACAATGTAACAGAGAAGGTTACCCAGGTAAGGTAATACACATTATTTTAGTTCATTTTCAATTTTGAGGAGATCATTATCGGTGTATTCAAGAGATTGTTACTCTTTTAATGAGAGATTTGGCTATCTCCAATATAATTTGAAGGCTTTAAGCCACTACTTAATTTACCTTGAATTCAGTTGCACAYGAATTACTCTACAACATTAGATGATGCTGCTAACAAACAAAACTTTTCAGCTCTCTATTTTTTAATGGAAAAGAAATGTAGTGCTCCAAGTAAGTCCATTAATTTCAGTGATTCCTGTCATTCATAAATGTTACTTTCATTCTTCCTAATTTTTTCTCAGCATTATGAATCGCTGATTAATGTAACGCACAACATGATAACAAATGGTAGATGATTGTGCCACTGCATCATAATTACATCTCATAATTTCTGGTCAAGCTCTTTGGCTTTTCATAATGCTCTTTCTTGTAGGTATCTTTTCCATATATGTGCATGAAAAAAAGTCTGTCAAAATGAAAAGCAAATACCTTGGGACTGGATGTACGATATATCTTGTGAACAAGGCACATAACTGAAACAAAACTGAAAATTATTCGAGATAGCATATTTCTTCACTCTAAGACAGATGCAGTGCCCTCTGAAGTCAACAGAACTTTTCAGCTAATTTCAGTATTACATTTGTGTTATAGTCCCCTATGGAAACTGACTAGGACAGGCTACCAATGTGGAACATACTGGGAAAAAAAATATCAAGAGATGACAATATCCCACATAACTTTTATAGGGTTGGCCCTTAAATGCCCATCCACTGACAGACTGAAAGAGGTAAGAAGTGCTTCGTAGTAGAATGGAGACAGATATTCCATAAGGAAGATCTTGCCAAGAGTAGCTTTTGRCTTAGAATCATAGAGTGATATAATTGTTTCATTTGGAAAAGACCTTTAAGATCATCAAGTCCAACCATTAACCCAGCACTGAAAAATCCACCACTATACCATGTCCCCAAGTGCTGGCCTGCTTTCTATAGGCCAGACTGCAGCTTCCCTACATTGGTGCTATGCCAGATATTGTCCATGCTGCTGCTCCCTTTGACAGATATAAAAAGGAATGTATTGTACACCCTCCTAGAGAAATAGAGATAAAAGCTCAATCAGTTCTATTTTGAGATCAGTTAGTGCCTAAAAAGTAATTGGATTTTTATCTTTCATATATTTTGTCTTTAATAGCTAACTTGAATCTGCAACCATTGTCCTTTCTTCTCTGGTCAGTTTTGAAAGATATAATCTCTTCTGGATCTATTTTGGTTTTAAATTATTCATAGTAGTTATACATAGAAATCTTTTCATAGATAATATGGTAAAAAGTTGAGTTACATTAAAAAGACTAATTTTTATAAGTTATATAAGCATGAGGCAAGGTAGGTTTTTTGGGCTTTTTTTGTTTGTTTTTGGGTTTTTTAAATTCTGACTTGCTAATTGGTGCCAGAGTGCTGAGTTTCTATGTACTAGTGACACTGTTGGGGGGGAAAGGGCATGGAGGGGGGCAGGAATTTTTAAAAATATCTATCTTTATTCTCCAAGTAATTTAGATTTTATGAAAAATCCAATGGAAATGGCATGGATCAGCTAATCTTTCCAGGAAAATTGATATCAACTAAATTCAAAATTAAATTTGAAATGCTCTATAAAATGTTTACACTTCACAAAAGCCTTCCAATTTAATTTGACATTAGTTCATGTCCTTTTCTAGAAAGATCTCAGCCATTGTGCAGAGCACAATTTGCGTAGCAAATTTTGATGACATATAATTCCTTATAATTGGAAATAATTCCTCGCATCTGCTGCTTTTTCAGTTATTACATTCACTTATCAATGTTTTTAGTTGCTGCTGCATCCTTAACTCTAGAATTAGGTACAGGGAGAAACTCCTAGGCAGTATAAATAAATGTAGGTCTATAGCATTACAATGGTCAAGGATCTAGTTAACTAATGATTCATGGATTAGATTAGAAATAGACATTTAGAAGAGTAAAGTGGCTAGCTTTAGTCCTGTTTATGTTTGTAATCGCAGTGATTTCAGTATGTTTCATAAGAATCAGCTCTTTGAAGGTTCCACTGCATGTCTGGCTTTAAATTTCTTTGTAAATCTTTTCCTACACCATAGATCCATTATGTATCTACAGAATAGTGGGTTTGGACGGTTTGAGCACAGTGTGGAGAATAGAATATGGTGGAAATGTTAGATGAGGCGGTTAGGATATGCTCATGTTGGCACAGTCTCTGATCAGTAAATCTGTGAAACGGCATCAAAAATACACAGAGGGCAATATGACCTATTTAATCTATGGGACAATATCAGTAAAAGAGGAAATGAGTATAAAATGGCCATGGTAAGTTTAAAGGTCACCCTTAATCACAGCTGTAACATTCTGAAACAGTCTTTTAATAAAAGAAGTTAGGGCAGGAATCCTAAATATTGCTAGAAAGAGCCTGAGAAATGTAGGGAAGGGATACAACACATGCTGTATTTTCTGGGATCGCAGGACTTGATGACATGGAAGGCTACTTCCAGACATATTGTACCATTCAAACATCCATCCATCTCTCACTTTGTAGTCCTTATTGTTTACCTTTCTCCCTTTCCTCAATCTTGCTGAGAAATTTGATACTGCTGTTATAACCTGACATTTCCACTAATGTGGCTCTTCACTGTGCAACTCAAAATACAGAGACATGGACTCTATTATGCACTGCACTAAGGTATCAGTGAGCTTCCCTGTTGGATCACTGCACTCTGAATTCTCTCTCATGCATCAGTAATACCAAACCAAGTTATCATCATAGAATGCAAGAAGTTCTTTCCAGAGATGACAGCTGTATGACTTCTTTAATATCCACAAGCTGGAGAGGTAATTCAGGTCTTCAACACAGACGGGGTGGCACATAGCCACCTTTAGAGGGTAGAGGAAGAATAATGAATAAAGTAAATAAAAGAGTCATGGCCACTGTGTTTAGAGAAAGTGATGCACTTTGAGAAAACATTTAAAGAGGAGTGAGATAATTTAGTAGAAAGATTTAGTGGAATAAGTTGGAAAGGAGAGTAAAGTTTAGAAAATAATTTCAGAAGAAACGGAAGATGTTGTGGGACAGTGGTTTATACTTTGAGTGAAAAACCTGGGTTATAAATTTTACTGCAAGGAACCTTCCAATACTGTCTTACTACTTAACAGGAATGTTCAGGACATTATGTGGAGATGGAAATTGCCTTAAGATACAGCTTGCAGTGAAGTGCTGCACATGTGATGGTCCTGAATAAGTAGATTCCCTGATTGCTTTGCCTGGATTTTCGCCTGGAGCTTCACTGACCATAACTCCTTGTGCAATGTGGAGTAGCATAACATCATCTGGATGCCTTTTTCTGCATAACATTGACTTTTACTCAGAGAATTAGCCCAGTAGTAGCTGCCAGATAGCCCTGATTGATAAATTGGCATTGTTATATTCCAATGCAGATATTTGACACTAAATTAAATTTACATTTCCATTCCACTTTAGCAAATATTGTATTTTAAAATGTTTTTCAATATTACTTCCAGAGGTGTTAATGTTGCTCTCTTCTAGAAGAGTCTCAACTTAGTTGTTTCCATTTTTTTTTACAGACTGTTCAGGGCAACAGTGCAATTTCTACACTCTTTTGTACTGGCAGGTTCAGTTGGGGTCCCGACACTGATTGTTAGAAAGAGACAAGTCTTCCTAGAGGCAAAAAAAGTAGACTTTTATCAAAGAAGGCAGTAGGGCAAAAGTCTGACATCTGTCCCTTAACATTTTTTATGAATTCATAAAGGGGACTCCTGGCCTTAAAATTGCAATGTGCAAAGACACAACAGTAACTGATTTTATCTTTTGTTTAAATACTGATTTATTGTAAAGCTTCTTACATATCCAGTTTCCACTGATGTATAGCTGCAAAGTTTTGAACTCTGTTGTAAAAAGACTCCTGATAACTAGAATAGTCAGTATGTACGCTTATTTTTAAAGAAAAGAGAGAATTCCTGAATGCCCGTAACTTAACACTGTTGACAAATTACTGTCCCAGTTAATAAAAGTGTAAATTCCTGGTCTCTTAATTGTGTTGTTTAAAAAAAATTGTTTTGTTGCTTTTGATCACTAGTGTTCAGAGATTATTTATCTCCTTGAAATTCATCGGTCTGAAGGGATACAGCATGTGATTGAAAGACCCAATATGTTGGTCATGATTTGTCTCAATAAATTACATACAGGAAGATAAAACTCCATGATATTTAAACTTCTTGTAATAATACTTTTCAAAACGATTTCATTGTCCACCCACCTGTAGGAAATATATATACCCAAGCTGGTCATATGGCTGATGAAATGATAAATATATACCTTGACAGGCTACACAGTATATTGTGATCTGATTTGCAGACATGCTGAACACCCACAAATCTTCTGAAAATAGAGCTGCCAGTGAAGGAGGGGGGGTCATGTATGAAGTGATAGACCTTGTAGTTTCACTGCATGTTTTTGTAATCTGGCTAGACTCTATTTAGTTCCCCAAAAGATTAAGAAATAAGTAACAATATCCTCCCAAGGCCAATAAAGCTGTTGATATAAAAAGAACTATTATATGATCATGACATCAAACTGACCTTCAGGTTTCCAGGCTAAAAGAAGACTACCAGCATCTAGAACAGAGAGGGGCAATGTAAGACCTAAAAATAAGCCAAATTATTGATCTATACATTTTCAGCAGTCTGATTCAGCTGACACACTGTACTGTTTACGTCCTGCAATAACTCACATACACATAACATTTCAAGGCTGTTCATTTTGCATTCTGCATAAAGCAGAAAATTCTGAATTAAGGGGAAACAATTTTGATGCCTTCCAATTGCACAGCAAGACATATATATAATAATGAAATTGGGGGGTTAGCAGAGCCAACATTTCCTAGTTAATGTATGGAAAGTTCAAATTTACTCTGAAGTGCAAATCTTGTTTTTCCTATTGCTTGTCAATTGACATAGTTTATACAGGAATCATTTCCTTTCTTTACAGTAATACTCAGCACCCTCATGCAATAAAATTTCATCTTTTATTGTCATTATATAATTAGGCTTTGTAATTACTATAGATGTAATTACAGAAATAGTATAAATGTGAGTAATTTCATTGACATTTAAAGGTGTGACACACTCTGTGAAACAAAGAAAAGCAAAGTAACCATGGTGAAAACTAATAAAAATACCCCAGTCCCAGGGTGGCCATTTAAACCCGTGCAAAGGGGTCACCAAAACGAGAAAGTAGTATCTTTTGCACCAGAGCAAATAGCTCTTCAAAGTGCATGGAAGCAGAAAATAAAGCCCACTGTTTTGATCAGTTTGAGAAGAAAACATATTATTTTCATTATAATTATTTGCTATTGCACCAAGTAATAAAAATAAGATTCACAACAATTGTGAAAGATAAAATATTCCTTCCTTACAGTAGAGCTCTCCTTTTTGTGACAGCTCAGGCTCAGGCGTCTGAACTGCTGCAGTGTTTTGAGAAGATTTCACAACATATGGTAGAAATGGAGCAGTCGGAAAGCCCAGCTGCTTTGCAGCATGTAACCTGGATCCTTAATTAGTCCATGTCCTTCCCCCAAGATCTACTCTTCTGAAAAAGGGATTACCTGATTTTGCTGAGTTGGGAAAAAGTATCCACTATCTTTTATGAACTACACTTTTGAGTAATCAATGTTTTGTGTGATCACTTTGTTTTTACTGCCTCGATTCTAGCGTGGAATAGAGCATATGACCTTTGTTAATTATATTAGATCATTTGCAAAAGCAACATTCCTCTTCTGATGCTAATAATTTGGAGAAAATGGGCAGATACAGGCTTTCAGGGTTTCAGTAATTTGTTGTGAAAATAATGAATTGGATGTAAGAACTAATACTCTGCAAAGCTGGTAAAGCTGATTGAAACCAAGGTGCTGGCAGCAATTAGGCAAGCCTCATTTCTCTAGTCTAGAGCTATAAACACCCAAACTCCCACTTTAAGGACGGATTGACCTTGGAAGTTTCTAAAGTTGGTAGGTTACTCTGATGAAACCAACAGTTTTGACACCCGACAGAACAGTCTCATCATGGACGCAAGAAGTCAAGCCCCACTAAGATCCAGAGAACCGTGAGAATCCTCTTATCCATTTGGCATGCACAGTCTGGAATAATACCTTTCACACGTGCAGTTATAGTTGTCTTTAAACAGCCATGAAAGAAGTCACAATCTCTCTTTCAGGTAACCTTAGAACCATACAAAGACGTAGTGTGGAAGAGACCTCTAGAGGCCATCTGATCCAGCCTCCTACGTAAAACAGCACAACTGCAAAGTTAGATCAGAGCCCAGTGGTTACCATGTTAACTCAGGACACAGTTTCTATGTTTAGGACAGCATAAGTATATATTTTCCCAGAGAAAATCACCCAGCGATAGACAGCAATAGCAGCTGACGTGTGGAAAGAGGAAGGGAAGAGGGCACAATGCTGTGGATCTCATGGGTCACATAGAGTTGCTCTTTTTCAAGAACACTACTGGTGTAGCTAACATTTAGGACAATTACTTAGAAAGAGGCAGTCCTGGGTCATAGTTCCAGAGTATTTTGACTGTTACTCATCTTACATAAATGACCATCTGTTAAAAAATCCACAAAAATAACCCTGGGCACCACGGACTCAGACTCAGGACTCCCTCCCTCTCTAAGTGCTCTTACCCTCAAATGGTCTGAATTCTGAACTCTGCTCTAGTGCCAGGCACCTCACTAGTACATACTGTAGTACCAATGTTGGATCTAGCCACAGAATGCCATAACCTGGACAGGCAATGTTTAGCATTTACCCAAAATTATATGTTCACACCTATTAAGAGTAATTTTCATCAGAAAAAAAGGCAGGTATGCTCAGCAAACAACTTAATATTCTTTTCTCTTTTAATGTAATACTAGCTAATACACAAACTGAAATACTGCTGGGTAATTTGAAAGATGAGTTTTTTCAAGGAAATTTGAACACTCCCACGCATCACTAATGAGAGAAATTGATGAATAAACTAAATTTTAAAGAGTAGAAAGTTCCTGCAATTTGCAGGTATTATAATGATGATTATAAAGCAGTTATGTTCTAACACTGATTATAAATTAGGTGTTTAAGCATATTAAGGAGAAACAGCAGTAAGGTTATTATTCTTTGGCTTGGACGGGGGGAGGAGGAAAGCATGTGCATTAGTTGTTTTTGATGTACTGGCAGCTGTGGAAAATATTTTCTGGTTAGGGTTTGATAGGGTTTAGCATTTTTTTCAAAGTAGTAGAAATAGTAAGAAAAAGCAAAGACTATTAACCTCAGTCAGGATAGTGTGTTGCTTGATTTGAATTCTGAGTGCCCTCAAAATTAATAAGCCAAATGAGAAGGTTATTTTTCTCATCTATTACCTGTCATGTGTTAAAACTTGGATGATGCTTTCAGCTTGTAACTGGCAACAGGATCAACAGAGAAGGGCAAACCCAGAATAGTTCAGAGACAGAGGTTTTACGAAAAAAAAAATACAAGAGAGGAATGCTCCTTAAATTATATTGAAATATCAATAAAGTCATAGTAAGGGAAAAATCAAGGATCAGATGTATGAATCGAAAATCAAAGGGTCACTGAATTCCAAATACGGTGTTCGTCAAATAGAAACAGTTAATAAATAGTTATAGTTGATAAATGTGGAAACATGTCTTTTCAAAGCATTTATTGAGGTTTATGGGTGGTATTGGTGTTACTGAACACAAAATTAATGAGCATAGCACAACAAAAGTCTCCAGGAAGTATTTATTAAAAGTGGCTAGTTCAGGCCATCCAAAGTGTAAAAGTATACTATAAAATAAAAATCTATCTGAAATAAAGTACCTAAATTGAATGAATATTTAGTTGATATTCGTAGTATGTAAAAAACTTAGAGTTTCTTCTTGATATTTGATTTATCTTAGGTAAGTCTGTTTGTCTTTGACAGTTGAATAACTCTTGCATTGAAGAACATGGTAAAATTGTCTTTAATGTACTTTAGGTTTATTTTCAAGCATAATTTTTTTTATTCCAAGAATTGCCAGTTTTACATTAAGGCAGTATCTTTTTCGATATGGAAATTGGAGTAACTACTCATTTAATATCTTGGAAGCTGGCATGAGATGGTATGTTCAGCTTCAGACAGCCTGTTGAGTATACTACTACTAATAAATGAGAAACATTTATTAAATGGGAAGCATAGTTCTTCATTTCACAGGTTTGCATTTTTTTCTAATCTAAGTATCCATCTTCTTTGAAAATGTTCTACTTTCTAAATGAATTCTATGAATTATGAAGAAACCTACTTTCTTTTGAAGCAAAAGAACTGCTGAATGATATGCTGATTCTGTTCAAAGAAGTTTCGTTTCACTGGGTTTGTAGGTGAGTTAAGAATGGAAGACTATAACCAAAGGAGAATAACATCTTTTGCTGCAGCTGTTTCTAATGCCGTTAGTTGCTGGGTTTGGAATGGAGAAAAAAAAATCAGAGCCTGTGACTCATGGCCATTCTGCAGAACTTGTTAGAGGCCAGCTAATTTATTTTGATAAATTTTGTTAGGATAGGATGCAAACTTTAGTCTCCTTCCAGGTTTTCAAAAAAAGCCTGAAAAATAAGTTTTGTCTAGGATAGTAATTTCCAGATATACTGTGCTGTTTTCTCTCTTCTTTACACCTACAATACACAGTAAGCAAAGGAAACTGCAGTTTGCACAGTGTAATGAATTACTCAATATATCTAGAAAACAATGGACGTGAAAGCTTACAGGCTTCTATCCTAGGCATGTTTTCCACCGGCTTGAGCTTTTGATGCCTGCAGTAGTACCAAAATGATTCCCACATCTCCCTGGTTGTCACTGTTTAACCCCAGCTGGCAATTAAGTATCATACAGCATCTGCTCAGGTCCTTCCTGCCCCTCAGTGGGATGGAGGGGAGGATCAGGAGTGATACTGATAGCAATTGCAATTACAAGGAGGGACGGAGAGAGACAGAGACACAGAGAAACAAAGAAGACCCAAGAAAAACAAGTGATACTATACAATTGCTCTCTGCCTGCTGACTGATGCCAAATCCTTCCCAAGCTGTGATCAGTCCCTCTTCCTGGTAACTCCCCTTACTTTATAGTCTGGGCAGGATGTTCTATGCTGTGGACTACCCCTTGGCCGGATCAGGTCAGCTGTCCTGGCCATGCTCCCTCCCAGCTTTTTGTGCACCTGCTCATTGACAGAGCCTGGGAAACTGAAAAGTCCATGACTTAGGGTAAACATCACTTAGCAACCAATACATCAGTGTGTAGTCAACATTATTCCCATACTAAATCCAAAACAGAGCACTGTGTCAGTTACTAAGAAGAAAATTGACTCTCTCATAGCCAGAAACAAGAGACTAGTTAAATCCATAAATAAAACATCCTGTTCTCTCCTAACTATGAGCTTCATTTAGCATAATACAGGCAAGCAAGGACTTACTTTTGTCTCATTGATTCTGTGCTATTTTTGTTTTGTTAGAGTTTTGTTTTTGTTGGAGTACCAGAGTAGTCAGTGAAGAATCATCATGAAGGTCATTTGATGTCTTGCAACAATTCCCCAAAACCAAAATATTTTTCTATTGTAAAAAAAGAAAAGTGTCTAATGCAAGATCCAGCTACTGGCTGAGGAAAGGCAAGTTTGTCTGCCCAGTTCTCCATGGTCACAAATCCACCCTTTTTCTCTGCCTAACCAGTATGAATTGAATGGATGGCCCTAGAAATCTGGATCATGCTTTTATAGGGTGGTTTTACTAATGAAATGTAATTTTTCTCGTCAGATTGACTGCATCTATGTATGCAATCTGTTCCATCTACCCTTGCCAAATGGCTTTTTGGTTAAAATATCGATGACCAAATTTGATAGAAGTTTGCGTAATGCACTGAACTTTCCTAAAAGTGGTGTTGAGAGATGAACCTGGGCAATGTGGGAAGAATGCTAAAACTAAATATCTCCTTTAAGTGAACAAGTTGGGACATACTTATTAGGCACAAACAAGGAGAGCCACAGGGAAGATGGGAATTTCTAAAGTAAGCTTTTCTCCATCTACCAGAGATTGCAGTTCATACATTTTTAAACACTAAGGGGTCTAATTAAAAAATGCAGATTTTCTAGAAACTAAAGTTTGCTTATTTTGCATATTATGGAAAAAAAAATTTACCATGAAACTGAAGGTTAAACTTAAATATGAATATATGCATAAGGATGTTTTCTCGCTTTCTCCTGTACTCCTGAAAGTTGTATCAGTAAGTACTGTAAGCATAGACCCTAATTATGAAAGTAGCTGCTTCATTTTCACTCCATGCACTTCAGAAATTCTTATAGCTGTTATGCTTTTCTTTATCTGCATCAAAGTATTTGACAGCTAGCAAACCAGTATAAATGGATAATAATAAAAGATACTTTTTTCATAAATATTGTAAGGAAGATGATATAACATCAAAAAGCACAAAATCTGCTTGTTTTGTTGTCATGCCGTGAACAGATGATAGAAAATATCTTTTCGGTGACCATAAACCACACAATAATTTGAGACCTTATTACAAATTTTACCCTTGATGTTTTGTTATCAGACATATAAATGCTTGTTAGCAGCTAAGTGTTGCCAGAAGAGTAACAAATAACTCACTAACTCATTTTTTGTCTTCTGAAGTAATATCTCGTAGTGAATTTTAAAGATGAGGGTTACACAACATTTAATACATATTCTGTCACTAACTTTTGCTAGCGAAAGTCAGTTGTGAATATCTTCTTTAATAATCTGTATATACCATATTTAAGATTTAGAGTTCAGTAAAGCACTCCCAGGAAATCTATGGGCTTCTAAGTGTTGCTCTGAAGATGCGCTACCCACTAATATGAAAGTACTTATATACTGACTGGCAGGAAGAGGGTCCTGAGGTTTAGGATTATATACCATTTCTTAATATTTTCACGGAAAATAATGAATGGAAAATGAACTATAAAAATACCTCCTCTCCTTTAATATCTAGCTTCATAAAAATAAATTATAGGTTAGAGATAGTGAGTTTTATAAATGATGACATATATTCAAGTCTGGTGAAACAGTTTTGTTTGATGGTAACATCCAATAAATATTATTTACCTRAAACCTAAACAATTTTACTGAACAAACAGGAGAAAAAGGCTGTTCTACTGCTTTAATCACAGGACATATATAACTTCCTTTAACCATTTGAAGATTTTGGGTTGCTGTGTATGTAAGTATGTTTAGTTGAATAAGATTTATGCAATTATTTGACAACTTTATGAAAGTTTGGCACTTCATGGCCTTACTCCTGTAAGGCACTTAGCACTCCCAGGAAGTCCCATTGCTCTCAAACAAGCTTCATGTAGTGATAGACTGACATCTGAAACAACAAAAAAAAAATTAAAATATGCTCAGATAAGCTTTGCATTTTCAGGTTCAACCACTAATAACAAAAGTTCTGCTTCAATGTCTGCTTAAAACTACATTTGGTGAATATGTGGACATAGTCAAAAATATCCCCCCAAAACTTCTATTGTGCTGTTTCTGACCCTGCAAATAAAGAAAACATGGAGCCCGTCATTTAAATAAGAACAGTGTATAACCTCTTCTCTCTGAAGTCCAAATAGAAAGCATATAGGACAGGAAAGACAAGGCATATTTTCACACAGCAGAAGATATTCTTTAACAAAAGCTTGACTTAAAAACTATGGAGGCCATTAAAACATTGTGTTACAAGACCTCATTATACTTCAAACTGTCTCATTGAGAATGTTTTAGCATTCAGCATTATATACAAATAGTTGTACTACATAATTTTAAAGCCTTTTAAAAGAGAAAAACAAGAAGACAAGTACTGTTAACATTCCCCAACATTAGTATTTCAGAAGATGTTCTTCAATAGCTGTCCTTCGAAAGACATGTAAAAATATCTTTTACATGTAAAAATACCTTTTAATGCTGATATAAGGAAAGCTGTGTATAATGCTGCGTTTAGAGCGTGCACCACATCAAGAGCACTTCAGCTTTCTTTCAGTACTGGTGTAACCTTCTTAGTTGTTCATGCCTGCATAAGGAAGACGATCATCAAGATGACTGAAATATGAAAGTCCATAATAGTCTTTTTGGGAATTCGGTAATGCCTACTATGAGAGAGCCAATGTTAATTTAATTTCCATTTGTTCATTAATACTTGTGTAATATTTATCTTTAGTAGTTTTTAGATTCAGAGATCTCCTTAGGTGGTCCAGCCTGTAGATGTCTCCTGGTAATGGTATGAATTGAGAAGAAAAGGAAAGAGATGTACTTGATAGTTATAGCTTGGCAGCTTCAATAGAACTAATACACAGGAGAAAAAAGAGCCAGGAGAGGTTACATCAAGAGAATAGAGTTCCATAAAATCTATTAAAATCATTTTAAAGCTGAAGTAATACTGTCTCATTTTTTGAGTGCACTATCATTCAGATTAAAGGTCTCTGGTCATGACAAAACCACTCAATTATTACAGGAATATGGCTTTAGCTTATGTTCTGATTGATGTTGCTCATTTCTTTTCCTTCCAAGTTTTTCCTGTCCAATACTGTTATTACCCTTGTTTATAAAGATCTGAAAATTAGTTCAAAAAACTTCCAGTTATAAGGAAGAGTTAAGTTGTTGTAGTTAGGTTGGCAGTGTTCATTCTGCACCATGAGCTGCGTCAAAGAGCAAACAGGAATAGTATCTCAGCTTTACGTGAACTTAGGAGATTCTACCTTCGTTGATTTCCAAGTCACCAACAATAAACATGTTTAATTCCTGTATAGATATAAAAATGCTGCTGGAAAAAAAATAAATATTAAAAAAAAATTCGAAGAAATTTGCTACATCCTTCCTGACTTAAAGATTCAGAAGTGATCATCCACTCATCTCTCAGGGCTGTGCACTGAGCATTGGACGGAGTCCAGAAACATATTGGCAAAATAACTTTTTTTCATGTCATACAATATTTCCTAGAAATAAATATTTCAACATTGTATTTGAACTTGTACCATCTTCCATAGTTGTAAGCAAGATGTTTTATGAGTGAGATAAATGTTTATTTTAAAGTCCCTAAAGTAATTTGGGACTATATTTATAGTTTGAACTTTATTAAATGTTTATGAAATTCTCTTAACATTAAAGGTGCTATGCAGTAGCTAACCTTGTTAGTACAAGATTTACTATAATTCATTTATTGCAAAAGCAGCATTGACAAAACAGTATTTAGTACTGAATATAACTACATCATTTAAATATACAGTTCATATGAGGCACACTTGGCCATGAGACATAGCAAAGTACCTTCTAATTGATTAAGCTCTGCAGCCATCAGATTTCCACACAGATATACTCAGTATCCATCTACCTTAAAACAGTTGGGTTTCCCTCAAGCCCTTATACCTCTTTTGGTATTTTGTCACCTGCAAACATTGCACTTTGTTCAAATTTTCTGGATGTGCAGTAGTTCTGTCCATGATGAAAGCTGTTACCTAGATTGTGAATATGTTACAAATTCTTTGTGTGAGTTTACATTATTCACCTATCTGCTGTTTGTTTGGAAATACACAGCACAAAAATATTGTGAATTCTTAGCAGAAGTGAAAGAGGTCCAATATTTCCTGAATAACTTGCATATTGCATTTGGTCCATGCAATTGCAATATGTTCATGGAATGAGTTCAGTGATTCTTGAAAGCATCAGTCATGCTTTCTGGTTGTTTTCCATGTTCAAGTGCTTTACACAATTCTGTAGTCACTTGAAGAGCCATGGTCCAGCATATGATAACCCTAGCCCACACTTGCTCTCATGAAGTGGTAGAATAGTCAGGAAACCATACTGTTAATCCATGCAATGGTTTGACAGAAATATTTCTTTAACAATTCATAGTGGTATTAATCATTTATTATTTCTGCTATGATTTATTAATACACTATTATGCTTCTTTGTTTCTAGGTCTTTGGTTTTTACTGTGTGCATTTGCATTCTTTAATAAATTTAGTTTGAAAATGCCTCAGAACAAAATTTATGAATATACACATGATACATAGCTGTATAGGTCTCTCAGAGTCTCTTGAAAATGTACAGTTTGTATAGTAGAATCATAGAATGACAGAATGGTTTGGATTGGAAAGGACCTTAGAGATTATCTCATTCCAATCTCCCTGCCATGGACAGGGCTACCTTCCACTAGATCAGGTTGCTCAGGCCCCATCCAGCCTGGCCTTGAACACCCACAGGGATGAGGCATCCACAACTTCTCTGCGCAGCCTGTTCCAGTGACTCCCCACCCTCACAGTAAAGAATTTCTTCCTAACATTTAATCTAAACTTGCCTTCTGTCACTTTAAAACCATTCCCCCTTGTCCTCTCTCTGACTTCCTTGTAGGCCCTCTTTATATATGGAAAAGTGCTATAAAAGCCTTTTCTTCAGGCTGAACAATCCTAACTCAGGCTGTCTTCATAGAAGAGGTGCTCCAGCCCCCTGTTCATCTGTATGGTCTTCTCTGGACTTGCTCCAACAGGTCCACATCCTTCTCCCCATGTCCTATGGGGGCCTCACAGCTGGATGCAGCACTCCAGATAGGGTTTCATGAGAGTGGAGTAGAGGGGAAAAATCATCTGTCTTGACCTGCTGGTCACACTTGTTTTGGTGCAGGAGAAGAGGACAAATATTTGTGTAAATTAATTTCAAAAAATAAAAAGAAGCAACTTGATTTAGAGAAATTAGAATTATGATAGCCCGTTGCTGTTGCAAAACAACAAGCTTTTATGTATGTTTTCTGCTCATTATCCTTTAGGATACTTTCAGTTTAGTAGGTAAATATTATTCTCTCTACTTGACAGAAATTAGAGGTTAAACAACAGCTTGCCTAAGATCACTGAGAAACTCAGTAACAGACACCAGAGTAAAATTCCGAGATCATCCAACATCCTGTCTAACATTTTGCCTACATATTCTATTCTATGAAAGAACCTGTACAGTGAAGAAGCAAGGTCAAATACTGTTGCTGCATGTGATGCAGGATAGCATATAGCAAGAGTTCCCTACACAATCCCGTTACCCAGTGAAGCATATGGCCAATGTACTGCAAAGCACATCCACCCAGTATGGCTCCTTGACACTTCACCAAAAACATGCAAAAACTATGCAAACCGAGATCTTTTAAACATAACACAGGGCAGAAATTATACCTGATACCAGGCAGGTTTTCTTGAGGCAAAAGATGTTAGAACTGCCCAAAAGAAGATTACACCATAAACAGTGTAACCCATTGTAAAGTGATAAAGGCTTACTGAATCTTTTTTTTTTAATTAACTGTCACCTGATAGTCCCTCTGGTACACCTCTGGTACATATGCTTCCTTTCTCCTCTTGCTTAACAGAACAGCCAATAATAAATTTTCATTCTCCTTAAATATATTTTCTATTTCAGTGAACTGCTGTTATCTTTGAGAAACTGAAAGCTATCAAACAGTTCAGAAAGAAACATCTAAAACTGTGTGAATTTATGACACTTACTTTGATCTCACTCCACATTTTTCTGTGTATCTGATTGCAGCCCTTCTATAATAAATGCCACCTTGAACTTGTGATCTTAGGAAGTGAGCACACAAACCTAAAAAGAGTAAAAGGTGTTCACCAGCCCTATCTTTGTGAAACATCTCAAATAATATTCTCAGAATCAAAAATATGTTTGCATGAGCTCTTCTAATTTGCAGCAGTTAATGGGATTAACAGGAACACGGAAAAGTTGAATTTTATATCAGAGTTCATTACTCAAAGGAAAAACATAGTACAGTTTATTTAACCTTGAAATGTTCTCATTTTAAATAGACTAAATCTGATCACCTAATACTGCTTGTGAAGCACACCAGTTATAAATACATTCCTGCTTTCCCCAGGAAAACCAGTGTGAGATGGTATTTCAAGTTTGAATACCCCTAATTTTTCTTAAGAGAAACCAATTGCGGCTAGTATGACTTTTGCTACTTAGCATTATAGTCTTCTTTTTAGTAAGATGCAAGCAAGCTTGGCTTTCTTATCATGTCATGTCCCAAGGTTCAAAGATGTTTTAACACTGCAATACTTCAGTCTTGTTCCAGTCACTCTTCTTACTCTTTAAAATGTTTCATTGCTTAAACTACATCTTTTATAGTCCAAAGCATGAGTTTCACTGTCCAGAAGAGATAAGTTAACGAAYTTTCTTTTTACTAACAGTGAATTTGTCAACATCTATTATAAGCAAATGAAAATATTAAAGGTCTTTTGAGTGTATTTCTAAGAAGACTGAAGTCTTCCATCTAGCCAAGATGGCCAAAATTGGCCAGCATCAATACCCAAGCTTTGCAAGGATGTTACACAACAGCAAAAGGACAAATTGACCTCATATTCCATCAGTCTTTATTGAAACTGCCAACATGAAACTAAATAATGTGTTTTTCTCTTTTTTGTGTATGTGCAACTGTGATTTTTTAATTTGAGAAACTGAGTCACAGCTTTCTCAAGATACAGCAAACAGAATAATTACATGAGTGTTTGTTTTCATTTCTCATTGCATGGGAATATATATATATATAATATTATGAATATGAAACTCACAACTTATCAGTCAGCCTCTCTTGTTGTGTGTCTAAGAAGCTAACACCAAAAAAGCTGGATCCATTAGATTTCTGCTATGACCGCTTTTATGCTGCTGTTCCCTCATTTTGTCCAATTGTTTGGGGTCTTTAACTCAAGTTTTGCCTAATTCAGTCTAAACTAATGTAGGAATAAATGTAACTGAAATTAGACTAGGAGTCAGATTTCAGGGGAATAAGTCCAATTTGCATTATGTGTTGCTCTGAAATGAAGCCCAGTGTCTGGAATTTTGAAACAACTGAAAGAAACGTGAAGTAAACTTTATTGTCCAAACCATTTCCTTCATTGTCTGAAAATCCAGCAGGAGAACAGTGATATAAATTTTATAAATAGAAGTTCCCTTGGCACATACACTTACTGTCCTCAAATATTAGGAAAACATTCTTGTGAACCAATCAGGTGGGGCTCTGAAAATATTAAGACTGCTTAAGAGACTAAGCAATGCTTCAACTTGCTATCAGCTAGTGTATTCAATGCATTAAAAAATAGCTAGAACCATTAGTTAAGTGCAAGTCTTAGTTACAATGCAAAAAATTGACAAACAGCCTCTACTACCAGCTCAGCACAGTGCTTAGCAGCTGATTGGAGCTACCACTTTTGGATGGTTTAATCACTTCTTTCTTCAAGGTCAAAGAAGAGTGGTTATTAACCCTTGTGTTCTCACATTTTCAGAGTAGAACTTGACTGAATAAGATTAGTGCCACTTAGATTACTAAGGATAGGATCTAAAGTTTATACAACACTTGCTGTTTGAAATTTAAACAGAAAAGAGTGTGCTGACCTTTAGAATTTTATAAGATTATGTTTGAGGAGCATGGACTCCCTGTCTTGAACAAGCTGAAATCTCAAATCTCAAACCACTAACTGCAAAAAAAAAAAGCAAATAAAAGCAGACAATATCACTGACAAGGTATTTCTTCTTCCAATCATAATTTCATTTGAATAGAATTATTAATTACAATAACTTTTAAAATATCTGATTTTCTAAATATAATTGTTTTTAATTAGCAGGAGAATAAGGAATAAGTAGAAGTAACTGGTGGAAAAAGGGTATAAGATTTCCTGAACATGAATATTACCCAAATGGGTAATAACTGAAGGTTGTCACCATCTGATGTTTGTTCACTGGGCTATGTAAAATGAAGTGGTGATCTGAGTCCCATAGGATTTGGAGATCATTTGCAGCACAGAAGGCAATAATTAGCATCATTGCTGGCAGTTCCAAACATTGAATAGGGACAAAATATAACTTACCTTCTTATCCTTAAAGGTATTGTTCCTTCATGTCAGAGTTCAGTCAGACTGAAGAAGCAGCCAAAGGAAATTTATTTTATCTGGTGCTCACACGATGCTTGCTCTTTGCAACAAAGCAAACATTTCAGCTTCCAGAGCCAGCAAATTAAGCAGTGCTTACAAACATAATCCTTCCAAAGAAAATTGAAATCCAACTTAGATAACACCAGCAGATAACAAATCCATACTTTTAAAAGAATAATAACAAGCTTTAGGCATTGACAAAGGTAGTAGCAGAGCAAAAGGCAATGCTCCTGTGGTATCCTTCTTTGTCACACCTTTAGCTGAACTGGAACTATAGCCTCAGTGAAATTTGTGTGTGCGTGAAAGTTTTCCACACCACAAAACTCAATGTGGAGATAGTTGTCAAGGACACTAACAGATTTTTCTCTAACTTTTTTTTATTTCTGGTTGCCTACATTTTCTAATGAGAGTAGGCTCTTTTGTAAGGAATTTATGACAATAATAAATTTACTTTGGAGAAAAACTCTACGTCACTGCAAGAAAAGTCATTCACTCGCCATGAGGAGGCTGGCAAGGTTATCATGTGGTGGATAAATGAATATGATGACATGCTTAATTATGCAGATTTTATGGATATATGATATGCCACTTAATGGTTGCTACAGAGGACAAGAATCAACCTACTGTGCAAAATTGTCAATGAATTTATTTGACCTGGCAGACACCACGAACTTCACAAAAATTTAGTTTGC
This sequence comes from Amblyornis subalaris, assembly GCA_018881555.1. Lineage (NCBI taxonomy): Eukaryota > Metazoa > Chordata > Aves > Passeriformes > Ptilonorhynchidae > Amblyornis > Amblyornis subalaris. The sequence goes on from JACAXG010000025.1 coordinate 1,196,782, forward strand.
CAAAACACCAAGTAATTGAAGCTTTATCATCAAAATGACAATGAAGTACTTTTTAAGTTTGTCCTGTATTTGCTATGTTTACTGGAAGTTGGAATAAATACATTGTCTGATTACTGATGTGGTATATTTCTTATTCTAGGTTCTATCCTTAGGGGCTGATGTTCTACCAGAATATAAACTCCAGACACCTCGCATCAACAAGTTTACTATATTGCACTATAGTCCTTTCAAAGCCGTCTGGGACTGGCTCATCTTGTTGCTGGTCATATACACCGCCATATTCACCCCCTACTCTGCTGCCTTCCTTCTGAATGACAGTGAGGATCGGAAGAGGAGAGAGTGTGGATATTCCTGCAGCCCACTGAATGTTGTAGATTTAATTGTGGATATTATGTTTATCATTGACATTCTAATAAACTTCAGAACAACATATGTAAACCAGAATGAAGAAGTGGTAAGTGACCCAGCAAAAATAGCAATTCACTACTTCAAAGGCTGGTTCCTAATTGACATGGTTGCTGCAATACCTTTTGACCTGCTGATTTTTGGCTCTGGCTCTGAAGAGGTAAGCTTAAATTAATAAGAAATCTTAAATCTTAATTTTTTACTTTATTATTGTATTCTGTATATCCTAAAGTATTTTTTGCTTGCCATTTAATAGTCTGCTGAGTATTTCCATCCCATCTTTTAAAGTTAAACTAAAATTAATTCTTCCTTATGGAATAATGTACAATATTAGCTTTCATTGACAAGACAAAACATTGAATCATTCAGCTAGTATTTTTCAGTTATACCTTATTTGATACTGTCTTTAGAAATAATGAAATAAATATATAGTGTTTGAAGGACTTGTGCAAATGCTTTTATATAAGAACTGCTGCTTTGATTTGCTGCTTACTTTGTAAAAATTGCTTATGATCCMTATAAGTGCTGTGTTGGCAGTACAGCATTAAAATAAATTTTCTCTGTTCAAAATCTTTAGATCAGATGTTTACTTAGCAGAAAACACATTAGTTGTAGTGTAAACTATATTAGTTATCAAAAAGATTTGGCTGTTGTCTATTTTATCAAGAATATGGACTATAAAAGGAAGGAAAAAAAGATTACTTGGTGTTAGCCTTGCTAGACATGATCTATGTCCTCACCCTATCTAGACAATAGAGCAAAAAACTGTTCAATATAAGCATCCAAAAATGGCCCAAAGGTATATAAAACATATCCTGTATTCTGGATTCCTGACCCAGTTCTGCCTCCTTCCAAACAATTTTATTAAATTTAAGAAGGGCTAAAATAATAACATTTTTGATGAAAAGTGAACCGACAAGTAGAGAATTGGGTTTGACTCTTCTGTGATGCACAGAATGCAGCAGTTTTTTTAAAAAGCAGCAAACCACGCAAAAGGTAAATGAGAAGTCTAGAGAAACATGAGGAAAGCAATAAGGAGAGAGTAATATAAAGGACAGAGGGAACATGTCGATAGCTCTCTTACCAGAAGAGAACTTTTCTATTCAGAAGGTGACTAAAAATCTCAGAGATTTAAGAGAAAATTTTATCACCTTTTTCGTTTGTTGTCTGTGGCAGGTCTCAATCTTTCTATGGATTTTTTTTTTCTGTGGTTTTGAAAGCACATGCACATGAAAGACAAACATTTTCATAATGGCATTACTTCCAACTCGGACTAGAACATTCCGCTTTGGGCATGGTTTGCATCCCTTTCTGATCACTGAGCACTTATAATTTCCAAAAATTATTTTCAGTGATTAGAAGTGTAGAACATTAAGAATTACAACAGGGACCAATTCCAAAGTTCATTGAAGGAATTGTCTTTGGATTTGCCCCTGAACATCATTCTTCCACCTCTCCCTTGTTACAGATGTGCTTAAGGGTAAAGCACCAGGTGCTAATGTCATGTTAAAGGGATAACTTTAACATAAGAGAATGTTACAGATTAGTAATGAACCAGTGCATTCTTGAAGATAAGTAGACAAATAAAAAAATGTGGAACTTGAAACAGAAATTATTGGACCATGTAATGACTTTTTCAGTATTGCAGATATAAGTAAATTGATTCTTTATTCCCTCAAAACCTAGTAACTGAACAGTTTCACTACCTGGAAAAACTGGTTTGTTTATCTAAGCAGAAATGATGCTATATAGATTATGTCTCATTCACCATGCCATCATGGCTTCTCTCTCTCATTCATGGTATTGAATATGTCAATCACTTTTTCTAAGCTGTTACTTGCTGCAGTTTTTCTTCCTACATTGCTAACTATAATATTTCCCAATGATACCTTTTTGATAGTTTAGCAGGAGGAAGCAAATGTGAAACTGTCAGAATGGAGCATTTTTCATTTAATAGAATTTTTTCTGTCATAAGGGTTATCTTTTTTATGAAATAGCTCTTTTTTGTTATCTAGAGATTCTTCAAGTAAGATCCCCCATGAAAAATTGTATTGAATAGTCTTTYTATTAAACAACATAAGCTCTAAAGAGAGCTCCATGTGTGCTCATCCAGCTTTAAAACACCTTGATATCAAAAAGAACCTTGAAAGGACAGAAGATAATCCAAATACCACATACAGCACTATCTGAATGCTTCTATTTGAGCTGCACTTTTTCAACCACAGGAAAGCAACAGAGTTAGACCGTTAACTTTCCAATTTCTAAAATAGGGAAATACTGTAATTTTAAATTATTTTTTCTGGTTAAGCAGATGCAACACAAAATGATTATGTTTGGTAGTAAATAATTCTCTCTTTTGTGTGTGTGTGTTGTAAAAGTTAAGTGGCATCCTTGATACTTGGGAAGATAATAATTAGTAGATAGACTTTTTACTTTCAATTCTTTTGGTAGTTTGTTTTTAATCGTTCTGCTCAGATGATGAGCCTGAGTTGGACTTTAAACAAATAATAGTTGCAGTAGCTCAGCTCCAAGTGGAATCCTACTTAAGATTACGAGGTATTTTAGATGTATGCATTTAAAATAATGTGTGTTTTAATATACGGATTAACTTTTCACTTCAAAAACTGGTAAGTTGTAAAGAAAATTCGGATTGATATACAGATAACTAGAGTTTCTTTCCTTTCATCTAGAACCTACAGCAGTGAAATATACAAAAGAAATTATGGTAACAGCTTCAGCAAGCAAATTTTCATATTTATAGGGGTTTCTAATTGAGGACAGAGGGAACACTTTCCTGGAATATGCAGAAAAACATGAAGGCTTTTGCTTTTGTCGTTTTTCAAAATAATAGTGATCAGAACTATTTTAAAGAACATAATTAAAAATCCTATCAACAGGAAAAATGCTGCTTTAGAAAATAAAAATAAATCCATCATTATGTATATATCCAGCATACTCACAAAATGTAAGAGTGAATATGTCTTCTAGTTGTAGCAAAAAATAAGGAAAGTAGAGGCGGTTTGGCTAAAATGAAGACACACAAATCAAAGTACTCTTGTTCCTTTAATTTTGACATCTTCACTCCATTACACAGTGTATCTGTTAAAGCAAACTGAAAAGAATCCCACATTTCTACATTTGCGGTTGAACCTCATCCTCCTGACTGCATCTCCACTGACAGAATCAGTACTCTTCCCCTTTTCAAATTAAAATATATTTGAAAATTAAGCTCAGAAAAATCTCAGGAGAAGAGTAATATAATTTTCTGTGCTCAGACTAGCAATTTATTTGGAAAACATACTCCAATGAATTTCAAGTATTTTACACTGAAGACTGCTTCTCTAATCATAGAGCAGTCTGCCTTTGCATTAGCATCTCTGTGGACTGAGTGCAGTCCAAGATGGTGCAGCATAAGGCCAGAGACTCTGGAAATTATTTAGGTGGATGGCTAATAAGGGAGAAGCATTTAGTATCAACTTTTTCTTCCCTTTATTGTTTTTCAAGAAGAAGCAAAGAGGAAGCCCAGCACTGCTTGAGTAAGCAGTTACTTGTAGGACCATTTTGGTGGTCTTTTATCAAAGGTAGCTGAAGTATGAGTCTATAAAGAAGAAATTTTGGTTAGTTGAAATCTTTTTGTTTAATTGCTGTGTGTAGTTACATTTTCAGTATCATTATGCATTCAGCATAAAGATCAACAGTGACACAGTGCTCATGAGAGACTGTTAAGGTAATGGGGTATAGATTGAAAGGCCATATTATGGTATGTATTTGAAAATTTTTTCAAGAGAGATAAAAGAATTAATTGTGACTGTGGCTATAGGACTCATATTCAGTAGTTTTATTTACAGGCTGCAAAAAAGATAGAAGGTTGATGACAGTTTTAACATAAAATGTGTGAGGAAATTATTAAGAAACTGAGGACCTCACAATGCCAAGAAACAGGAAAGGACCCTATTGCAAAATAAGTAGGGTTTAAACAAGTGCACACTGGAAGACAGTTTGAGTTACTCATACAACCAGAGTGCTATTTGTGTTAAAAAAGAGACAGTTAAAAGATGACATATTAGTTTTACACCTTAACTATAATAGATTATATGAAGAAAGGGAAAAAAAACCAGAACTCAAAAATCTAGAGGAGACCTAAGGATCTGGATATCAGTATGTTGCAAATGGCTTTTGTACAGGCAGAATATGATTTATCCAGATAATTAATTAGTTGATACAATCTCCCTATTCCAGTCTGATGCAATAAGCTTCTGAATTACAGCTTCTGCAATCAGATAGACTGATGCCCTCCTTTTTCAAATCATGGTGTAATCAACTGCTGTCCATTAAAAGAACGCCCTGCTATAGTCATTTCAGCATCAGGGCTTGAGAAATTGAGGGTGTAAGCTGTATTCACTGTTAAAAATGAAAAGTAATCAGAGGTAAGAACACCCCCTTGGAGTATTATAAGAATTTGGATGAGAAATTGGCTGGATATACGCAGGCAGAGAGTTGTAGCTGATGGCTCTTTGTCCAGGTGGAGGCTGGTGATGAGTGGTGCCCCTCAGGGCTCTGTCTTGGGACTGGTGCTCTTTAATACCTTTATCAATGACACAGACAGTGAGACCGAGGGCACCCTCAGCAAGTTTGCAGATGACACCAGCTGAGTTGACACAAAAGATGGAAGAGATGCCATCCAGAGAGGCCTGGACAAATTCGAGAAGAGGGCCCATGAGAACCTCATGAGGTTCAACAAATCCAGGTGCAAGGTGCTGCACTTGGGTCTGGGCAACATGAATACATACTGGGAGAAGAATTCACTGAGAGCAGCCCTGCAGAGAAGGACGTGGGGCTTCTGGCAGACAAAAAGCTGGACATGAGCCAACAGTGAGCACTCATAGCCCAGAAGGCCAACTGCATTCTGGGCTGCATCCAAAGAGCAGGTCAAGAGAGGTGATTCTGCTTCTCTAACTCTACCCTTGTGAGAGCCCACCTGGAGCCCATCCAGCTCTGGAGCCCTCTGTACAGGAAAGACACGGACCTATTAGACCGGGTTCAGAGGAGGCCACAAAGGTGATCAGATGGATGGAACAGCTCTTCTATGAAAACAGGCTGAGAGAGTTAGGGCTGTTCAGCCTGGAGAAGAGAAGGCTSCAAGGAGACTTCGTTGTTTTCCACTTCCTAAAGGGGGCAATGGGTAGAGATGGGGGAAAATTTTTCAGCAGATTTTTTTCAGCAAATTTTTTACAATGAGAATGGTGAAACACTAGAACAGGTTGCCCAGAGAGGTGGCGGGTATTTCATCCCTGGGAACATTCAAGGCCAGGCTGGATGGGGCTCTGAGCAACCTGATCTAGTCCATGTGCCTTGCCAGGGGGTTGGACTAGATGACCTTTAAAGGTCCCTTCAATCCAAACTATTCTATGTTTCTACTTAGCTAATGGAAAGAACCATGTTGGAGTGAAGGAACCATTGCAGGCATGATCAAATCAATCAAAAGGTATTTTAAAAGGCCAAATAGTGGAATAACTAAATGAGACAAAAATATCAAAATTACATTGACTATATGTCGTRGTTTGGCACTGGCCAAATACCAGGCACCCACAAAAGGCCTGCTCACTCACTCTCCTCTGCTCTGCAACTGGTCAGAGGAGAATTAACAAAGGGTTAATGAGTGGAGATAAGCACTGGGAAAAAACRCTTCAAGGGCAAAACAGGCTTTACTCAATGATATAAAGTGAATTTATTACTAGCAAGATCAGAGTAAAAGAATGAGAAGTAAAATAAGCCCTTAAAGACACCCTTTTCTCCCCCTAACCCCTCCCTCCTTCCCACCAATGGTGCAGGGAGATGGGGTGAGGGTTTTGGTCAGTTCATCACCCAGGATTTTCTTTCCACTGCTCAGGGAGAGGAGTCTTTTCCCTGCTGCACCGTGGGGTCTCTCCCACGGGAGACAGTTCTCCACGAACTTCCCCAGCATGGGTCCACTCTCACGAGCAGCAACACTCCCAAAACTGCTGCAGCGTGAGTCCATCCCACGGGCAGACAGTCCTCCCAAAACTGCTGCGGCGTGGGTCACTCTGCCACGGGGTGCAGTCCTCCAATGACAGCTGCTCCAGCCTGGAAGCAAGGCCTTTCCATGGGACTTCCTGTGGATCACAGCGTCCTGGTATCCACCTACTCCGGCGTGGGCACCTCCCCCACGGACTGCGGGTGGATCTCTGCATCCGCCGTGGGCCCCCATGGGCTGCAGGGGGACAACTGCCTCACCATGGTCCTCACCACGGGCTGCAGGGACATCTCAGCTCCGGCGCCTGGAGCACCTCCTCCCCCTCCTTCTGCACTGACCCTGGTGCCTCCATTGTTGTTCCCCTCATATTCTCACTCCTACTCCTCTCTAGTTAGAAAATTACAGCTGTGCCACAAACTTTGTTATGATTTCTTCTTAAATATGTTATCACAGAGGCATTACCATCATCTCTAATTGGCCCAGCCTTGGCCAGCAGCACGTCCATCATCAGAGCCATCAGGGATTGGCTCTGCTGGACATGGTGGAAGCTTCTAGGAGCTTCTCACAGAAGCCACCTCTGTGGCCCCCCCGCTACCAAAAAACCAGGCCCTGCAAAACCAACACACTGTACTAGTTAGATTTGCAGATTTGAGTGTATAAATAATGCAATGGAGAAATCTAAGTTGCTAATTTTTACTTTTCCCTATAATTTTTTTCTTTGCAATGAAAAATTAAATTTTGGGAAGTAGAATGTCTGTTTTAGCAGAATCTATTTAAAATAGATTTAACAGATAGATTTAATAGATTATCTATTAAAGACCTTTATCTTTTTAATAAATCCTACCAACTTAGAAAGACTTCTTCAATGTATTGGAGAGATTTTAGATTCTGAAAGTACTTAAATATGTGCTATGGCTCTAATGAATTCCAGTTTAGACAAACAGGAAGTCTAAGTGCTGATTATGTAAGTGCTAAATAAAATACTGCTTGCACTGAATATACTATAATGGGGGAAAATGATCCTCTACCCATCTTCTACCAATCCAAACTCGTAGTTTCAGTAGTTATGAGATTCCTATGTACTTCTGAATCACAGTAAATACTGCTACTGAAAAAAGAATTAGGAAAGAATGAAAATGAAAATGAAAATGAAAATGCAAAGGCAAAGGCAAAAGGAAAGGCAACAAAGAAAAAAAGAAGAGAAAAGAAGTGAAAATAAAATAAAATAAGAAAAGAAAGAAAAGAAAAGAAAA